>JAXQQM020071968.1:0-91231 GCA_034641835.2 Pinus albicaulis
ACTATATACACTTACAGCGATGCTTTTTTAAGGACCGTCACCATATGTGACATTGGTGACGGACCTTAAAGGTCTGCCACAAGCATGACCCTCACCAATGTCCTTGGTGACGGACCTTAAAGGTCTGTCACAAGCATGACCCTCACCAATGTCCTTTTTTCCTGTAGTGTGTTGGAATATTTTTTATTGATGTAAAAGGGAGAAAATTATTGGTGATAAAAAAAAGGGGGAGAAGAACATCAAATAAAATAAGGAGAAGAACCTCCAAAAAATAAATGGGGGGAGGAAACATCACAAGGGGAAATTACACCAGATCAGTAGTACATCAATGAAACATGCATCGTAAGGGGAGAAGCATCGAAAGGAGGAGAAGAAAAAGGAGACATAATAAGTACACTTTCGTTTGGTTTCTTTATGATGGTGTTTTTTTCTAAGGTGTTTCCATCAATGCCAAAGGAGGGGAATGTTAGAATTGAGTTTTCATTGATGGAAAAGGTGAAGAATATGATTCCAAAGTAGAGATGGTTGCAAGGTGAATTAATATCAACTCAAAGTATTGTAGAGAAAAATATGGAGAAGTTGTGGTGAATTTGAATCCATTTCTAGTTCAATAAATCAACATAAGAGGAATTCAAACCCACTAAGATAGATAGAGGTATGAAAAAATTTTCTAGTGGTATATATAAGTTCTAGAATGGCCTCCTAAATTAGAAGTTATTGTCATTCATAGTTGAAAAATGCCAAAATTCAAAGTTTCAAAGCTAATGTTGGTGAAGGATCAATTTGGAGAAAGTTGAGTTTGGAATTGTTGTTGAACATGGCAGAGCCTTTTAGCAAAGTAGCTAAACAAATTTTTGGGTTAATGTGGCCTGACACTATAGTGGAAGAAAGAATTCTTATTGGCTTGTGGTGGATCCATTATAACAACTCATGCAAGTAGGAGCTTCCCCAAACATATCAAAAGTGATGCAAAAAGTAGCACCCATGATGATGCAATCCTGGGAGGAGTCAAAAGAGGAGAAGATCGAGAAAGGATTTCATTAAAAATGTTCAACAAGCGGAGGACCCCATGGGAAATTTAACCTTGGGAGGAATTAATTGGAAGAAAAATGGTTTCTGCAGAGTTTGGAAGGCCCATAATGATGTAAGGCCAGGAGACGTGGCACAAGGAGAAGAAGCAAACGGTGTAAAAGGTTTGGACCCTTAAAAAAAAATTAATAAAGGAAATGGTTGAAAAAAAAGGCATGGGAACCAATTTCTCTCTCCGTATTGGATGACACATGGCAACATTCTACTAGCTCATGATCATGTCAACATGACGTCGGTTCAGGGAAACATGGCATGCATTTTCAACATTTTTCAGTGGTCAAATGGGCTAAATCAAAGTGACATGTGTTAGCACTCAGATGGCACCATGTGGCATCAGTGACGTGAGCATGACATCACCCTAGAAGGGCTTTCGTGAAAGGTTTTGAAAGAGCATAAGGCAGGGATATTCATGATGATTCAAAATTGTGTCAATGTAGGAGACACCATAGAAGTACACATCACCCTAGCTAGTCATAAATTACTCCAAATGCACAACATTGGTCTCATGGGAACATATCATATCAGAGGTGCCTTCCTAGAGGTAACATTAAAGAGCGCTTAAGAGGAACTATCAGGCTAACTAAGCACTAGAAAATGGTGGCATATGATGTTGGATACAAGAATGAATAAGAATCCACTTGGGATATGTCACCCCAGAGACACCGTCTTGGAAGGAAATTCGAAGGCACACATGATAAGCTTCAAGGTAATGAGGCTCAAGCACATGGTGGCGTACAAAGTAGAAACCAAAGAACGAATAAGCAAAACACAGGTGGAAAGGCAGGTCCATGTGGGATGCATAATCATGGACGTATAGTGAAAAGATTAAAGGTATAATATTTAAAGGACTAGGACGTGGTGATATGAAAAAGTGATGACCAAGTGTGCGTAAGACTATAATGCAAAGGGCCCCACAAAATTAAATATGGTAGTGTTTTGGCGGTTTTTTTGGTTAAATCCTTTGGGATTTTAGATGAATAAGTGATCAACTATGTTAAAGAGTTAAAGCATGAAAACGGTTCGACAACTAAAGTTTGACATATATGTCATATTAGGTGGAGCACTAAAAGCTTTAAAAGAGAAGGCATAAACGAGTTGGTAGAAAGATAGTGACATGGAAAATTTAGCATAATAGCTAAATTTGGTGATGCTCCAAAATTAAAAATCTCTACTAAACAGGTTATTCCATATCGTTCAAATAAAAATTCCACCTATATGGACTCACTATTCAAAATCTCTACTAAATTCTAAAAAAATTCAGAATGAAGTAAATTAGTATTTAAGCTCAGTTTATAATGCAGAGACAGGTAAGAAATTCTTGAAATTTTGAAGAGCACATTCAGAAGACTTGATAGAAGAAAGAAAAAGGAAAAAATAAAGTTTTATGCATGCATTAAAGTACAAGTTAACTAAATATCAAAGAACTAAAAATATCGATCCAAATTTACTTATAAGTAGAATCAAATTTGTAAGATCATGGTTGTTAGAGTGTGAGATGGATTGATATTGATGGTGTGTTTGGTGTTTTTTCTAGTGATCATACATTGTTGAAGGTGTTTTCAAGGTGTGTACGGTGCATTATTGGAGAGAAAAATTTATCTGTTTATGCAAGGAAGTGGCCTTCACGATTTGAGTTTGAAAATGGAATGAATGATGAATCGCCAAGGTCAAGCAAGAGGTGGCTTGCAAATCAGGGGTTGTAGCTCCTTCCAATAGTTGGTGATAAATATCTAGGAATTGGATCTCCTTTTAGTGGTAGCTGATAAACTAGGGGCTATACGTACTTTCAATTGTAGTTGATAAATCATGGAGTAGTAGCTTCCTTCTAGTTGTAGCTAGAGAACTTTGTAACAACAAGTAGTACCTTTCCTTTACGAAGTAATTTAAAGGAAAACTTTGAAGGATATATGTGTTTCTTATATTTATTCTTCTCATGTTGATATGAAGTAATTATTGATTTATTAATTGGTGTCCTAATTAATTTTGGAAGTAAAATAAAGTGTTAAAATTCCTACAATATCGATTCACCACCTCTCAGTATTGTCCTAGTTTCTAACAGTTATGTTGCAGGAAATGAAAATTTCACAAGGGGAGGTCTTGTATTTTACCCCTCATGGAATAATATCCAACAAAATAGGTGACCAAGGTTAAGATCCCTACAAACATATGGAAATACCTAAGGTAGAGAAATATTCCAATAAGGATATTTATGAGGAAGGTCCTATGATAGTTCCATATGTGAATGTTGGAGCACAACACCCATCAAAGTCAAATATTGTATTAATTCCACAATAGAGATAAAATTAGCTAAAAATATCATCTCTAGATACCAACAATCCACCTTTAAATTATAGAACATAGAATACATGGTGAAAACGAGGCAAAGATTAGAGGATCCATAGGTTTTAATACAAAATATACAAATTTTGATGTTGTCACATCAAGTGAGCCTATTTTTAATCTAGAGATGCTACCATATGCTAGTTAAGAACTAAAATAATCATCATCTTGTGTGTCACCTTCTACATTTACTAAGTAAGACAACATAATTTCTCAATTTATGGAAATCAAGAGCACAAATTGATGAGCACCACCATTAGGTACATTTTAAGCAGTTAATTGTCACATTTTTAGCCTAATTATTCTCTCTTCCTCACATTTAATTGAATTATTTTGATATGTTGCTTAGTGAAGATGGTTTATTAGGGTTATCATACTTCAAAGCATAGTGTAGTTTAAATGTAGGAAAATCAGGAGAATATGCCATTTTTAGGAATATTACACAATCACGGCTTGGAGTATATAGCAAGGAGTGATTGTAGGAGGGTTGAACACCTCGTTAACTCCTAAAGGTAGCCAATATCTCCTCCAAATTATCCTCCAACAACTTGAAACTAGAGACAACTAAGAAAGTGGAATGTCAAGGGGAGCCAAGCTCCACTTCTCTCGAGTCCCAAGGGGACAAACACCTTATTTTTAGGGAGTTTTTGGTAGCTACCCTCTAGGATAACTAGGCCAAAGAAAGAGCTCACTAGGATTCAATTTTTGGATGTAGCTAGAGCACTCTTACCTCTTGTATTAAAAAATTCTAACTTTCATATGTTATTTACAACACTGGTTATGAAATAAAATGAACATTTGGTTTCTTCTCCACTGAGTTAGTTTAAAGGAGTTGAGATTCTGGGTTAGGGCCAAATCCATTAGCCTCAATATCCCTTATTTACTGGTGTTTTATTTCATGTTGAAGTAGTTAATCTCTTTCCATTTTATGCTCAGTGGCTTATAAAATATCAAAACTATGTATTAAATCCTCCCTCTCTAACCTCTTCTGTTGGAGTTTGAGGAGGGAAGATCTTCACCACAGACCAAAATTTATTTTAAGTTTATGATCTCTTGGACATGTTAGGTAAGTTTATTTGTTTATCACGGACATGTTGTAGATGTATAGGTATATTTATGTTTCAAATTCATAGGTAGGTTTATTTAAATTCAACTCATGTTTTCCACATTGTTATTATAGATTTTTCAATGATGAATTCATGAACAGGTATTTTTCTTGTAGGTTTGAATAGATAATCAGAAGAAGACTTCCACAACACAATTAGCTTCAGTCTCCACCCTTCTTCAACGAGCTTCCATCCAAGTCACATTCATCCTATTTTGGAAATCTCCACAACACCGAGAGCCACCTTGGAGATGCAAGACAATCGTTGTGAATAGTTTTGAGCTTGACCAAGGGGTTGGCTACCCTTAATCTACCTAGATCCACCTTCATGCCATATTTCCTAACCCTTTCCTCACCATTTCTGGCCTCAAACTACCCTCAGTCTGTTTCTTGTAGTGTTTTAGGACATCGTGGAGCACTACTGGAAATCCTATAATATATCCTATAACAATGGAAACCACTCACTACTTCACCTCATCTAAGCCTAGACCAACCTCCAACACACCATCTCTGAAACCTTGGGTCAAGAACCCCTTTAGGTCACCTCAGTGCCTCCTTATTTTTCTTCAAAAAAAATCATTTAAAACTGTGACTAGATCATGGATAGATGCATTGTTAATCATAGTAGTTAAGAATAAGCTAAATATAACTCAATTAGTCATTTGGCTCAACATGTGTGCCTATATTAGATCTCCTTTTTGCAAGTTCAATTCAACAATATAAATTACGAATGCCACTTAGTTTAATTTCCTTTATTGCATTAGCTTAAGTGTGAATTTATCTTTATTACATATAGCTAGATGAATCATTATGATCTATAATAGTTGATTTCCCTTTTGATAGAGTAATGGTCATGATTTATTTTCAGTATTGCATTTCATTCAAAAGTGTGGCCAACTTCCTTTCCTAGAAGTAACCCTAGCAGTAACACCTCATTGTAGAACTGAGAAGAGGATGGAATTAATAGATCTCATCTACTGTGCATATAGAACTATCACCTCCAAGTTTGTATGAACCTCACATTTATAAAGTAAAGTTGAGTAGCCTCTAGGAGTTGCAACACTCTTGGTGCAATACCACAACTCACCACTTTTTGGCGCCGTTGTCGAGGAGATGTCTAAGTAAATGTTTTGATTCTGCTTTACCATTATTTTCTGCTTTTATTTTACATTCAGTTCCAAAATATTGAAAAATACAAAAATAGTTTAACTTTCATGCCTCATAGGAGTAAGGATAACCAAGGAAAATTCTTACCAAAAACCCCCACATCCTCACACATCCACCCTTCACTCTTGTTCAATGACTGTGAGGTTGAGCACATCATAGGTGAACCACTTGAAAATTTTGAAGAACCTATTGGAGAAGAAGAGGAACTTGCTTCACCTAAGGAACCTACTTCACCAATTCAAGCCATAGCTAAAACTAGGGCCCAAGGAGTCTTTCCCATTAGAGAAATAGATGGAGAATCTAGAATCAAGAACATTAGTCCCTCAACCCTTCCACATTTCAATAGCCTTACTTGTAAGGATCGAGTTTGATTTTTTCCATAGCACCTATGAATATGCCTCAAATTACCAAAAGCTAAAATTATTCCCATCCACCCTCAAGGTTTCAGCCTTGTGCTGGTTCATGGGTTTTTCTAGGAACAAAATCACTACCTGGGTACATATGCAAGATTCCACCAAAAAATATACATGCTATTGCAGATCCAAAGAAAAAAAAGGAGGAGATATTTAGAATGACTCTGGGACCTGATGAATCCCTAGAGGATTATGAAGAAATATTCCACCTGAACAATAAAAGAGCCAACTACATCGTTGATCCTGGATCACCCAAATTGGTACTTCTCCAAGGGATGAGGGAAGAGGTGATAGAAACACTTAATATTTTTTTTGGAGGAGACATCTACAAGCTACCTTATGAGGACATTAAAATTTCTTTAGAAACCACTCTAGGGTAGCTACGAAGAAAGGTAGAGCCAGCCAAAGCATGACCAACACCCCTTCCTCTTCCACCTCCATCAAGCATGAGATTGGGAATATGTTGGAGGACTTCAAAAGTGAGATGTTGCATGCCTTTTCTTTGCAAATGGACACAATTCATATCAAGAGGAAGCAAGAGGAAGTAGAGAGGGCCTTGGCTATCTTCTTCCCTAGATGTACTAGAAAACACCCTCGAAATGAATGTCTACTAAATGTCATAGAGGTTTGATTAGTCTTTGAAGAGAATCATGCCACAGATAAGTGTCCCTACTTACCTAGGCTCAAAGTTGTATATCAAGGTGGGGAAGGAGGACTAGATAAACTCTATTTCATAAATCAAAGAAGGCTTGAAGGGCCTTGGTCTTATCAGCAGTGCATGTAAGGTGCACCTTACTCCTGCTATCATTCAAACCAAAATGCACCTATGCATTCTTGGTACACATCCACTCCTCCATCATGGCCTACACCTCCTACTTGGCCTTACACCCCTCCATATCACCCTTAGCCTGTGAACCAACTATTCCAGCAATATGTTCCTCAACCACCTTAGTGGAGAAACCCATCACAATGGTGGAGGCCCCAACACAACCAACCACCTGCTTTACTGCCTCCACCCAAACCTCAACCTAATCTCACCCACTCTTCTCCACCTAATTTGCCTCAGATGCCTACCCAACCCATTCCAAACTTGAACAATAAGTAGGCACAATAGGTTTACAGTGGAGAAACATCCTATCCAGCTTATGTTGTTGAGATACATGAGATCAACCTCAGGTATGGAATATTACTCCCAGAAAATCATCCTCCATCTCTAGCTGCAGAGGTTGAGGAGAAAAAGGAAGAAATAAATACTCAGACCAATAAACCTCCTTTTCCTGAGCATGTAATCCACCCTATTCAGCACACCCCAAAAGAGACTGAACTTCTGGGAGGCCTTGAAAAATTTGTGTGTGAAAATACCCCTTCACTAGGACATCAAGGGTGTACCTATTTACGATAGGTGCATCAAAGAAAAGTGGATTAAAAAACCTGGGAGAAAGAAGAAAGACACCCCCACCATCAATGTTGTGGGATGACTGTATGACATAATGTTGGGAAGGGTGATATTCCCAAAGTACCTGGACCCCAAAAGCCCAATAGTGTATGTATACATCGATGGTTTCATAGTCCCCCACACTTTAATTGACCTCGAGGTTGCCATCAATGTGATGACCAAGGAAACTATGCTTAAAATAAACCTCCAAGGAGCACTGAGAAATATCACAACTTTTCTGCAACTTACAGATAGATCCATACTAGCTCTAGAAGGAATGGCTGAGGATGTTATGGTCTCAATCGACTCTTGGGAGTACCCCATAGATTTCCTATTCCTCTAGCCAAAAACAAAGTTTAATGGATATCCTCTCATTTTAGGGAGACCTTGGTTGGCCATTGTCGATGCTTATATCAGTTGCAGGGACGGAAACATGACTATAAAGAACGGGCCCTTGTCCAAAAAACTAGTATTATATCCTCTTGCCTAGCCTTCCATTGACCATGACCTAGCCTTATGGTTGGAGGATGAAGAAGAAGAAGATGAAGTGTACAGTACCACACCCTACCCAATTTGTACCATAGATATTGTTCTTAGAGGGGGAAAATTCGATGAGGATGATCTCATCGACCACATCATTCAAATCCAACCCCCCACATCCATTCTACTCGATGACATAGTGAGAGAATCTGAAATCCACCTTTGGATTGAGATGCACTCAATTGATTCAACCTCTGAAGCCGCCAAGGCTTTGAAATTTGGCCCATCAAAATCCCCGAAGATTAACTCGTCCCACTCTGCCAAATAAGAAGAGAAATTATGCCAGCTCTTGAAGGAAAACCTAGATGATTTTTCTTGGGACTACAAAGACATGAAAGGTGGTGCATTCCTCAGTGTGCACACATCATATTTATATCAAATATGGATGCAAGCCTGTGCGCAAGCCCCAAAGGAGGATAAACTCAGCTCTAAAAGACATAGTGAAGGATGAACTACAAAAGTTGTTGGCTGCAGGTTTCATCTACCCCATCCCATATCAGACAGTGAGTGGGTATCTCCTCTTGTTCTAGTCCCAAAGAAAATCAGAAAGTGGTGAATCCCTGTTGACTACCAAGAACTAAACAAAGCCACTAAGAAGGACCATTTCCCCTTTCCCTTCATCGATAAATTCCTAGATGGTCTCACAAGGAAGAAGTTTTTCTCTTTCCTGGATAGGTTCAGGGGGTATAACCAGATCCAAATTGGCCTTGAGGACCAGGACAAGACCAATTTCACATGTCCTTGTGATACTTTCGCATACAGAGTCCTTCCCTTTGGATTATGTAATTCCCTTGCTACTTTCAAGAGAGCGGTCCTGAGCATTTTATCTCAACTAGTCCTTAACTCTATAGAAATCTACATGGAATATTTCACACCTTATCGGTATGATTTCTGTTATCACCAAAATAGGACCCTGATAGGCTGCTAGTCAGGCTACCTCAGTGTAACTATTTCAAACCAGACTTTTAGTTGAGGCTTAGCCTCCTCAACCTGAGAGGGCTCTCTCAATAGGTTTATGATTTTCAAATAAGGATTAGATGGCTAACTCTATGAGTAAAATGGATAAAAATGAATAATTGGTTGTACTACTAATCAAAAAACATCTATTGGGCTTATGGAGTGAAATGTGTTTTCACAAAACATGAATATCAGCTTCATATGTAAGTCAAGGCATTTTAGGGTTTAGATGCATCAACAGAACAGTAGGACAGAAAATAAACACAGTTCATGAACATATGAAGGAAGTTAGAGCACTTTCAGTGAATTATAAGTAACATACATTCATGCCACTGCAAGTGATTGAAAGAGAAAAACCATGAGAATATCATATATCAATAACTCTTTCTGAATCCTGAGTGATGAAACCAATATCTCTGTATTAATATAAAAACACAGTCTTTTCTACAACAAAACAATATACTTGTCAATGAAAATTGCCAACCTTATGCAATTCTACCTCTTGTCTTTTATAATTTCATCATTACATTCTTGGATTATCTCCAATCACTTGAGAAAAATTCAAATTTTCTAGCTTGACACCTATCAACTGCTAAAACAAACTTTAATTACATCTGACAGTTTAAATTGTCTGTTCTAGAGTCCTAATACAACTAGGATTAAAACTCTTTATTATAGCTTAAAAACCTTATCCAAATATTAAATATGTTATCTGACAGCTGCTCCTCCTAAAATTTGACCTTGATGATGTCCATCTCCTTGCTATTTGACTGTCTTGATTTGCCTCTTATTGGCATGCCCTAAAAGATAGGAACATGCTCCCTGCAAAATATCTATAATGCTTCATTTTTGTTTCTTCAAACTAACTGCTGACCAACTTGTGCTCAAAACATGTGGAAAATTATTATTAAGCTCTTGTGACTTCGTCCTTCTAGTTGTGCCCAAACCGAACCTTTGAAAAAGTGCCAAAAACTGTTAACATTGCTGCGCTACGAAACTGTCTGCTATTTTCATAGTGCAGAACTTCACCTTTGAAAACTTCATTTGAAACCTTCAATTTTCTTTGTTTTGCCATTGGATCTTCACTTATGATCTTTATACATTCTTCAACAGCATCAAGGTTTTAAAAACATGCCCTTTCACCCTTTGAAACCTTGCAAAATGTTTAAACTGCATCCTACAACAATCTCGTAGCGCGCTACGAAATTGCTATGCATGACACCTACAGCAGTTTCATAGTGCACTAAGAAACTATTGTGTCTATCTTTTCACAGCTTGTTTCCAAAAATTTGAGTTTCCAACCTTTACTGCCATCCTCTCATTTATATATAAGCTCTCATAATCAACAAACACCTACTCTAAGCTGCTTTCAAAAATGAAATCTTTCCACATAACTTCAAAAATGTGTTAGGAGATGTCACTTACTGTTTACACTCATTTTTGTTGTGGTTGATCTTCAGGCTTTGCTAGCTGTATCTCAAGGTCTTCAACCTGGATTTTAAGCCTTCTATTATTTTCTCTTAGTTTGGTATTAACCATCCTTATGAACTTTTCTTCCTTGATTGCAGGGACGGTCCATATGAAGAATTGATCCTGGCTGCTGATTGACTCAATGTTTGAAACCTTTTCTAGCTCCCACGGACCTTTCATCCTCTCAAAGTTTGACCTTTTTACAACATGTATTCTCACTTTCTTCTTCAATATATCAATTTCAATGTTTGCAAGTCTGAGTTTGTCTTTCACCTCCTCATAACTACTATTTTCTCTCTGAGTATTAAAAACTCTGTTTCTATCTTCTTCAAGCATTGGAGATGATATATTATGAGTTTATCAAAAACATTTGTATCCTCACCCCCTGTTTGGACCATCTCCATGTATGGCTGCTTCAATTTCTTAGACTGCCTAGTCAAGGGTTTTCTAGGCTTAAATACAAACTCTGACACTTCATCCTCAAAATCTAATTTTTTGGATGTTTTCGATTTCTTTGATTTGCCACCTATATCCAGTTTGATGAAATCTGCTTGAACTAGGGGAGACTCTTCAATGTCAATAGCTTGTAATATATCATTCAAGTCACCTCTTAACTCCAAGTTTTCATTTTTGACCATAGCTTTACTCTTCTCCTTTGACCTCTGACTCCTAGTCAACTTCTTCTAAGTTGTTTTACTAGTTGACTATTTCTGAATTAACTCTTTGACATGAGTTCTCTTCTTCTGTGCATATTGAGGAGTCCTTTGGATATTCAGTGATGTATTTATCATTGGTTCCTTAACCTGTTTCCTGGGCTTAAGCTTGACAAACCTCCTTGATTTTGTTTTTGCAGGTTCAGTAGTCTTTGATGAAGATGTTTCTTTGATTTGAGGGCTAGCACCTGTTCCTTCAACTCCTATTCCACTCAAAAAGAGAAATGCATACCATTCTCTATTCACTTTCTGAAGCTCATGCAAAACTATTAACTTGACTATACCATGATGAAATAATGAGGTTTCACATGCCTGAGTTTTCATTTGAACTTTGTCTGCCATCTTGGCCAGACTTTGAAATAGAAAGAAAGGTAAGTCTAGAGAGATTATTCCTGTGAAATGCAATAAGAGTTTAAAGTGATAAGTGTACACCTTGTGGTATCTCCCTTCGCAGGTGAAGTACCTTTGGATGTTGTAGAGCAGATTGGAAAATGCATCCTTGACATAATTTCTTGGCACAGCTTTGTTCAAATCAGTATCCATAAACTCTGGTTTCAAAAATATTTTGCAGGGTTGCATCTCAAACCTAAAATTCTTGAACCATCTATCTTCCCCCCTTGGAATTTCAGTGACTTCTGATATAACTTCAGGAGAAATTGGTAAATTGAGAAAACCAACCTTTTTGTTTGACCCTGCAAAATTCATGGAAAATTATTTGGTAACCTGAATATGCCCTCCTTGAAGCTTTTCGCAGAACCTCCAGCACCCTACCTTCTTGAAGGCTTCTTCAACAGATTTATCTCTTGTGAGAGCCTCTAAAACTTCAGGTTCTGTTCTCAGGCAGTGACTAGACCGGTGATTTCTTTTTTCTTCTGTCATCTTCCTCCTGAAAACCCTGTGTCTTCAGCAAATCTGTAATAAACCTCATTTTTGGATGAACTGGCTTGCTTGAAAATTTAGTTCAACCTCGCTTGATTGAAAAATCTACCTCGCTTGAAAACTTAATGAGAGCTCTAGTTTCTTATCATGAGCTTCTCTTTCGACAATAGATATGCATGCAGTGCTTTCTTTACATGAGATAAAATCAATGATAACCAACCCCTTTTCAAATTTGCAAAGGACCAATGACAAATTACCCCTAACGAATCCCATAATGACTTCATAACTGCTTTGGATGGTTGCATGCGTGAGGGAGGATTCGTGGACTGACACCATAATCATGAAAATTTAACCCAAACTGACAGATGTGACAGCTAAATCGAAAAAAATTGAATCCCCGATTTCATAGCGCTGGTAATGTGATTTCGGGATTTTGCGCTATGAAAAGACCAGCGTTTTCGTAGTGCAGAAGCATTTTTTTACACTGAGCGTGCTACAAAAACGTGGTTTCATGGCTTATTCAATTTTTTTTTGAAAAAGACTTAAAATATGGTTTTCAAAATGTGGCATGAGACTTCTAAAGAGTAAAGCAAGGTTTATGCATTTTATTTGGTGATGAAATGAAACTTGTAACCTATGGCTTAGACCCTATAAAACATAAAAATGACTCAAACCCTATCTAATACCATGACTTAGGAGCAACTATAAACTGACCAAGTTTAGAAAATCTTGATAGTGATAACAATTTCTAGGAGGCTCTCTCCAATCTAGGAAAAGTGTTGAGAAAGTGCATTGAAATGCATCTCTCCCTAAGTCTGAAAAAGTGTGAAATTCCAAAAAGGGAAGGGATAGTCCTAGGCCACTCAATATCAAAGGCATGAATCCAGGTAGACCAAACAAAATCACCATCATAAAAATGGTGCCTATCCCCAAAAGAAGAGAGATGTACAAATTTTCCTAGGTTTGGCTCACTAGTATAGGAGTTTTGTTAAGGACTACAACAAAGTGGCCTTTCCATTATTCGGATTGGTGACCAAAGATTCTGAGTGTTTCTAGTCTATTATTTTTCAGGAGGCTTTTGATCTCATAAAGGAAAATCTAACCATTGTCCCCACTCTTCGAGGTCCCAATTGGGCTTTGCCATTCCACATCAACAAAGATGTGTTAGATAAAGTTTTGGGGGCAACCTTGGGGAAATTATGAAAAAAATTACACGATGCCATTTATTTCATTAGCAAGAATCTATCCAAATTTGAACTTAACTATACTATCACTGAAAATGAGCTCTTAGCCATTGTCCATTCCTTAAATTTTTTTAGGAATTATATTAATGGTTATCATATCTTTGTACATACTAACCATGCAGCCATCAAGTACTTAATGAATAAACCAGATGTTAAAGCTAGAATCATTAGATGGTTGTTTTTTTTGCAAAAAATTGATTTGACAATTGTTGATAAACCAGGAAAGGAAAATTTTGTTGCTAATTTATTATCTAGACTAATTTCATCTACAGATTAGGAAGGAATGGTGGATGATCAGCTTCGGGATGAACATCTATTTTCTATCTCAACACTCTCGCCTTGGTTTTCTCACATGGCTAACAACTTAGTTTCTGACAGGTTTCCTCCAGACATTTCATCCAAAGAAAAGAGCAATATTATCAGGAAAAGTGCCCCTTTCAATTGGATTGGTGGAAATTTCTTCAAATTGGGTCCCGATAAAATTCTTAGAAGATGTTTGAGGGAAGAGGAGTTCTTTGAGATCATCTTAGCATGTCATGATGGTCCTTGTGGGGGTAATTTTACTACTAGGAGGAAAACCTTCAAAGTTGTGCAAGAAGGCTACTATTGACCTACCCTCCACCAAGATGCCAAGAGATACACTAGTAGATGTGACCAATGTCAAAGGATGAGGAGACCTACATAGAGGAATGAAATTCCTTTGTAACCTCATGTGGCTTTAGAGCCATTTGAAAAGTGGGACATGGACTTTATTAGGCCCATTGATTCACCATATGGGCAAAAGAGGTATATCATAGTCTGCACCAATTACTTGAGCAAGTGGGATGAAACAAGGGTCGTGAAGGAAACAACAAAAGAGAAGGTAGTTGAGTTTTTGAGAGAGAATGTGTTCTGCAAGTTTGGATACCCGAGAGAGGTCATCACTAATCAGGGGGCTCAATTTACATCTCATCTCATTGAGAACCTTGCGAGGTAGCACAAGGTAAAGCACAAGACTTCCACTACCTATCATCCTCAAGAAAATGGCCAAGTTTGGAAGTGAAAAATAGAGCCTTATAGAACATCCTCACCAAGGTTGTGAGAAACAATGGGAAATATTGGTCATACAAATTTGTGGAAGCCACTTGGGCTTACATTACCACCTGGAAGACAACTACATGGTTTACTCAATACAATCTATTTTATGGGAAGAAAGCTTTTCTTTTGATTGAGTATGAGTATAACACCCTAAGAATGCCATCTTAGTTGGACTTGGACATAACAAAGGCACAACAAGAAAGGATGTTGCAGCTAAATGGTTTGGATGAATTCATATTGTAGACCTTCCTTTACATAGAGGTATTTCATCTACAAAGGAAAGTTTGGCATGACAAGAACATCAAAGAAAAGACATTTCACGAAGGATATTGGGCACTGCTCTATGACTCCAGATTCAAGGACTTCAGGGGAAAGCTAATGAGAATGTAGCTAGGACCTTATCAAGTGGAGAAACTCCATCACAATGGGTCTATTCAGATCAAAACCATAGATGATGATGGGATCCCTCTTCTTTTCAATGGTTACACGCTAAAAATGTACAAGAATCCCTTGTCTAAGGTTGAATTTATCAATTCAATAAAAATGGAGGTGAATTTCATTGGAACCTCTGTAGTTTCGAGGCCCTCACCTTCCTAGAAAAAGAGAAAAAAAAATAAATAAAAAAAGAGAGGCCTGGGTGAAAACCTTTCTGAGGCATCTAAGGCCAACTCCTTGGTTGAAAACCTCCATGGGGCGATCCTGGAGCAAAAAAAGATGAAAGGAAAAAAATAGAGAAATAAAATATCCTTGGGTGAAAACCTCTTTGAGGAACCCAAGGCAAGCTTGTGGGTTGAACAGCTTTTTTGAGGTAGCCAACCTATATTCAAAAAAAAAAAAGGAAAAAAAGGAAAAAGCAAAACGAATGAAACATCACCTATGCACTAACCTACTTCTATTTTACAGGTTGTTGATCAAGGACAATTTAGGCAAATGTATTAGCAACCCTTCTCTCTTTATCTCTCTCTTATACATATCCACTCCATGTACAATCCTAATATGCATCGATTCATCCATTTCTCCCTCCAGGTGAGAAAAAATTTCATGTTTTTCTCACTCTCTATAGAGCTACAGGATGTCCTAGGCTACTACAGGATTTCCTATAGTGCTACCGAAAACCCTGTACTGCAACAAGAAAGTCATCTGAGAAGAAAAAATATCACTCAAGGCCACCTAAGCATAAATAATACATGGAAAATAACATTTTTTACCTATACCTACCACTCCTAACCATATCTCTACTCCATGCATAAATATTCACTCACTAAACCCTCTATTTTTCCATTATGAGCTAGTTTAGCTACATCCTCACACACAACCTCTCCTCTCATATCCTCCTCCACTTCACCACTCCATTAACTTTCGAACACCATCCCTAACATCCCTGAATGACTTTTCTTCATTCCTCGACTCAATAGAGCTCCAAAACTAAAATAAAGGAACTGCTACAAGAAGATGATTACTTCCTGTAGCAATCATGTACATGCAACCAACACATCCAGTAAGCACAAGCTAACTGATGAAGATGGCTCCATATGATCACTAGAGGACGCCAGAATGGAAGCCACACTAGCATAAACACCTGAGGGTCTCCATGAGGCACCTCCAATAGAATCAACAAGAAAAATCAATAAGCATTTCACTCTGAAAAATAAGATCCTCACTCAGAAAAAAAAAATTAAAAAAAAATTAAAATTAAAATTAAAATAATATATATATATATATATAACACAGCAAAGGAAACAAATAATTGACAACCATCACCATGCTCCAGCTCCCTGCATCAAAGGATCCTGCCACTCATCAACATCATGTAGGCTCCGGTATGAATCTCTCACATTCTCGCTATGCATCATTTGGATAAAATGAGTTAATGTCGAGAATAGAGAGTTTAATATGAAAAAGGGTGTCTAGTTAACAGTTAACTTGGCCACCCTCGAAGAGTTAAAGTAAAGATTTATTGGGGGTTGCATTCCACATGGAGCTATCACATAAGTGAAGGGAGTGATCATGAGGAGTTGGAGTTGATTCCAAGTAATATGGGAATGATTGGCTTGAGTGGGACGAATGGTCCAAATGAGGAAACCCCATGCCAAATACACATCACCACTACGCTCCAAGTCCACTCGATCTGGAATAAAAGTTGTTATCACTCAGAAAAAGTGAAACATTATTTGACATGGTCATAGAGTTCATTTGTCAAAGGTATGGTCATAAGGTTAATTTGTCACAAGTTGGTAAAGGAAAATTTTTAATTTTGTCATATTAACCTATCCTAAGGTCCAAACCCACCCCCATTCAAGTCATATCAAGTCCCATCAGTCATCATTTGCTGACATATTTCATTTCCCAAAATTTTTATTTCAAAAATATCACTTTAGCCAGTTTTCCTTCTTTTCATAGTGATTTACGCTATAAAAAGGCAGTTTTCGCTATGAAACTACCTAATAGTGTCGTAACGAAACTTCCAGGAAATGAACTAACCACGCTACGAAAAAGGGTAATTTTGTAGGTCTTGTGATATCTGATGCAAGGTGTTATTCCATGACTAAAAGTGTTAGGGTGGATGTCATTTGAGTCAGTTAGGGTTAAATCAAGGTACAAAGGTCATGTCTTAGGTCATTATTACTATTTTTAGCATGTATGATGCGTGATTAAAGCATGAGTCATCATCGGAACTTTAAAAAATTACCGAATTGAGTCTTTTTCATTTTCCGCTTCATCTTTGCATGCTCTTGAGTTCTAGAGAGCTGTTTCACCAAGCCAAGTTGTTTGCTTGCATTTTCAAAAGTTTTGGGTGTCATTAATCAAGCGAAGCAGAGAAGGTATAAAATCACCATGGCTGCAAATAAGAAGACCAACAAAGGTGGTCACTATCTCAAATATGAGACATCAGACATGAATTTTTTAAATGAAGACCCAACTTTCTTATAAGTTTTTAGAAGAAGATGGTGTTTGCAGTTCTACCAAAGATTGGAAGGGTGCCATGTGCAGGTTTCTAAGGAGTTTTCTATTAGTTTAAATGGGACAACTTCAAAGGTGGGAATGTTGAACCTCACAGTAACACCAGAGACCATTGCAGTAGCAATAGGAATCCCTAGAGGAGGAGAACAATGGTTCAAAGGCTTCAAGTTCACCATGCAAGACTGTAAAGAATTTATCAAGCTAGAGCATAGTGAAATTGACCTCGCAAATGTCATCCCAAGGAGCTACATGAAACATAACTTCTCAAAGCTATTGCTAATTATTCAGAAGTACTTCACGTGTGAAGGGAGGTATCACATGGTCTATTCCTACCACCTTAAGCTTATACTACATTTTGTAGGTAAGAGGTCTCTTGATTTTCCCTTTTACTTATATATAAGTCTAGCTAAATTGTCAGATAAGGTCCAAGTTAAAAAAGAAGGAAATGAAACCTCACTCTTTCATTAGGTTTGATCAAGTTTTTGGTATTAGAGGAGTTAAAGAGATTAGTTAGAGACTGGTCAAATTTTCTGTTCATTAGTGGTTTTGAAGTAGATGTTATCACTCCTAAAAGAACTCCCAAACCTATATATGTTTCATCACCTACAGTAGCACAACAAGTTGAGCCAGTGATCATGGAGACAGAGCCTTTAGAGAAGGTTGATACACCCAAAGCTACACCTGCAAAACAAAAGCCGACAGTGAGAAAACATGGCAGCAAGAGGATTACAAGGAGCCAAACAGTGGCTAAGGGAAACTTAGAAGACATCTTGCATGCCATTGATATTGAAGAAACTCCCATAGTCCAAACTGAAGACATAGATGAGGGAGGAAGGAAGCTTAAGAAAGGAAAAACAGCTAAAAAGTTAGAATTTGCAGGAGATGATGCAGTATTCATGTTTCAACCCAAAAAAACAATGACAAGACATACCAGAAAAGTCTTGGAAAGCAACAAAGAAACTCAGAAGGTCAGTGAAACTGCTCAACCACCACCAAGCATCATTGGCCTCTCCTCACCTGCAAAAAAATAATTACTCATCAAACAAAAGAAGGGCAAAGAGAAAATCAATGAGAAGTCAGAAGTTGAAGTCCTTAAGGAATAGTTGAAAGATGAAAGTGAAGAGATATAAGTCTTTAGGAAAGAGGCAAAGAAACATAAAGCTGAAATAGTGCATTTTGAACAGATGAGAAATATTTGGGAGGATCAAGTCACAAGTGTCTCTAAGACCTTGGACAACATAGAAAAATTGATAAAGTGGACTCAACCACTAAGAAAAGAGGTCAAGCATATAAAAAAGCTAAACCTACATTTGCAATCTAAGAATAGGACACTGAAGGACCAAGTTAAAGATCTTCAAGAGCAATTAGAAATGATTCATGAAGAGTTGGAGAAGAAGGGTTTGAAGATGACTGTGGTTGAAGAGCCCATTGCTCAACTGATCATAAATGAGAAGGAGACACCACATGAGCCATAAAATGAGATAGAATATGTTTCAGAGGGTTCATTACATGCAGAAGATCAGGTTTTAGCAGCAGGAGGTCATTTTGTGAAGTCAATTTTGAAATAGGCCAATTCTATGTTTTTACACAATTTTTCCTCTTTTCGTAACGTTTCCTAGGCTTAAAGACCAGAAAACGCTACGAAAAAACTTGTAGCACATTTTTTCCTCTAAATTCATTTTTTGCGGCATTCAAGAAGGAATATTGATAGTGTGGATGTGTCATGACTTGATTGACACCACGGAACAACAAAGGAGCAAAGATTTTGGGTGCAGAAGCTACTTTTTAGACGCTACTAAAGCTTGCTACGAAACTATCTTGTTTGCGTAGCGAGCTATTTTTGAAGGTTTTGGAGCATATTAATGGTAGTTTTAGATAGTTGGACTCATCCAACATATCAAGGGACCTTAACATCAAGTATTTATGACTTGAAGGAAGTGTTGTGGAGATAGGTTATTAGCTAAAGCTCTCGTTGAAGATAAGGATTATCCATTCCTGGAAAAGAGGGTTTTGTTCCACATGTCTAGGAGGGTTTTTAATATGTAAATTTGTGATGAATTATGTCATAGCTTTTTCGAGCATGTGATACTTATTTTTCAACTGTCATGTAACCGTTTTACAAGATAAGGTAAAGTGATGTAATAAATAGGAGTTTGACTCCTATTAGGAGATTTCCTCTTTAGGGTATAGCTGTCAATTTCTTGTTAGAAGTCATGTTTTTCGGTTATATGATGTGTCATAGGATAATTCTATGAATCTATCCATCAAGCATATCATCCTTGTTGTAATAATATCCATTTAAAGGCAAAGCATCGAAGTAGTGAAGGGTTGGATATTTTTTTCACTAAACTGTTGCTTTATGTATTTGACTTATATTAGTAATACAGAGTGACTTTCTTCTTGACAGACCTAAGGTTCTCATGGGGTTTTTAATGTCTTTTTTATCTATATCTTTATGTTTACTACTTGCAGTAGATTTCATCTCTATTACTCAGAATTCATAAGTTTATGCTCTGACTTCCTTCAGTGATGAAATAATTGTGTTGCCCTATGTTTTATGTGTGATTTGCCTCTTTTAAAGACCCTTATCTGCCTCAGCTTCCATGTCAAGAAGCCTTGCCACTGAAACTACTAATTGTTAACTCCATAAGCCTAATGGTAGAAAACCTACATTCTTTCAACCTGCAATCATAACAAACAAGATACAAATTCTATAGAGTTAGCCATATAATACTATCATCAAGCAATAACATAAAATCCCTTTGAGAGAGTCCTCTCAGACTGAAGAGGCTAAGCTTCAGTCAAAAGCTGGTTTGAAACAGTTACATAGAGTTGTTAAATGAGCAGCCAATCAAGTACAATTTTGTGATAACAAATTCAATGCACATCAAATAATTGTTGCTAAAATCCTAATATTTTTAACCATATGAAAAAAATACACATTTTCAATATAATTACAATGAAAAAAAATTGAGACTTTTTATTAAAAAAAACATGTTAAATAAACGATTTTTTTGGGAAAATATTAACAATTTTTTTTTTTTAAATAGCATTTTTTATGTATTTTATGTCAAAAATTAATATTAATCATGGTTTTTTTGCAAAAAATAAGGATTTTTCTCATAAAATATCAAATTCTAAACATTACAAGTAAAAATGATTATTAGCTCTCAAAATTGAGCTTTATTTGCAAGCATAACTTAAAGCTAATCAATAATATCAACTAATTCATGTTCAACATCTTCTAGAACATCATTAATGTCTTCTTCCACACCTTTCTGCTTCATTTTGGTCATTGTGCTCTTCTAATGAATCTTTGATGTTTGCAAATCTTCCTAAGTGTCCTTTTCCAATCATTCCATATAACAGTGTTTGAGGTTCCTTTGCCTTTTTTTCCACATGTGATTCATTAAAATCCCCTTTCCTTGAACCACCTTATTGCATTGCATCTGGAAGATATTGAAGAGCATTAATTCTTTGTTGAATAAATTTGCATTGCACTGAGATTTCTCAATGGCAATGTGATTTCTTCCTTTTTTTAGGCAACATGCTAGTGTTGTACCTAATCATCAAGCACAAAAGAAATAATTAAGAAAATTAGTATAAACACATAAAAACTAAAAACTAAAATATTTAAATTCAATTTTATATAATAAAACTTACCTGAACCTGAGAATAAATCTAAAACCCAATCTCCTTCATTTGAACATAGATCTATAAGGGAGTTAATAAATTCTTACAACTTTTGATAAATGTTAACTAACTCTCCTTTTGCATCTTTATCCTCATATGTTAGTTTTCTTACAATAACATCATGAACCAGTACTTGACTATGACTCTTCCCATCTACTCGAATTAGAAGAATAGACTTATAGGTATCCTCTTTTTTCCAGCATTCAACATGGATGAAATCACAATCATTTATAATAGGTTGATATTCAGAAGAACAAGATTTTACTATTGTGAGTAACATAACATTGTAAAATTTCAATTAAATTGTACATAAAAAAAGTAACATTAATCAAACATACAATTTCAATATCTTCTCTTGTAAGCTGCATCCTTGAGTTTGTTTTTCCCTTGAAGCTTGTTAATAACATTGAAAATTGTGTGTCTAAATGAAATGTCACAAATATTCAAAGTGGTGATGTTGTGACTTCTTGAAAGCCCACAACCACTTTACTAAAAGCTTGATAAGTATATGGTTCACTATCATATTCAATGTCTGCGAAATTTAAACCATGAGGAATATCTGCAATAAATAGGGCATATTCCCTTTTAGGTATGAGTTTTGCTATGTCTTCAAAATCAATTGGTATTATCTAGTATTGGATAGTGTCGAGCCCATTCCAAATGAAATTATCAAGAATAGGATCAAGTTCAACATTCATAAGACGTTGCTTTCTCATCTTTTCCAACTTAAATGTTTCAATAAAGCTTTTGAAAGTATCTGGTACTGCATTTGCTTCTTTCTTTGACATCTTTAATTTCATAAAAAAAAATATATGTATAAGTAATAAAATAAAAATAGTTTACATATCAATAAAATGAATGTATAAATCAACATACCTTATTGAATGCAATACAAAAATCTTTAAGTGTTGATGTAGAACTTGATTCTGGGTAGTTGCACGCAACATCATCCCAACTGTCTTCATTCAACATTTTAACCATGTGTTCTTTTATTTTCATATAAATCTTTTAATTGAATAAATAAAGTAAATTTTTTTAATATAGTGATATGTATAAAAAATTCTACCAACAACAATATGTTTTATTTAAAAGAAAATTATAATCAAAGGA
This sequence comes from Pinus albicaulis, assembly GCA_034641835.2. Lineage (NCBI taxonomy): Eukaryota > Viridiplantae > Streptophyta > Pinopsida > Pinales > Pinaceae > Pinus > Pinus albicaulis. The sequence continues at coordinate 22,194 of JAXQQM020071968.1, forward strand.
AGATTAAAAATAATTCAGCAAAATTACTTTTGAAATTATACGCACATTTCATCTATTGATAATTCACTTGACTTCACATGGCATAGTATTGATTTGACTAGTTTCTCATCCTTTACTCCTTGAATTTTTCTCCTACGTGTGATAGTCATATCCTCTATAAGTTTCTTCATTTTAGGACATGTCTCACTGTTGGTACATATTATGGGTTTACACTTTTTAACCTTCTGATTTTTTATGGAAATATTCTCTCACCGCTCAAAAATATCATCAATCAATTACCATATCTCCCCAGTTCTAAATTCCAACTGAAAAATGCTATCCATGCTTCTGAATATATTTGAATGTACTTCTCCATCTTTTGAATTGATTTTATCATCAATTTGATAACCTGTTTCCATTAAACATTCCTTCCAAAAGGTTAGAATGAATTTTTCCTTATCCCCACCACATTTTTCTATGAATTCGTTATGAGTAAATATGACCCTTTGGATGAAAGTCATTTTCATTATGTATTCATTATCTGCATTATGATCCCATTCCAATAAATTTGCTTCTGTTTCTATTAAACAAGCATAAATGATGCATTTCATTGTTTCAAAAAAGGAGTTATTGGGATATTCCTCAATTAATTGTCTTTTAGCCTCTACCGAATTGTTCCCTCCAATTACATAATATTTCTATTCAAAACATTGTGTCTTTCCAAATGCATGTTTATTGGGAACCTAACGTGGATCAATAAGAACCACATAATCCACTACATGCGCATATGGATTGAATCTGAACAATGTTTTCAGATTGTGTACATGTATGTGATGTGCCTTTATAATTTGATATTGAGATTGTCCTTCATCTGGCCTATAGAATTAGCCGACATTAAGCTCAAATGTTTGGCCACCATAAATTAATTTATTCTTCCTCAACTGATATCGAACGACATTTTGTTTTGTTTTAATAATGCCATCCTCTAACTCAACACTTGGTGTTATGATTTCTTTGCTTCCTTTAGAGCTTTCAATTTGTTCTTCATTGCTGCTCATGACTTTTACAAGTTGACCAACATTTTATTTCTTCTTCTTACCGATTAAAATATCATCTTTTTGATAAACAAGCTCTTCATCATTAGCTAGAAGAGAGACATCTTTGGCCATTTTTATTTTGTGTTTTATTTTTTTCTCCTTTTCAACAATAATTCTAATCTCCTCCTCACTAATGCTAACATAGTTTTCAGCTTCATCTTCCACATCTTCAAAAGAAACATGTTTAGCTTTACTAGATTTACCCACCTTAGTGAGTCTTTTTTTATCCCCTCTTTGTACTATTGCAGTGTCACGAGCTATTGATATTTGCTTCCTTCTCTTTTCTTCTTCTGTCTATGTGTGGAAAGTGTTGATCAAAGTCATAACATTTGGCTCTAGATAATAAATACCCTCCAACATGTTTGAAAGACTCACAACAAAATCCTATGAAACAAAATAAAATATTTCAATGATCAATAATTTATTAAAAAAAATGAATGATCCTTACAATAATGCATAACAAAAATATAAATAAGCATACTTAAATGTTATTTTCAATGTTGCTTTCAATTTATGCACACAACTTTGTAGATTCTTCATATGTGTCATACTTGACCTTTGATAGATGATATCTAACATTTTCATGTGTATTAGCCATTCTTACAAGAACATAAACCATTTTTTGTATTCACCACAATGCAAATAGATATGTATACGATCATCGATTTCATTGTATTGAAGATACCATGAAATATTTGTTTTATTTATGGTTCTCAAACTTCTATGGTTGTCGTTATTTGTAGAATCCGTATTATCCACGGTATCATAAAACACTGGTTGACGTTACGAATCCCAATGGGGATCCATCTTCAAGACGAGAAATGAACGAAGAATGAAAGAAGGTCGCAAGATGTCAAGGTATAAATAGTCAGGGTTAATGATGATGAGAGGAGCCAAAAAAATTTTATGTTAATTGATTAAAATAAATAAATTTTATTTATTTCCTGTGCGTTCTTCCATTCAAAAATAATCTTGAAAGTACTTGATGGGCCACTTGTTTGAATTTTATTACGATTTTCAATTTTTGTGTGTTCAAAAATATTCATACTGTGTGCAGTAGTATCCATCGTGTGTCCAGAACTATCCTTGGTGCATCCAAGGGTATCCATAGCACGTCCAATTGTATCCATAATGCATCCAACTGCAACTTTAGATTTGGAAATTGTTTCCTTTGGTCTAGAAACATTCACAAAGATATTCTTTGATGCCATCTTCCTAATAAAAATAAATAAATAAATAAATAAATATATATTAGTTAATGAAAAACACATATCTTAATTAAATGAACTTTTGTTTTAAAAGTTTACCAATATAAATTTAAATTAATCGAAAATTAATTTCTATAAAATAAATTAAAAAAATACAATATTTTTGTAAAACCATATAAATTAAAATTAAAAAAAATTAATGATATAATTTTTCCAAATACAAGTATATATTTTTAAAATATTGAGTCGGGGCGAGGGGGGGGGGTGTGAATCGGTATTTTAAAAATATTTTCTTATTCTGATTTCTGTACACGACTTTACTGAAGTAAACCTGCATTTGTGCACAATTGTTATGCAGAAAACTAGTGTATATTCAATGAACTTATATTTCAGTTAAATCTTTATCTATTCAACTTAAACCATTGTATAAGTGATTCATCATACATTTGATAAGCAGTAAACATGTACAATAAGAAAAAAATAAATCATCCCACACATGAACATCATGATTTAAGGTGGAAACCCAATGTGGGAGAAAACCACCGTTGTTGTCGTCTCTGTCTTCAATTTTTATCATAATGAAAACTTCTTACAATCTTGTACTAGCACAAATTCATACCAAGACACAGGAACCCACCTGCAGAATCCAACAACCTTCACTCGTTCTCCATCTCCTATTGGAAAGTAGCTTCAACCCACTGATCTCGTTTACCAAAACCCACTGGAAGGGAGCTCCAACCCCTCTGATCTTATCACCATCTACTACTGGAAGGAAGCTTCAACATCCTCACTGAAGGCTCCAACCCTCAGCACCATCGTGGACCACGTTTCATAAATTTTCACACTAGATCCACCTGCTTCAACACATTACAACTTATAGGCCAAGTTTCATCAAATTTTCAGACTGAACCCACTACCATCATTTATGATCCAATTAAAGTATGTTAGTAATGTTGTGCTAATTCCTCTTTCAAATTTTGAAACCAATATTTTACATGTGCTTAAGGGTTCAAGTTCTCTTGCAAGTTATTTATTATCATGAGTGATTTTTATGTTATTTTTATGAACAATTTAACATAAAAGAAATATTGAACAATAGCAATAAGAAGTATAGTACATCACCATACAACACATCAACATTGGGATTTGATGAAGGAGTTCACCCCTCTTGGACTACATCTCCTTGGTCCAGCTTCCATGGCTTGGGCTTCTATATTATGCTCAAATTTGAAAAATTATGTGTTTAAAATGATTTTCTACTCCTTGAAACCTACACCAATGAGTTCAGAACACTAAAAAATGGCAACTTAGCCTCTTTCTACTCCTGATTTGGTCGAAAATTGGCTGAGTTATGACTTCTCCAAGTCTGCTCCACAATTTCCTCCCCAAATTTAGCTAACTAGTCCCAAATTGGGCTAACTGGCGCTAATTTTGGCAAACCCGGTAGATTAGTCGGAACCACCAAATTAAAGTCGGATTAATTTAATTAATCCCTCTTATCTGCTACTTAAATCAATTTAACTTTAAACCGATGATCCATGATTAATCCAACTTAAGCGCTAATTAAACCAAGTTTGGTGTTAAACAAACGTGGGATTAAGGGTTAATAAGTGCGCTTAAGGTTAAGCGTCCGACGCTCCGCCTGTGGTCTCTGGGACATGGTTACATGGCTTGGGGGCTGGCCCCCACTCCCCCCATCGACAGACTATTGAAAATTAAAATACATGTAGCAAACACATAGAGTAAGAACCAACGTGTAGGCAGAGTGGTGGAGTGGCTTGTTAGTTGGGGGAGGTCTCATGTTCAACCCCCGCTTGGTCATTTAAGTCTATAAAAAAAAATTTACATGTCGTGAGGAGGACACGTGGCGTACCCAGGTTGAGCCATGTGCCTCCTCCTCATTGGCCCAAACACAACCAATGAATAGTTTCCAACTCATACTAAAAATGCGCCAACCAACACCTGCCACTTAGCAGTCACCCATTCACTAAAGGAAATAATTGACTGGTTAACCTGCCTTGTCACCCTACCACATAGGCATGCCCAGTTAGCAGTACGGACTACTAACTAGGTCTGTCTGCACATTTTTTTTACAAATTTTTCTGTTTAGAAAAACGGAAAGAACTCATTTCTGAAGCCATACGAAGTCCATTTTGCGTGAAACAAGTTGCATCAGATTCAAAACAATGAACGCTATGTGGTATTTAAGGTTTCGTTTCATTATTAGAACTTCAATTTTTGAGCACAATTTTGAGCACCTGATCGTTCCTCCCCACTGGAAGCTTTTGGACCCCAAATGATCATATTCAGTTGTTGAACAGGTGAGGGTACAATTCCTTCACCTTCCCAATTTAAATCCATTTGGCTTTTGAAGGATTTATTCCTTAGAGCCCCACTTGAAAATAATCGACACTTCCTATTTTCGATGTCCTTGTTCTTCTATCGAGTATGGTGTCTTTCTGAATCTCAACAAAGAATTTTGGAGAAAAATCTTCAATAGATGGAATTTAAAAGTTCTCTCCTTGATATTCAATCAAAGGAGGCTCATACAATCTTAAATTTTCAACGTTAACAACAAAGTAAATTTACATGTATGAAGGCAAATCAAGCTTGAAGGAATTGTTACCAATCTTATCCAGAATTTTGAAAGGACCATAAAAGATTGGTTTCAGCTTTTTACCTTCTCCTTGAAGCCTCTACTTGCTAATGTGAAGCCAAAATTCATCACAAACTTGAAACTTATGATCCACACGATGTTTGTTGTGTCTCACTTTGCACTTTACTTGACTTTTTTCTAGTTGATCTTGAACTTTTTGATGGATCAACTAAATTTTATCTATGAATTTATTTGCTTTATATATTTCACTATGCCCATCTATAGCCACATATTTCCCAAAAGTGAAATCCAATGGAAATTTTAGAAAGTATCCAAGACATGCCTGAAATGGTGATGTTTGTGTAGAGGAGTGTTTTGCATGGTTGTAAGCAAGTTGAATATAATGCAACTGTTCATCCCACAACTTAATATGTTTGTTGCAATATCCTTGAAGAAGATGAATGATTGTTCGATTGACCACATTGGTTTGACCATCTGTTTGTGGATGAAAGGCTGTACTCTTCTTCAACTTAGTGTCCATCAAGTCTCGCAAGCTTGACAAAAAATTCCCAACAAATTGAGAATCTCGATCATTTACAATAGATGTAGGAAACCCAAAATGAACCCAAACATTTTGAAAGAAAATATGAGTAGTTTCTTCAACTGTAACTTTCTTTTTACATGGCATCAATATACACATTGTGCTGAACCTATCCACAACTACATACAAATAATCATGACCTCTTTTTGACAAAGGAAGACATCCTACAAAATCCATATAAATACTCTCCCATGGACATGAAGTAACTGGAAGTGGCGTGTACAATCCTAACTTCCTATTACTAGGATTACTAACTGCACATATTGAACAACCTTTAATAAAAATTGACACACTTTCAAGCATACGAGGCCAATAACAAAACCTGATCTGAATATTTTCCACTGCTTTTCTTACACCAAAATGTCCAACAATAAGAGAAGTGTGTGCTTCCCTTATGACATTCACTCTCTCCCCACGTGGAATAAAAATCTTGCCCAAATGATACAAGAAGTTATTATGTACATGGTAATCCAATTCCTCAACTTGGCGACCTTGACTCAAATTTGCATAAACATCTTGAAAGTCATTATCAAATGCATATTGTTCAATGTAACTTTCATGCAAAACAGAAGTATTCTTGAGTAAGGTAGTTGCACTAATAATAGGCCTAGAAGTCATATCCGCAACCTTTCTGTATATACCTTTCTTATACCTGATAACCAAGTGGAATTGTTGTCAGAAACCCATCCATCAAAATTACCTTGACTGTTGCAATTTAGTTTGTGATTACAAGTATTGCAATGGTTGGTGATCGGTGTGAATGATGGTTTCCTTTCCCATCAAATAGTGTTTCAACTTCTTCACACTTCGAACCAACGCATATAGCTCCTTTTCATAACTAGGATAGTTTATCACTGCACCATTGAACATTTCTGAATGGAATGAAATGGGCTTACCATGTTGTAAAAGGACTGCACCCATGGCATAGTCACTTGCATCGGTTTGAATCTCAAAGAGTTGTCTCAAGTCCGATAGTGCTAGTATTGGGGATGAATTGATATTCTCTTTAAAAGCATCAAATGCTTTTTTTTGCTTTGCCTCCCCACTAGAAGACCTTTTTAACACTAGTCAATGCATGTAATGGAGCTGCAATAGAAGAAAATATAGCAATGCACTTCCTCCAATATTGTGATGCTCCTAGAAAAATTCTTACCTCAGTGACTGTCTTGGGTGTGGGCCAATTCACAATGACCTCAACCTTAGAGGGGTATATCTTCATATCACCTCCTCCAACAAAATGTACCAAATAGACTAAAGAATTTTTACCAAATTCACATTTTGAAATATTAAAAAACAACTGTTCTTTTCTCAAGACATCAAGCATCTTTCTTACATGAATGACATGTTCATCTCGTGATTTGTTGAATATAAAAATATCATCTAAGTATACAATGCCCAAATCATCAATAAATTGCCTTAATACATCATTCATAACTCTCATGAAAGTAGTTGGAGTGTTTCAAAGACCAAAAGGCATAACAAGCCACTAAAAAAATCCTTTTTTAGTTATAATGCAGCCTTCCATATGTCCTCTTCAGTTATTCTAACTTGATGATAACCACTTCTTAAGTATAACTTAGTGAAATAATTTTCATACCTCAACTGATCAAGAAAATCATCAATTCTTGGGAGTGGATGACGATTCTTTATCATGATTTTGTTTAGTGCAAGGAAATCTACACAAATGCTCCATGTTCCATCCTTCTTGGGCACCAACACAATCGGTGAACCACATGGAAAGGTAGATGGGTGAATGATACCTTTATTCAACAATTCTTGGATTTTCTTCTTGACTTATTCATTTTCCATTATCTACATGCAATACATTCCAATTTTAGGGAGTGGAACATCCTGTTGCAACTGTATCTCATGTTGGATTCCCCTCTTGGGAGGTAACCACTTTTGTTCTTGAAACATCTCACCATGCTGACTTACCACATCAAACCAATCAGATTTCAACTTATCATCACAACGTTAAAAATATTCATAATCCATATCATTCTTTTGTTTGATCATAAGAAGCACAAAGTTTTTACTTGAATTTACTAGTCTCTTCATTTTTCCGGCATTAACTAAAGAGATGTTTATCTTTTTGCGGTGAGCTCTCACAATATACTCCACTTCATCTTTGAACAAGTGGTACTTTTTCTCATGGTGATAGAAGACTTCTTTCAAGTCATAGAGATTGGGACTACCCAAAACAATTCCTGATATGTCAAGCGGTACAACATCTAACTCAACTTCATCAATAAACTTTCGGTGATTGCAAACCGGAAGATACATTTTCTTGTAACCTGTAAACTTGTATCCTTGTTTATCCAACCCAAATGATATGGCTTGTGATGAGGTATGGTTTCAATATTAAGCTTCTTGACTAAGTCTTCAGATATTAAGTTCGCTTGAGACCCACTATCAAATAGTGTGTCAATTTTTGTATGTTTTGAGACCGCTCTTACATGAAACAACTCTATTATTGTTTCTTCACTTGGAGTGTTACTGTGAAAATATGATGAACTAGTACTTCCTATGTCTTCTTTTCCCTTTGTGACCATGGCTATAGGTTTTGTCTCATCACCTGAGTTGGATCCAAGATATTTTTGTCTGGTAGAGGTTTTATTTTTTTCCCCTTATTGTTGAATTTCTTAGGCCTCAATTCTGGATGAAGCTTCCAACAATGGGCTTCATCATGACCCTCTTTGGAATAGTGTTTACATGTGGTTTTCTCCCATTATTTTTTAATGGATGTACTTTTATTTTGTTTTCCCTTGAAGCCCTTTCCTTTTTCACCACCCTTAAGTGGTTTCTTTCTACCTTCTTCTGGTACATTTTTCCCTCTTGCCTCAAGGTGTGTAGCTTTCACACAGACCTCATCTAGACTAGCAGGCTTAAACATGAGGATGGTATGTTTCAAGTAACTAGGAAAACCCCTTATATACTTCAGCAAGGTATCTTTAGAGTGCTAATCAAAACCTAACATAAGAGCTCTTCTCCTAAATTCTTGAGTGTAATCTACTTTGACCTTTCAATTGTCTAAAGTTTTGCCAACTCATAATGGATTTTTGTATGTAAGCTAGAGTGTAGAATTTCCTTTTAATTGAATAAATGAAATCTAACCAATAAATTGAGATCTTCCTATGTTTTTTAATCTCCTCTTGTGTCCTTGCTTCCCACCATACAAGTGTTTCACCCTCCATTCTCAAGGAAGCCAATTGAATCTTTATGTCATCCTCTTGAATGTTTTGAATTATGCAATAAACCTCCAACTAACGAATCCAATTATCCAGCTTATCTGCATTTACTTCACCATTATATATCGGTAGCTCAAATTTAACATCAATTTTAAGTAAGGGTGGTTTACCAGTTCCTTTTGAAGTATGCGTATGAATAGGTGAAAGGGTTGTTGTAGTGGAAGATGATGAAGAGGAAGGTGAAGACGCTGGTGAGGATGATGGTGGAGTGGATGGTGGTTTATTACCATCTCCATGACCTCATCCTTCTGGAGAACCCTCTCCTATAGGAGGCCTAGAAATTTCTCCTTTCATCCTTAAATTCCTCTCCTCATAGAGGACCTTTACCATCTCATTCATATCAAAAAATGATTTTTTGAATGCTCTCTCCTCTTCTATCATGGCAGGTTCTCCTTCATGAGACATTCTCATTGAAGAATCAACTTCAACTTGAGGATGTGCTAGTGTTGAAGACTTTGGTAACCTTGACATTCTTCCTCTTGACCCAACTGCAGGGCTTTCAACCAGCTCCCCTTCTCCTGTTTTGATTCTTAACCTTATAAGCATGGCACAAACTTGCAAACAATTAGAAATATTATTACACAAAAAACCTAAAGATCTGATACCAAAAATGAGTTGATTAATGTATGTTAGTAATGTTGTGCTAATTCATCTTTTAGATTTTGAAACTAATGTTTTACATGTTCTTAAGGGTTCAAGTTCTCTCGCAAGTTATTGAGTCTCATGAGTGATTTTTATGTTATTTTTATGAACAATTTAACATAAAAGAAAGATTGAACAACAACAATAAAAAGTACAGTACATCACCATACAACACATCAACACAGGGATTGGATGAAGGAGTTCACCCCTCCTGGGCTACATCTTCTTGGTCCAACTTCCATGGCTTGTGCCTCTATATTATGCACAAATTTGCAAAATTATGTGTTTACAATGATTTTCTGCTCCCTGAAACCTGCACCAATGAGTTCAAAACACTCAAAAATGGTACCTTAGCCTCTTTCTACTCCTGATTTGGTTGAAAATTGGCTGAGTTATGACTTCTCCAAGTCTGCTCCACAATTTCCTCCCCAAATTTAGCTAATTGGCCCCAAATTGGGCTAACTGATGCTAATTTTGGAAAACCCACTAGATTTTTTGGAACCACTAATTAAATTTGGGTTAATTTAATTAATCTCGCTTATCTGCTAATTAAATCGACTTAATGCTAAACTAATGCTCCCTAATTAATCCAACTTAAGCACTAATTAAATCATGTTTAGTGTTAAATAAACACGAGATTAAGGGTTAATGACTGCGCTTAAGGTTAAGCACCTGGCCCTCCACCTGTGGTTTCTAGGTGACAGTTACATGGCTTGTGGGCTGGCCCCTTCTCCCCCCATCGATGGACTGTTGAAAATTAAAATACATGCAACAACAATATGGAGTAATAACCAACATGTAGGCAAAGTGGTGGCATGACTTGTTAGCTGGGCAGAGGTCTCGTGTTCGACCCCTGCCCAATCCTTTCGGTCCATAACAATATTTTTACATGTCGTGAGGAGGACACATGGCGGTCCCAGGCTGAGCCATGTGCCTCCTTCTCATTGGCCCAAATAAAACCAATGAACAGTTGCCAACACATACTAAAAATGCGCCAACCAACACCTGCCACTTGGCATTCATCCATTCGCCAAAGGAAATAGTTCCTTGGTCAACCTGCCCTGTCACCCTGCCACAAAGGCATGCCCAGTCAGCAGTACTGACTACTAACTGGGTCTTTCTACACAATTTTCTTACAAATTTTCCTGTTTAAAAAAACAAACATAACACATTTTTGAAGCCATACAGATTCCATTTCACAGGAAATGAGTTGCGTTGGATTCAGAATGACGAACACTACGTGGACGTTAAGGTTTCATATCATTTTGAGAATTTTATTTTTGAGCATAATTCTAAGCTCCTGATCAATTTAAACCCAATACATTATATAAAAACTGAAACTAATCACTGTACGAAATCATTTAACCAATCACTGAATCAAATAACCAATGAACCATTCAATCATTGAACTAAACAATCACTCAACCAATAACTAAAAACAACCACTTCTTAAACATTTTCAATAGTTAGATCACTGTAATCAGAACTTCAATTCTAAATCCAAATGTTCCATCAACTTCCTTAAAAAAATGACAAACCCTAATCAATAACATGGCAGAATACATACGCTACTTTACTTTATCAAATCTGCGTGTATACACAACTTACTTGAAACATACCTATGGATAGATCTCAAAACACTGAAACTTGCAACTAAATCACTATCATTTTGAAACTAACTTAGAGTCACGCATAAAAATACTGAATCATTTTGAACTAATTACAGAATAGTCAATAATCTTCAATCACATACAACCAGTAGCATCATCATTCTCTAACCAATCAAGACTCAATCAACTTCAAACATTCCTGTTAAGCCCAGATCAACATGAAGACTTCATTGACATACAACAGAAATATATCAAGAATTATTAGACTAATCAAACATATTCTTCAGTAGAAACCCTAGATTTGATGTGTGCTTATCACTAAGTGTTTCCGCGTGTATACACGCTTTTCAGGAATGAAACCTGCGTACAAATATGCCCATATTGCAAAATCGATATGCTACTAGTCAAAAGAGTATCAGTGTATGTACAAGCCTTACCAGAGACAAACCCACGTAAAGATCTGAAATTTTCAACTCATAGTTGTGCTGCACTTCAAAACTTTAGACATACCGAGATCACGACATTCAAAGAAATAAACACACGTTAAATCATAGATCTAGTCAAACCATAAGCATATCATACAATACATAGTCATTTTAGGTCTAATGACCTTGATCCATCATTTTATTACCGGGTGCATATTTATTTCAGATTAACTACTCATTAATAGCCCATACCATGCAATCATGCTTCAAATCGAAGTTATCATCAATCACTCTCACATATGCAAACACAAACACTTGGATCTTCATCTCCTTGTATATCTTAGGCCTTAGCCAATACCATGGGTCAAAACCACACTAATGCCGATGGTATTCTTTTACGGGATCAAATATATGTTGACATGCTCATTACTATGGGCTAATACCATGTTAAGGACCCTTGGTATTTACTAAACCATAGTGCACAAATTGTACGCGCCTTTTCTTCTTCATACCTGTGTGTGTACGCGACTTTGTTTCATTGAACCCACATATATTTCTTCAATTGTTCACCTTCATAATTTTTCTGTCTCTAAATTGCATATCACTCTGTCATTCCTGAACTAGGTCGATAATGCATCCTGCATCAAGAAGTTTCCATCAATGTGCAACTCATCAAGTAGGTTTCCATCAAGGACAACACATACATAATGCCAACACACACACACATATAGTATAAGGGGGAGTCAATAACTAGAAAACACTATTATTCATTCCACTAGAGATTATATGACATTGTTGATACTCTAACGAACTGTCCCAATAAAATAGCCCATAAACCATACCACACAGTTTATCCAGAAGTCAAATCAAGATGGGTGGCATGATATAAATTTGATGGGCACTCGTACCTTCCAAGTAAATTTTTATCATGGATATCTTTTTCAAATTTTCCTTCACATGGCATTTTTATATATATTTATGTGCATCATTTAAATGCTATATATATATATATATATATATATATATATATATATATATAGTATAAGGGGGACTCAATAACTAGAACACACTATCATTCATGCCACTAGAGATTATATGACATTGTAGATACTATAACCAAATATCACAATAAAATAGCCCACAAACCATACGAGACAGTTTATCCAGAATTCGAATCAAGGTAGGTGGCATGGTATAAATTTGATGGGCACTCGTACCTTCCAAGTAATTTTTTATGATGGATATCTTTTTCAAATTTCCCTTCACATGGCATTTTTATATATATTTATGCACATCATTTAAATGTTATATATATATATATATATATATATATATATATATATATATATACATATATATATATATATATATATATATATATATATATGTATGTATGTATGTATGTATGTATGTATGTATGTATGTATGTATGTATGTATGTATTATAAGGGGGAGTCAATAACTAGAACACACTATCGTTCATGCCACTAGAGATTATATGACATTGTTGATACTATAACCAGCTATCCCAATAAAATAGCCCATAAACCATACTAGACAGTTTATCCAGAATTCAAATCAAGGTGGGTGGCATGATATAAATTTGATGGGCACTCGTACCTTCCAAGTAAATTTTGTAATGGATATTTTTTTCAAATTTCCCTTCACATGGAATATATATATATATATATATATATATATATATATATATATATACCCATCATTTAAATGTTATTATTATATCTATTTTATTTTATTTTTTTTCAAGAAATTTTTTGTCGATATAATTTTTGTGTTTTATTTGATCAATTCTAGCTTGACCATAAAGAAAAATGAAACCATGTAAAATCATGGATATACACATTAAAAAAAATATATATTGAATCATGTTCATTATTGTGAAACTAGCCATGATTTAGGAAATATATGCATAGTCAATGTTTATGTGATTTCAAAGCTTTTGCAAGTCATGTTGAATTATTTTGCAAAAGCTCTCAATTAGCATGCTCAAACTCATTAGTTGTAATGTATTTTGAAGAGGAGAAATTAATCTCAACTTTCAATGTGGTGAATTAGATTGAAAACCGACCTTATAAATAATAAAACAAATTTGAACCCATTATTACTTTTAAATAATATTTCAAGGATTCTAATATTTCAAGCAATAATAATATATAAGGTATGTTTTTTGAAGAAATTCGAGATTGTTTAACAAGTAAGGATGGATCTTTCTACCTTGCATCCCTAGATTTGAAAATCCCAAACCTAGTCATGTTAAAAATTAATTAACGGAGCAATGAAATACATAAAATATTGTGGAATTTCAGATACAAAAATGCATATAACTAGAGATATGCAAATATACATGGTTCACCCAATTTGGGCCACGGAAACAATCAACCATTCCTTTTATATTATCCAACAAAATGAAGAGATACAACCTATAACGAATCCGTTGTAATTTCCTCTTTGCTCTCACACAGTCTCCTCTCTCTTTCTCCCTCAAAATAATCATACATATCCACAACACAATTTCGTCATATAAACAGAGGGGTTGCCTTCTAGGGAAAAAAACCCTAAATTAAACATAACTTCTACCATCATATCATCTGCCTAATGAATGATCCTGATTGACTACGAAATTACAATATTTTACAAGGCAAATTTTCATCTATTTTTAGCTTCAGGGGCGCTGCCCTCGAACCCCCCCATTCAGGATTGGGATCCAAACACGACTAAAACAAGAACTTTGAATCAGGAACATATTCAGGCTCCACATCCAAGAACTAATGTTCAGATTCAATTATGAATTTATGGAAGACATAGGAGCCATTATAATTGTTCATTTCATACTTTTATTTCCAACTACTAAATAAATCTAGTTTATAAAAATTGGGATCTATCATGAGCATACTAACACTGAACAAACTACTACAAAAGTCTCAAAATCAAACAAAAATTTGTTATGTCAGTTTTCTTATTTTTATTGAACAACTAAAAGACCCTTCAATCTAATTATTCTATCCCCATAATTTTTTTATATGCCATACATATGGCCCATGGGTGAGCATGTGAGTTTCAACCTTTCAGTGCAGGGTGCATGGTGTGGGATTGCATGATGTGAGCTAGGACAAAGACAAAGTTTTTTTAGGATACCCAAAAACCCATAATACTTATGTTTATCTTAGAGTCTATAACCACCATGCAATATATTCTTAACTTGGAATTTCATCTTGTATCTAACTTTTTTTATTTTCTCTAGTCCAATTTAGAATTGCCTATATCTAAGATATAGCATTACAAATATATATGTAATATATATCTTTCTATATTGCACACATACATGTATATCTCTCCCTCATACCACCATCAACCCTCACACACACATAAACACACAAAAATAAATAAGAATAATTTTTTATCTCATATGTCAAATTAACGGTTAAACTTAACTATTGAACAATATTAACATCATTAATCCTAACGAGTCAAACTACCCTCACAACCATTTTATAAAATATTAAAATTTTATAAAATTATAATACTTTCGATAAATTTATCTCTTTCAATGAATTATTGAATAAAATTAATTTCAATGATTATGGAACAAAATATCTTTAGTTATTATCCCAAAAAGGAAAAAAACAAACACTAAAATTATAATTATCAAGGGGCAAAATGTTTCAAAAAAAAATTGTTCGATTTCAAGGAGGCCTTACTCTTATTGCTGTAAACCATATCTCAATAATATAACCTAACTTCTCATTATTTAATTATTTTTTAAACCTAAAATATTATTTAAATACAAAATATTATATTGCAATGGAAGACAGTTATCTTCCAAATAATTAGAGAATATAAGATATGGCATAACTTTGAATGACTAGAAAACAAAAGTGATTGTTCAAGCACGGAGAGACTATAGCCCTTCTTTTTTTTTTTTGTGGGGCAACTATAGCCTAATGGGTTGCCTAACAATTTATTCTCATGGGACCCCAAGCAACTCGTTGTTATGATAACCAAATCTACTTCCGTGGCACATTCACGGTTGAAGTTTAACGTTAGTCATGATTTTAATATCATACAACTTGTTTCTTTGGGACCCAAATCTATTTCCTTGGTCAACTCGTTTTCCAATGATTTAAAAATCATATTCATAGTACGAACAATGCCCTCACGATAGACACAGGTTGGCTCCTGCCCTTATATTGTTAGGATTTGCCTTTTCTTCTTATTACAAACATAAATGTCCATAAAGTAACTCCAATGGTGTCATTTGTTTTCAAGGTAGGGACTTTCACATTTGATTTGATTTTTTTTATTGTAGATGGAATGTTTACTTGAAATGTGGAAACTTTTAAAATTTCAATATAAATATTTTATAAAATAAAATTATAAAATTATATTTATTTATAAAAATATATTAATATAAAGAAAATTATAAATGTATATTTATTCAAATTCAATTTAATTAGGAATTCTCATTTAAAATTTAAAAGTGGTATATGTGATTATTAATAATACGTAAGAAAATCTATAGTTAAATACCTTGTGTTGTGTTTAATGTTTTAAAATGGTATATATGTATATGTGTGGATTTTTTTGAGCTAATTTTATACACCGCTCATACATATATATAGAGTGTGTAATAATAAATTAAATTAAAATGAACATTTTATTTTTAAAAGGTATAATAAGATTTACAAGATTTATAACAAAAACTATCATTTTCTCAAAGAATTATGCGATGCATTGTATCTTTCTTAAAGTACAAATAATTTTTGAAATGTCTCAACACTTTCTATCAAATAGATGACTCAACACAAAGGAGCTTTTTAAAAGATCCCTTACAGTTAAACTCCACATCCATATTATAAATTCATTATTTTGAACATCCCTTGGGAGACATAGGAAGAAATAGTGATAGATCAAGGAGCTCAATTAAAATCCAGAATGGTGCAGAAGATAGTAGAAGAATACAAAATCAAACATAGGAAGTCTACTCCATAGTATCCACAGGAAAATAGATAAGTAGAATCCACTAATAAAGTGATTGAAGCAATCCTTGCAAAGACTTTACATTTGCATAGAAAGGATTGTGCAGAAAAAATTCCAGAATATTTATGGGCCTACCGCACCACATGGAGAAGCACAACATGAAATACTCCCTGTGACCTTGTTTATGGGAAGAAAGTCTTATCTCCAATTGATTTCCAAATAAAAACTCTCAAGACAGTTGTTAAGTTGGGACTTGACCTATCAGAAGCACAAAGGCATAGAATGGAACAACTCAATGAGCATGATGAAATGAGGAAAGATGTAGTTCAAAAGACTAGTCTAGTTCAACAACAAAGATCCAAGTGGCATGATAAATATATCAAAGAAAGAAAAATTCAAGCAGGAGATTCAACACTACTTTTTTATTCAAAGTTCAAATGTTTTCAGGGAAAATTTCGAACTCATTGGCTTGGGCCTTATGAGATTGAGAGAGGCTTTGATAATGGAGTAGTTATGATCAAAACCATTGATGAAGAAAGAGTTCCTCTCCTCGTAAATGGACATCGACTAAGGATCTATCACAAACCATTGACAAAGGAGGAATTTGTCAAGATTTTTCAAGATAATGTTGATATAAAATTGGTGAAGAAGACTTCTTCTTCTTCCCTAACTTAAAAGTCTTCTTTCATTTTATCATTTAAAAATAAAATTAAAAAATATATATATATATATATATATATATATATATATATATATATATATATATATATATATATATTAAAAAAACCATTTTGTATAAGTATGAAAACCAACCATTGATTGGCATACTTATGCAGAAAATATAAGGTGAAAACCAAAAAAAAATTGGCACCTTACATTTTCTTATTCCTGTTCTAAAATTCCAGTTTCTATGCATCATTTTTCTCTTTCAAAAAGAATAAAAATATATAGCTACAAAATTGTTGAAATTTTGTATCTCTGATGGATTTTTGCAGCTTATATATATAATAGAACCTTTTTTACTAAAACAATTGAAGAATACCTTGAAGAACACCTGAAGGAAAGAAAAAGAGAAACAATTGAAGGTTAGAAACATCAAATTCAAGCTACGCAAATGCAAAATTTTATTTAATAATAAGGTGTAAACATTGTAATATGAATTATATGGTCAATTTATACCACCAATTCAAAAACATTATTAAAAGGAGTTGATCATGTCAAATCAAAATCAAATCTCAAACTCTGCCACCTAACCCTCATCATTACACGACTGCTCCAACATCAAATCTCGATTTCATTGGTGAAATCATCCAACTCATAACGGTCAATTCTTATTAAACTTACTCATACTCTCGAAAATTCTAAAACGCGATTCATTCATTCACGTCCTTGTTCATTCTGAAGCATAATTCACTCATATTCTTATTCATACTGAAAACCTTCATCTTACCTTGTCAAGAGGCAGTCTTAAGGAAAAATTTCTCGAGCCATGCGAGTGATAGTGATGACAGAACCGGAAGGAAGGAAATTCATGGAAGGTTACCCATAGGTAAAAGAAGTACTACAGAAGGCACGTTGGCTCAGTTTTGTGGAAAATTTTGAAGGATTTCACAAGGAGGTAACTAAATAATTTTCCAAATCATTCGACGGAATGGAGGTTGAAATCGAAGATGTTAAGTTTGAAATAACATATTATTTCATAGTTTAAGCCACTGGATTGCCAAGAACTTGAGAGAGGTGGTTCAAAAATAGAGGAATCAAAGGTGAAGAAAGGAAAGTATTTCTCAAAAACCCATGTATGGATACCACCATCTTTAAAAAGTGAATCCCTAGCACAACACTTAGAGGAAAATGGAGGAATTTTCTATTGATAATCCAAAAGTTTTTACCTATGAGGGAAGATTTGGATGCATGTTATTTTATCATGTTAGGTTATTGATGAATTTTCTTGAAGGCAGTGAAATAAATCTTCCATAATTTTTGTCACATAGCTTGAGAAAAATGTCGGGGACTGTTCAAAAGAGAATTCACTTTATACACAACACAATGTATCATCATGGGTTCATAAAAATTCTTATCGAATTCGACCTTAAAAGTTCAGGAGATACTTGGGAAAATTTCCTAATTCGAAATCATTTCAAAGAGGGAAACCAAGAAGAAACTAGTTGTGGCAAATAAAAAAGGGGAAGGAAAAGGAAAATCGAAGACCCTGTTGAAAGTGAACAACAACCTCAGGAACATTCAGAAGATGAAGTTCCCATTGCAGAACTTTTGGGAAAACCTAAGAAGAAAAATGGTAAAAAGAAGGAAGAGGGTGAAAAAGGAAAAGATACAGAAAAGTCCAAAATACAAAAGAATAGGGTAAAATTTCAAAACCACCCTCCTTAAATAAGGAGAAGTTCTAGACTTATCCATATAGTGAAAAATCCAGCTCCAAAAGAAATAGAATTTGTGGATTTAGGGGAGGAACTCAGGGTTCCATCACCCACTGCTATGTTGCCTGCCCAGAGTCCAGGTCGAAAGACCCCAAATATTGACCTAGTAAAACATCAAATTTATGACTATATTGAGTCCTTGGAGAAGAGAGACACATAAAGACATCAAAATTAGAACAGAGGAAGTAAGCCCAATCTCATAGTCCACAAAAACCTCCAGTAGTGATGATTCTAAGGCAAGAGATTTTTGAACTGGAGATACTAAACAGGCATATTAAATAGGAGCATGAAGCCTTGAAGTTGAAGAACCAGATTGAGAAAACCATAAATGATAACACTCTTGCATTTTGTTTTATGGTTCAAGAAGAATAAAAAGTCGAAGAAGAAAAAAAAAATCTCAATAGGAAAATCATAAACCTGAAATATAAACTCCTGATGAGAAAGCCAAGGATGGTTGTCACTAAAAGGAATGATGTTAGGTCCCTATATTACTAGTGTAGCCCCTTATTGTTGTAGTGTAGCTCCCTTATTGTTATGTTTTTACCTCTGTAGTCCCCATATTGCTATTATTATGTCCCATAAAACCCCACTATTGCTATTGTTTTCCCTTGGATTATTATTGTTAGGTCGACTAGGATTATATTGTGACCCCATTCACTCCTATATATAGAAAGGAGGTTTTGTCATTTGAATTATCCAAGAATTGTTCATTTAATGTAAAGGAGGTTTCCCCCTCGAAGTGGCTGATTTCTAAGGCGTTGATCTCTCTTTTCTTCTATTTTTGGAGTTGGTTTCATAACATTTGGTATCAGAGCTTTGCATTCAAGGGTTTCGATACCTCAAACAGGTCATCGTGGAACTTTTGCTATAAATTTTTTTCTACGAAAGTTCAGATGCTAAAAAACAAACCCATTTGCGAGGAAATCCTGAGGAAGTCCATGTAAAAATTTCAGATCTTGGTTGGAAATATTTTCAGAGATATGATCTGTGGAATTAGGGTTGTTGCAGGTTTCCGAATTTCATCTCAAAGAGGGGACCTTGAGAAAATCATCTTAACTCTCTCTCTGAGCATCGGATTAGAACTCTGTAAAAATTGGCCAAAATCAACTGGATTTTATTTTTCTGTGTATCAATTTCAGAGTCGAAGGAGGAAATATTGACACGTGGCACGACGTACAAGTTTGCTCTACTGAACCAGTCCATAATTAGGTCATTGTGGGAGATTGGGAATAACTTTGCCTTGAAGAATACAAATTAGTTTAGACCTATGGCATTGGAAAGAAGACTCAGAGGGCTATTACAGGACTGAAGCTTAAATATCAAGGATCCGAAATTACAGAGATACATCAGTTTCAATATCGAGCTCCTCAAAAGCAAGAAAAATGTGTGTATTTTGTTTTCAAATTGCATAAGTCTTGTTTGAAAAATCAGTTTGAAGTGATTCCAAGGGCATATTGAAGCATAGATATCAGTATTATGTTATAAAATTCCCCCTAAAAAGAATTCAACACTCAGTAAGCCCTCATAAGGCTCTACTATGACTCATGAACAGGAAGAAGTGCAACATGATATATCAAAATTACAAGAGCAAGTGCACTAAATTTCACTCTCGCAAAGAGCAAAAAAATATGTAATGGAAGTTTTGAAGAAAGGCGTGGAAGCCAAGATGGATGGTGTGAAGAAAGGCATGGAAGCTAATATGGACGGTTTGAAGAAAGGCGTGGAAGCTAAGATGGATGGCATGGAAGCTAAGATGGATGGCATGGAAGCTAACATGGAAGACATGAAGAACGATATAAAAGTAGACATGGAAGGTTTGAAGGAAGGTTTGACAAAGTTGATACAGGAAACGATTCCTAATGGAGAAAAGGTAGTACAGGAAACTCATGATGAGAACAAAATAAATGTTAATCATGATTTCATAAACTCTAATGTTGGATTGAGGAAGTTTGATCGCAAGGATCCCGTAACATGGATACTACAGAAAGAGAAATATTTTGATTTCCATAATGTGCAAAACACACAAAAGGTACACATTGCAACTTTACATTTAGAACAAAATGCATTTGTATGGTATTGATGGCTTTGCTCTCGTAAAAAAATGTCACTTGGTCATTTTTTATAGAGGAAATGATAGCACATTATGAGAATACAAAGAGAAACACCTTCTTTATCCAATTGATAAATCTCAAACAAAAGGGTTCAATGGTGGAGCACATTGAGGACTTCCAAAAATTGAATATAAGGGTAACTGATATTCCAGAGGAACACAGGATTGATGTCTTCATAAGGACTTTAAAGGATAACACCCAACATGAGGTTCGCCTTTGGGAACCTGATTCATTGGAGAAGGCATTCAGGTTGGCAAGAAAAATTGAAAGTAAATTTATGGTGACAACAAAGCCTACCACTAACATCTATAAAGATGGAAGTGTTGCTACTCCTAGACTTCCACAACCTACAAGGTTGACACCATAACAATTGGAAGAAAAAAGAGAAAAGGGGCTTTGCTATAGTTGTGATTTAAAATACACTGAAGGTCATAAATGTGCTGAGAAGAAATTATTTTACAGAGATTGTGAAGAGGAGGAAGAAAATGAACAAGAAACTTCAAAAGAAGAGGATATACACCAGGAACCAACCCTAGAGAAAGAAGAAATGAGTCCGACCATATCTTGTAATGCATTGGCAGGAATTACCACTCCTCAAATTCTCAATATAGAAGGACATATCAAGAAGAAAAAGGTAATAGTGTTGATTGATTCAGGTAGTACCCATAATTTTATTCATTGTAAGTTAGCCAAGGAATTGAATTGCTTCTTATACCCAACACCAGAGTGTCAAGTGATGGTTGCAAATGGAGGGACTATAAATTTCTCTGGAAAATGCCATAATATCAAGCTAGCCATGGGGGAATATGTATTAAATAGTCCATTGCTTTCCATTCCAATGGGAGGTGTTGATGTTGTACTAGGAGTACAATGGTTACAATTTTTGGGGACAATAGCTTTTAATTTTCAAGAACTTTTCTTGATTTTTTTTTGGAAGGAAAGGAAGTTGAGTTACAGGGTATCACAGGGAAGCTAGGAAATATAATAAGCTCTAATGTTATGACAAAGGTTATGAAGAAAGAAGAACGAGGCGTAATTGCACAATTATGCTCACTAGAACTTCCAACATCAAATTCATCTATTTCTCTAGATCTCCAAAATGTCTTGGACAATCATTCCAAGGTGTTTGAAACTCTCAAAGGACTCCCACCTATTCGCGATCATGATCATGCTATTCATTTGATTCCAGGAAGTGTTCCTCCGAACATCATGCCTTACAAATATCCTTATGTCCAAAAGAGTGAAATTGAACGTATAATTGCAGAAATGTTAGAGGCTGGTATAATTCAACCTATTAAAATTTCTTTCTTTGCTCCAATAGTATTGGGGCACAATAAGGATGGATCATGGTGCATGTGTTCGGATTATAGGGAGCTCAATAAGCTCACTATTAAAGATAAATTTCCCATTCCTGTGATTGATGAATTATTGGATGAATTACATGGAGAAATTTATTTTACCAAGTTGGATCTTCGTTGAGGATATCATCAAATTAGAATGAAGACTGAAGATATTCTGAAAGCAACATTTCAAACTCATGAGGGTCATTATGAATTTTTGGTCACGCCTTTTGGCCTTACCAATGCACCTTCTACATTTCAAGGGTTGATGAATTCCATTTTTAAATCCTTCCTTAAAAAAATTGTGTTAGTATTTTTTGATGATATACTAATATACAAAAGGTTTTGGGAGGACCATGTTCAACATATTGACAGGGTGCTCAAACCATTGGAGGAGAAACAAATATATGAAAAAACCTCCAAATGTTTCTTTGAAGTACAAGAGGTGGAATATTTGGGTCATATTGTATCTCGGGAGGGTGTTAAGGTAGACCCCTCATTAGGGGAATTTTGAGGTCTAAAATGGGCCTCCTAAGAAAAATGTACAACCAAAATAAAATTTATAACAACCAATAGGATTCAAGATGATGATGTCAACCATGGGGGATGATTCACCATTTTTTAAGTAAAAGGGTAAAATGATTAAAAATAATAATAAAACTATTTTTTCAACTCGTATTTTCAACTTATCTCCCAAACGTTTTACTCAAATTTCAAGTGGGAGTACTCGTTGGATGCAAAATTTAATTCCTCATCCAAGGAGTACCCATGTTGCATAATTTTGATGGTCCCTACTACACGAAAAATGAGAAATACATTAAAAAAGTGATTGCAATCATGTTTTGCATGTATTTCTGATTTTTCATGTAGCAGGGTCCATTGAAAGTATGCAACATGGGTATTCATTTTATGAGGAATTAAATTTTGCATCCAATGAGTACTCCCGCTTGAAATTTGATTAAAAAATTTGGGAGATAAGTTGAAAATACGAGTTGAAAAAGTAGCTTTTTCTTTTTTCCCTCTAAACTTTGATGATGTAATCAAATCTTATTTTATTATTTCCACTATTATTTTATAATTTCCTTAGGAGGCCCATTTTAGAACTCAAAATTCCCCTAATGAATAAAATTAAAACCATTAAGGAATGGAAATTCCCCACAACCATAAAGAAGTTGTGAGGATTTCTCGGGTTAACATGGTATTATCGCAAGTTTGTTAAGAATTATGGGAGAATAGAAGCACCTCTAACATCATTATTGAAGAAAGATGAATTTTTATGGACTCTTGAAGCAACTAAGGCCTTTGAACATCTTAAAGAGGCAATGTGCCTAGCACTGGTCTTAGATACGCCGAAATTCACAAAAACCTTTATTGTGGAATGTGATGCCTCAGGAAATGGTATTGGTGATGTTTTAATGCAAGAAGGAAGACCCATTGCTTTTGAAAGTCGTTCAATCAAATGAAAGTATTTACAAAAAGCTTTATGAGAAAGAAATTTTTGCAATACTACATGCACTAAAGAAATGGAAACCTTACCTAATGGGAAGACACTTCAAGGTAAAGCTGATCATGATATTCTTAAATAATTTTTGGAACAAAGAATATCTTCAGAAGAGCAACAAAAATGGATCACAAATATGTTGGGTTATGACTTTGAAATCATCTACAAAAAAGGGAAGCTAAATTTTGTCGCATATGCACTCTATGCAAGGATGTTAAGAGGAGGTGGAAAGCTGCATTTATTTAGTACATTTCTATTATCCAACCAGATTGGATAAAAAAGCAGGGAGGAATGGAAGAATGATGAAAAGTGTGGACCTCACACAAAAAAGTTGTAAGATCTACATTTTATACGATACATTTAGTTGGAAAAATGACTCCTTATGGTACAAATATCGCTTATATCTTTGTAAGAATTCCCAACTAAAACAAAATATTCTTTTGGAATTGCACACCTCTCCCATTGGAGGACACTCAGAATTTTTAAATACTTACCACAGGGTGAAGAAAGAATTTTTTTCGGGATGGCCTTAAATCTGATATTCAAAGGTTTGTGGAAATTTTTTTGGTTTTCTAGCAAAATAAAGTTGAGACAATTAAGACCTCAGGTCTGCTAGAACCTTTACCCATTCCATGTCAACGTTGGGAGGAGGTTTCAATGTATTTTATCATAGGTTTACCTAAGTCCGAAGGAAAGAGTGTCATCATGGTGGTAGTTGATATACTTACCAAGTATGCACACTTTTCTGCAGTATCTCATCAATTTAGAGCGAGTACAATTTCTACTGCATTTATGGAAACAATTCAAAAGATACATGGAAACCCAAATATTATTGTAAGCGACAAAGATCCCATTTTCACTAGAAATTTTTGGACGAAATTATTTACTTGTTTGGGTACTCAACTAGCCCATAGCTCATCTTATCATCCTCAATCCGATGGGAAAATTGAGATAGTGAACAAATGTTTGGAAGTATATCTTCGTTGTTTTGTATCTGATAAAAAAACACAATGGGTCAAGTGGTTACTTCTAGCTGAATGGTGGTATAACACTTTCTTCCATACTACAGCAAAAATGATCCCTTTTATGGCACTTTATGGATTTCATCCACTGTCCATCACATCATATTTAAGAGAAAATTATAAGGTTCAAGCAGTGGAAGATCACATCGAGCATCAAAAAAAATTTCTCCAACTCTTAAAGGATAACCTAAATTTGGTACAAAATTGAATGAAACAACGGAAGATCAACATCGTAGCAAGAGAAGTTTTGATGTAGGAGACTGGGTATTTTTATGGCTACAACCATACAAAAAATTTCACTCATGCAACCTAAGAAGGATAATAAATTATCGCCAAATTACTACTGTCCTTACAAGATGTTGAAAAATATTGATTCTATGGCATACAAATTGGAGCTTCCTACTTCTTCTCGAATGCACCCAGTTTTTCATGTTTCATGCTTAAAGAAGGTTATAGGTGACAAACTTCCAGTTCAAACAATATTGCTAGAACTTGATGAGAAAGGAACAATTATATTAGGACCTGAAGCAGTCACGGAAACAAGAACTCGAAAACTACGAAATCGATCAATTTCAGAGTATCTCATCAAGTGGAATAACTTACCCATTGAAGATTCCACATGGGAGGATGAGAAATTTATACAAAATCATCCAGAGCTACTCAAGAATTGAGGACAACACTTTTTTGAAGGAGGGGGGCATGTTAGGTCCCTATATTATTAGTGTAGTCCATTATTTTTGTAGTGTAGCCCCCTTATTGTTATTTTTGTACCCCTGTAGTCCCCATATTGTTATTATTGTGCCCCATAAAACCCTACTATTGCTATTGTTTGCCCTTAGATTATTATTGTTAGGTTGGCTAGGATTATATTGTGACCCCATGGGCTCCTATATATAGAAAGGACGTTTTGTCATTTGAATCATCCAAGAATTATTCATTTATGTAATGTAAGGGAGGTTTCCCCCTCGAAGTGGTTGATTTCTAAGGCATTGATCTCTATTTTCTTCTATTTTTGGATTTGGTTTCATAACAAAGGAAAATAAATTGAATTTGGATGTTTTAGTGGAAGTCTCAGTGTTGGGTATGTGTTATATTCTTTCCACGATTAGTATCATGCATTGTACATTGCGTCGGGTGCAGCAGGGGGGTCACAGGGGGGGCGGCAGCCCCCCTGCCGGGGTCCGGGGCAGTGCCCCGGGAAATTTATTTTTGGTGTGGGAACCCACCCATGGTTTTGTGCATGAGTTTTCACATGGTTTTTGGGGGACGATGGTTTTCTGCCCCTAGTATTTTGTAGGTCCGGTCAAGGGAACTACGGTTATGTTCTAATCCAGGGTTAATGGATTGGGGTTTATGTATTCTTCGACATGTATATATATGTGTTGTAACACTGAAAGGAATATAATGAAAAATCAAGCTGGTAGTCCCGATTTGGGATCCAGGGGAAAATCTCTGTGTATATCTGTTTTATGTTTTATTCTCTCGCTATTCTTTATTTTCTGTTTTTAAGATTCGTTTGTAGATAATTTCTGTACAAGGTTAAAACCTACACTCAGGGCATATGCACTAGCATGATAAGGATAAAAAATTTTGTGTTTTGCATGAGGACATGCAATGGTCTCCTCGTGGGGGAATGTAGATCCTCAAGACTGCCTCAATTTTGACACTCCTTTCACTCATTTTTCCTTCTTTTTGTCACCACCATTAGCTCAAACAAGTGTTAGAGTGCAAATTTTGACCTGGTAATTTATTTTGATGACCTATTTTTCATATTTTCAACTGTTCCTTATTATTAGAGTAAAATATGCATTAGCTACATAATTAATGCAATTCTACAGCTGTCTGTTGTTTTTTTAGCCACTGCCACTGTTCGATAGATTCTGAGGTATTAATGGAGCCACAAAATATATGGGTAGATGAAAAATGACCTTATCATGGATCCTATCCTATCCATCTAGCCCAAATTAAGCAGGAAATCATCCAGATATGCGGTCAAAGGAATTTTCAACCAGGTGCTGAATCAAGCAAGTGAGGAGTTTGAAGCCATCATGCTTCACTATTTGCTCTACCACGTAGCAAATCGTGAAGCAAAAAAATTCTAATTTCTATTTTAGAGTTCGAGATAAAATTTTCTAGTTCAGATAGGTGTAAAAGCCTCAAGACAGTTAATGATAATCTTTTATAAATATCAGGCTAGTAATTGTATTGCCAATGTGAATTATTGCGTGACTGTAATCTCATTTAAACTATGTTTTATTTCCAATTAGAATGAAGAAGCGTTCTGGAGTTTCAATGCGTAGTTAATAATGTTTAGACTTGAAGCCATCTGTTGTGGAGGGCCCATGCAACAGAAGAGGTTCTGTTTTATTTCTGTATTTTTTTTAATAATTAGATGTTATTTATAGCTTCGTCTTTATTTCTCAGTTTATGCTTTCACTGTATTTCGTAGCATAAGATATATGTCTTGCTTTTGATTTTGTTTTCATGTTAGAAACAACAATTATTTCCAGACTTTTGTAGTATAGTTGTTTTGTTTATCATTTTCATTACGTTAGTTGCTATCATCATTTCCAGAATTTTGTAATGTAGGTGCTTCGTTTAATTTTGTCATTATAGATGCTATAGTCATTTCTATAATTTCATCTTATTAGAATATGTGTTCAAGTAAATTTTTTTATCATTTGATGTAGTTTCATTTTTTGAATAGTTATAACTTAGAGATAATCATAGTTTCTTTTATGCATCAGTGATTTGTTGTAGATTATTTCTTCTTTTGAGAGCCATATTTTAGAATTTCCTTTTCAATTTTCAATTAAATTATTTTTGTAAGTTTAAATAGTCTTGTTTCTTAATAGTGATTTAGAAATTTCCTCTTTGAGCATAATAGTGTAAATATTTTCTAAGTGATTCCTTGATTCAAGTTTCATTCACATAAAATTCCCAAAAAGACACAAAAATATTAATGTTTCCTCTTTTTCCAGAATTTTAAAGTTTTCTCAAATTCATCATTAGTTACTAACAGATAAATTAGTTAAGATTTTTGTTGAAGTTTTTAGGGACATAATTACACTTGGATTTATTTTATTTTATCATGAATTATAGTTCAGTTTCTTAAATTCATTTAGAACATCTTCAAAAACGATCTTCACATATAAAATCGTCATAATAAAATAAGTAAGAAAGGTTTCTAGCATATATAGTGCACTTGCACTTCACAAGATTACCAACTTCGGTCGATAATTTATGATAGCAATTTAAGAACATTAAATTGACTAAACAAGACCCATGACTTATGCTAAGGTGGAATATGCAACATAGGACATGAATGACGTGTACCTGAGATGTGGCTAGGCTTCTGACGTGGCACGTTGTGAGTGTGACACATGTAAGACATATATGGCCTATTAGATGTCCAAGTGGATAGTTTTTTGGATGATAATTGGCACCACCAAAGGATTCCATATGGTTGGATGATTCCACCCTATGTTAGCATGACATCAATAATATTTTGCAGAGGTGGGTGACGTGGAGGTCGATGTTGACATGGCGTAAATTACAAACAATAGTGGTTTGTGGTGCCACCTGGAGTGGGGGTGCTACGCGATGTGATGACTAGAAGCCATGTCACCACAGAGCTTGAGACCGTGTAGATGCTTGTAGTGCAAGTCTACCATAGGGTGTGGAGTAGAAAAAAGTTGTGTGATGATTCTCATCCCTGTCCACTAACATGAACATGTATAAGGCAACGCCGAGGTTGAATGGGGTTATATTATGAGGAAATGGCACAGGGCACAGTGGCACTAAGGAACTATGACATGGAAGGTGTCATGGTGGACTTCATATGAGGAAGCAATGCCTCGTGGGTGCCACATGGTGAATCCTTGCTGATGTGGTAAGGTTTACGGGACCCAAACTTCAAATGGCCACAAATTCCAATCCAAAGGTCATATTGAGATAAATTTTATATCATCGGAAAGCTCTCAACGAGATGAACACCATGGTGTTATCCAAAGTGAGTTCCACATACTTTGGTGATAAATAATTTAGTAACCCCATCTTCATAATGAGACCAAGGAGGTTGGGATAATTAAAGGTAACACCTCCCACCAGGCTTGGAAAGTCTAAGGGGGTGGGAGGGAATGTAACATTTGGCATGATGAGGAATGAAAATAATTGCAAAATAGACTACTAAGCACAAGTGTAGATGAGGGAAATTTTTTAATGAAGAGTTACAAAAAAAACTTATTCACATGAAAAAAGGCCTTTCATAGAAAAAGGAAATTAAAGCTAATTGACACCTTATATATCATCCAAACACAATTATGGAAATGATTGTATTTGTTAAACTCACAGTTTAGTGAGATACATGAATAAAAAATGATGGTATATGCATATGAAATTTATAATAAATATGTTAAGGGAAGGGGCTGTAACACATATTTCTTAGAAAAATAAACATAAGATATTTAAGAGCAACCTAGATCCATCTTAACTCTGGATCTACCAAGTGTTGAGAGGGATCAAATCTCTTTTAGCTCAAAAATAGGTTTTCATATCAAGAGATTTGATGCCTCTCGGCGCTTGGTAGATCCGAAGTTAACATGGATCTAGAATGGTTTAATTTCCTACCATACTGGGTTGGAGAGTGCCTCTCGGTGCAAAGATTTAGATATTAAGAATATTGCCATTTGAAACACTCTTTGCATGCACTTCTGAATTATATATTCAATCAAGCGATATAACATGGATTTCTACAAATTCATAAGTTAGAAAATTGATATCTATTCACAAAAGAGTGATATAAATAATGTGAAAAATTTCAAAACCA
This sequence comes from Pinus albicaulis, assembly GCA_034641835.2. Classification (NCBI taxonomy): domain Eukaryota; kingdom Viridiplantae; phylum Streptophyta; class Pinopsida; order Pinales; family Pinaceae; genus Pinus; species Pinus albicaulis. Next base: position 51,835 of record JAXQQM020071968.1, read on the forward strand.
TTTTGGGTAATAGCCTCTTTTCAAGCTAAGCATGGTTTTAAATCATTAACAACTAAGTAACTCTTTGTTGCTGAGAAAGCCGAAGGGAAAGGTAGTACGATTTTTTTTTTTTCTTTCTATTTTGCTAAAGCCTTTGATACTAGCCCTAATATACAAATTTGGGAAAGAGTGAAGAAAGTAGGGAATCCGGTGGAGTGAAGAGAAGCAAGACATTGATTATATGAAAATGTTATCATAGAATTGGTGGTACATATAAATGATGAAAATGGAAGCACCGAAGTCAAAATCATGAGCAATATTGGAATGAGAGAGAGATGTCATGTCTCTTCAATATTATTTAGGTTATTTATAGATTAGTTATAAGATTGGATTGTAAAGTATTGGAGGAGGGGTGGTGTTGGGTGAATATATATATATATATATGGAAAGTATGCTTATTGACTGTTTATTTATGTAGATTATGTGTTATTGATAAAGGGAAAAGATAGTCTACAAAGATACATGTTGATTCCATAAACATTTTTATTTAATTTAATGTGAACAGAACAATTTTAAATAGTTAAGTATAGAAAATGATTGATTTCAAAGATGTCAATGAAAAGGACTTCCACTATGAGAAACTTTAGTTTAAGGCTTGTTTTGAGAAAGCTTTAACAATATCAAGAATATTATAAATAAAATCAATTTCTTACATGTTTACAAGAAACAGATATGTTATTGTTGATGCATTCATCAGTATTAGAAGTGTAGATGGTTCTAAGTTATTAAATACTATTTGGGTAGAACAAGAAGAATATTGAGGAAGCGAATATGATCCAATACCCTTTCATTTAATAGTTTTGCGATTACATTTTCAAGATAAACACTACTGCAGTTTCAACTTCTTCCTATGTCTCCCAAGGGATGTTCAAAATAATGAATTTATAATATGGATGTGGAGTTTAACTGTAAGGGATCTTTTAAAAAGCTCCTTTGTGTTGAGTCATCTATTTGATAGAAAGTGTTGAGACATTTCAAAAATTATTTGTACTTTAAGAAAGATACAATGCATCGCATAATTCTTTGAGAAAATGATAGTTTTTGTTATAAATCTTGTAAATCTTATTATACCTTTTAAAAATAAAATGTTCATTTTAATTTAATTTATTATTACACACTCTATATATATGTATGAGCGGTGTATAAAATTAGCTCAAAAAAATCCACACATATACATATATACCATTTTAAAACATTAAACACAACACAAGGTATTTAACTATAGATTTTCTTACGTATTATTAATAATCACATATACCACTTTTAAATTTTAAATGAGAATTCCTAATTAAATTGAATTTGAATAAATATACATTTATAATTTTCTTTATATTAATATATTTTTATAAATAAATATAATTTTATAATTTTATTTTATAAAATATTTATATTGAAATTTTAAAAGTTTCCACATTTCAAGTAAACATTCCATCTACAATAAAAAAAATCAAATCAAATGTGAAAGTCCCTACCTTGAAAACAAATGACACCATTGGAGTTACTTTATGGACATTTATGTTTGTAATAAGAAGAAAAGGCAAATCCTAACAATATAAGGGCAGGAGCCAACCTGTGTCTATCGTGAGGGCATTGTTCGTACTATGAATATGATTTTTAAATCATTGGAAAACGAGTTGACCAAGGAAATAGATTTGGGTCCCAAAGAAACAAGTTGTATGATATTAAAATCATGACTAACGTTAAACTTCAACCGTGAATGTGCCACGGAAGTAGATTTGGTTATCATAACAACGAGTTGCTTGGGGTCCCATGAGAATAAATTGTTAGGCAACCCATTAGGCTATAGTTGCCCCACAAAAAAAAAAAAGAAGGGCTATAGTCTCTCCGTGCTTGAACAATCACTTTTGTTTTCTAGTCATTCAAAGTTATGCCATATCTTATATTCTCTAATTATTTGGAAGATAACTGTCTTCCATTGCAATATAATATTTTGTATTTAAATAATATTTTAGGTTTAAAAAATAATTAAATAATGAGAAGTTAGGTTATATTATTGAGATATGGTTTACAGCAATAAGAGTAAGGCCTCCTTGAAATCGAACAATTTTTTTTTGAAACATTTTGCCCCTTGATAATTATAATTTTAGTGTTTGTTTTTTTCCTTTTTGGGATAATAACTAAAGATATTTTGTTCCATAATCATTGAAATTAATTTTATTCAATAATTCATTGAAAGAGATAAATTTATCGAAAGTATTATAATTTTATAAAATTTTAATATTTTATAAAATGGTTGTGAGGGTAGTTTGACTCGTTAGGATTAATGATGTTAATATTGTTCAATAGTTAAGTTTAACCGTTAATTTGACATATGAGATAAAAAATTATTCTTATTTATTTTTGTGTGTTTATGTGTGTGTGAGGGTTGATGGTGGTATGAGGGAGAGATATACATGTATGTGTGCAATATAGAAAGATATATATTACATATATATTTGTAATGCTATATCTTAGATATAGGCAATTCTAAATTGGACTAGAGAAAATAAAAAAAGTTAGATACAAGATGAAATTCCAAGTTAAGAATATATTGCATGGTGGTTATAGACTCTAAGATAAACATAAGTATTATGGGTTTTTGGGTATCCTAAAAAAACTTTGTCTTTGTCCTAGCTCACATCATGCAATCCCACACCATGCACCCTGCACTGAAAGGTTGAAACTCACATGCTCACCCATGGGCCATATGTATGGCATATAAAAAAATTATGGGGATAGAATAATTAGATTGAAGGGTCTTTTAGTTGTTCAATAAAAATAAGAAAACTGACATAACAAATTTTTGTTTGATTTTGAGACTTTTGTAGTAGTTTGTTCAGTGTTAGTATGCTCATGATAGATCCCAATTTTTATAAACTAGATTTATTTAGTAGTTGGAAATAAAAGTATGAAATGAACAATTATAATGGCTCCTATGTCTTCCATAAATTCATAATTGAATCTGAACATTAGTTCTTGGATGTGGAGCCTGAATATGTTCCTGATTCAAAGTTCTTGTTTTAGTCGTGTTTGGATCCCAATCCTGAATGGGGGGGTTCGAGGGCAGCGCCCCTGAAGCTAAAAATAGATGAAAATTTGCCTTGTAAAATATTGTAATTTCGTAGTCAATCAGGATCATTCATTAGGCAGATGATATGATGGTAGAAGTTATGTTTAATTTAGGGTTTTTTTCCCTAGAAGGCAACCCCTCTGTTTATATGACGAAATTGTGTTGTGGATATGTATGATTATTTTGAGGGAGAAAGAGAGAGGAGACTGTGTGAGAGCAAAGAGGAAATTACAACGGATTCGTTATAGGTTGTATCTCTTCATTTTGTTGGATAATATAAAAGGAATGGTTGATTGTTTCCGTGGCCCAAATTGGGTGAACCATGTATATTTGCATATCTCTAGTTATATGCATTTTTGTATCTGAAATTCCACAATATTTTATGTATTTCATTGCTCCGTTAATTAATTTTTAACATGACTAGGTTTGGGATTTTCAAATCTAGGGATGCAAGGTAGAAAGATCCATCCTTACTTGTTAAACAATCTCGAATTTCTTCAAAAAACATACCTTATATATTATTATTGCTTGAAATATTAGAATCCTTGAAATATTATTTAAAAGTAATAATGGGTTCAAATTTGTTTTATTATTTATAAGGTCGGTTTTCAATCTAATTCACCACATTGAAAGTTGAGATTAATTTCTCCTCTTCAAAATACATTACAACTAATGAGTTTGAGCATGCTAATTGAGAGCTTTTGCAAAATAATTCAACATGACTTGCAAAAGCTTTGAAATCACATAAACATTGACTATGCATATATTTCCTAAATCATGGCTAGTTTCACAATAATGAACATGATTCAATATATATTTTTTTTAATGTGTATATCCATGATTTTACATGGTTTCATTTTTCTTTATGGTCAAGCTAGAATTGATCAAATAAAACACAAAAATTATATCGACAAAAAATTTCTTGAAAAAAAATAAAATAAAATAGATATAATAATAACATTTAAATGATGGGTATATATATATATATATATATATATATATATATATATATATATTCCATGTGAAGGGAAATTTGAAAAAAATATCCATTACAAAATTTACTTGGAAGGTACGAGTGCCCATCAAATTTATATCATGCCACCCACCTTGATTTGAATTCTGGATAAACTGTCTAGTATGGTTTATGGGCTATTTTATTGGGATAGCTGGTTATAGTATCAACAATGTCATATAATCTCTAGTGGCATGAACGATAGTGTGTTCTAGTTATTGACTCCCCCTTATAATACATACATACATACATACATACATACATACATACATACATACATACATACATACATATATATATATATATATATATATATATATATATATGTATATATATATATATATATATATATATATATATATATATATATAACATTTAAATGATGTGCATAAATATATATAAAAATGCCATGTGAAGGGAAATTTGAAAAAGATATCCATCATAAAAAATTACTTGGAAGGTACGAGTGCCCATCAAATTTATACCATGCCACCTACCTTGATTCGAATTCTGGATAAACTGTCTCGTATGGTTTGTGGGCTATTTTATTGTGATATTTGGTTATAGTATCTACAATGTCATATAATCTCTAGTGGCATGAATGATAGTGTGTTCTAGTTATTGAGTCCCCCTTATACTATATATATATATATATATATATATATATATATATATATATAGCATTTAAATGATGCACATAAATATATATAAAAATGCCATGTGAAGGAAAATTTGAAAAAGATATCCATGATAAAAATTTACTTGGAAGGTACGAGTGCCCATCAAATTTATATCATGCCACCCATCTTGATTTGACTTCTGGATAAACTGTGTGGTATGGTTTATGGGCTATTTTATTGGGACAGTTCGTTAGAGTATCAACAATGTCATATAATCTCTAGTGGAATGAATAATAGTGTTTTCTAGTTATTGACTCCCCCTTATACTATATGTGTGTGTGTGTTGGCATTATGTATGTGTTGTCCTTGATGGAAACCTACTTGATGAGTTGCACATTGATGGAAACTTCTTGATGCAGGATGCATTATCGACCTAGTTCAGGAATGACAGAGTGATATGCAATTTAGAGACAGAAAAATTATGAAGGTGAACAATTGAAGAAATATATGTGGGTTCAATGAAACAAAGTCGCGTACACACACAGGTATGAAGAAGAAAAGGCGCGTACAATTTGTGCACTATGGTTTAGTAAATACCAAGGGTCCTTAACATGGTATTAGCCCATAGTAATGAGCATGTCAACATATATTTGATCCCGTAAAAGAATACCATCGGCATTAGTGTGGTTTTGACCCATGGTATTGGCTAAGGCCTAAGATATACAAGGAGATGAAGATCCAAGTGTTTGTGTTTGCATATGTGAGAGTGATTGATGATAACTTCGATTTGAAGCATGATTGCATGGTATGGGCTATTAATGAGTAGTTAATCTGAAATAAATATGCACCCGGTAATAAAATGATGGATCAAGGTCATTAGACCTAAAATGACTATGTATTGTATGATATGCTTATGGTTTGACTAGATCTATGATTTAACGTGTGTTTATTTCTTTGAATGTCGTGATCTCGGTATGTCTAAAGTTTTGAAGTGCAGCACAACTATGAGTTGAAAATTTCAGATCTTTACGTGGGTTTGTCTCTGGTAAGGCTTGTACATACACTGATACTCTTTTGACTAGTAGCATATCGATTTTGCAATATGGGCATATTTGTACGCAGGTTTCATTCCTGAAAAGCGTGTATACACGCGGAAACACTTAGTGATAAGCACACATCAAATCTAGGGTTTCTACTGAAGAATATGTTTGATTAGTCTAATAATTCTTGATATATTTCTGTTGTATGTCAATGAAGTCTTCATGTTGATCTGGGCTTAACAGGAATGTTTGAAGTTGATTGAGTCTTGATTGGTTAGAGAATGATGATGCTACTGGTTGTATGTGATTGAAGATTATTGACTATTCTGTAATTAGTTCAAAATGATTCAGTATTTTTATGCGTGACTCTAAGTTAGTTTCAAAATGATAGTGATTTAGTTGCAAGTTTCAGTGTTTTGAGATCTATCCATAGGTATGTTTCAAGTAAGTTGTGTATACACGCAGATTTGATAAAGTAAAGTAGCGTATGTATTCTGCCATGTTATTGATTAGGGTTTGTCATTTTTTTAAGGAAGTTGATGGAACATTTGGATTTAGAATTGAAGTTCTGATTACAGTGATCTAACTATTGAAAATGTTTAAGAAGTGGTTGTTTTTAGTTATTGGTTGAGTGATTGTTTAGTTCAATGATTGAATGGTTCATTGGTTATTTGATTCAGTGATTGGTTAAATGATTTCGTACAGTGATTAGTTTCAGTTTTTATATAATGTATTGGGTTTAAATTGATCAGGAGCTTAGAATTATGCTCAAAAATAAAATTCTCAAAATGATATGAAACCTTAACGTCCACGTAGTGTTCGTCATTCTGAATCCAACGCAACTCATTTCCTGTGAAATGGAATCTGTATGGCTTCAAAAATGTGTTATGTTTGTTTTTTTAAACAGGAAAATTTGTAAGAAAATTGTGTAGAAAGACCCAGTTAGTAGTCAGTACTGCTGACTGGGCATGCCTTTGTGGCAGGGTGACAGGGCAGGTTGACCAAGGAACTATTTCCTTTGGCGAATGGATGAATGCCAAGTGGCAGGTGTTGGTTGGCGCATTTTTAGTATGTGTTGGCAACTGTTCATTGGTTTTATTTGGGCCAATGAGAAGGAGGCACATGGCTCAGCCTGGGACCGCCATGTGTCCTCCTCACGACATGTAAAAATATTGTTATGGACCGAAAGGATTGGGCAGGGGTCGAACACGAGACCTCTGCCCAGCTAACAAGTCATGCCACCACTTTGCCTACATGTTGGTTATTACTCCATATTGTTGTTGCATGTATTTTAATTTTCAACAGTCCATCGATGGGGGGAGAAGGGGCCAGCCCACAAGCCATGTAACTGTCACCTAGAAACCACAGGTGGAGGGCCAGGTGCTTAACCTTAAGCGCAGTCATTAACCCTTAATCTCGTGTTTATTTAACACTAAACATGATTTAATTAGTGCTTAAGTTGGATTAATTAGGGAGCATTAGTTTAGCATTAAGTCGATTTAATTAGCAGATAAGCGAGATTAATTAAATTAACCCAAATTTAATTAGTGGTTCCAAAAAATCTAGTGGGTTTTCCAAAATTAGCATCAGTTAGCCCAATTTGGGGCCAATTAGCTAAATTTGGGGAGGAAATTGTGGAGCAGACTTGGAGAAGTCATAACTCAGCCAATTTTCAACCAAATCAGGAGTAGAAAGAGGCTAAGGTACCATTTTTGAGTGTTTTGAACTCATTGGTGCAGGTTTCAGGGAGCAGAAAATCATTGTAAACACATAATTTTGCAAATTTGTGCATAATATAGAGGCACAAGCCATGGAAGTTGGACCAAGAAGATGTAGCCCAGGAGGGGTGAACTCCTTCATCCAATCCCTGTGTTGATGTGTTGTATGGTGATGTACTGTACTTTTTATTGTTGTTGTTCAATCTTTCTTTTATGTTAAATTGTTCATAAAAATAACATAAAAATCACTCATGAGACTCAATAACTTGCGAGAGAACTTGAACCCTTAAGAACATGTAAAACATTAGTTTCAAAATCTAAAAGATGAATTAGCACAACATTACTAACATACATTAATCAACTCATTTTTGGTATCAGATCTTTAGGTTTTTTGTGTAATAATATTTCTAATTGTTTGCAAGTTTGTGCCATGCTTATAAGGTTAAGAATCAAAACAGGAGAAGGGGAGCTGGTTGAAAGCCCTGCAGTTGGGTCAAGAGGAAGAATGTCAAGGTTACCAAAGTCTTCAACACTAGCACATCCTCAAGTTGAAGTTGATTCTTCAATGAGAATGTCTCATGAAGGAGAACCTGCCATGATAGAAGAGGAGAGAGCATTCAAAAAATCATTTTTTGATATGAATGAGATGGTAAAGGTCCTCTATGAGGAGAGGAATTTAAGGATGAAAGGAGAAATTTCTAGGCCTCCTATAGGAGAGGGTTCTCCAGAAGGATGAGGTCATGGAGATGGTAATAAACCACCATCCACTCCACCATCATCCTCACCAGCGTCTTCACCTTCCTCTTCATCATCTTCCACTACAACAACCCTTTCACCTATTCATACGCATACTTCAAAAGGAACTGGTAAACCACCCTTACTTAAAATTGATGTTAAATTTGAGCTACCGATATATAATGGTGAAGTAAATGCAGATAAGCTGGATAATTGGATTCGTTAGTTGGAGGTTTATTGCATAATTCAAAACATTCAAGAGGATGACATAAAGATTCAATTGGCTTCCTTGAGAATGGAGGGTGAAACACTTGTATGGTGGGAAGCAAGGACACAAGAGGAGATTAAAAAACATAGGAAGATCTCAATTTATTGGTTAGATTTCATTTATTCAATTAAAAGGAAATTCTACACTCTAGCTTACATACAAAAATCCATTATGAGTTGGCAAAACTTTAGACAATTGAAAGGTCAAAGTAGATTACACTCAAGAATTTAGGAGAAGAGCTCTTATGTTAGGTTTTGATTAGCACTCTAAAGATACCTTGCTGAAGTATATAAGGGGTTTTCCTAGTTACTTGAAACATACCATCCTCATGTTTAAGCCTGCTAGTCTAGATGAGGTCTGTGTGAAAGCTACACACCTTGAGGCAAGAGGGAAAAATGTACCAGAAGAAGGTAGAAAGAAACCACTTAAGGGTGGTGAAAAAGGAAAGGGCTTCAAGGGAAAACAAAATAAAAGTACATCCATTAAAAAATAATGGGAGAAAACCACATGTAAACACTATTCCAAAGAGGGTCATGATGAAGCCCATTGTTGGAAGCTTCATCCAGAATTGAGGCCTAAGAAATTCAACAATAAGGGGAAAAAAATAAAACCTCTACCAGACAAAAATATCTTGGATCCAACTCAGGTGATGAGACAAAACCTATAGCCATGGTCACAAAGGGAAAAGAAGACATAGGAAGTACTAGTTCATCATATTTTCACAGTAACACTCCAAGTGAAGAAACAATAATAGAGTTGTTTCATGTAAGAGCGGTCTCAAAACATACAAAAATTGACACACTATTTGATAGTGGGTCTCAAGCGAACTTAATATCTGAAGACTTAGTCAAGAAGCTTAATATTGAAACCATACCTCATCACAAGCCATATCATTTGGGTTGGATAAACAAGGATACAAGTTTACAGGTTACAAGAAAATGTATCTTCCGGTTTGCAATCACCGAAAGTTTATTGATGAAGTTGAGTTAGATGTTGTACCGCTTGACATATCAGGAATTGTTTTGGGTAGTCCCAATCTCTATGACTTGAAAGAAGTCTTCTATCACCATGAGAAAAAGTACCACTTGTTCAAAGATGAAGTGGAGTATATTGTGAGAGCTCACCGCAAAAAGATAAACATCTCTTTAGTTAATGCCGGAAAAATGAAGAGACTAGTAAATTCAAGTAAAAACTTTGTGCTTCTTATGATCAAACAAAAGAATGATATGGATTATGAATATTTTTAACGTTGTGATGATAAGTTGAAATCTGATTGGTTTGATGTGGTAAGTCAGCATGGTGAGATGTTTCAAGAACAAAAGTGGTTACCTCCCAAGAGGGGAATCCAACATGAGATACAGTTGCAACAGGATGTTCCACTCCCTAAAATTGGAATGTATTGCATGTAGATAATGGAAAATGAATAAGTCAAGAAGAAAATCCAAGAATTGTTGAATAAAGGTATCATTCACCCATCTACCTTTCCATGTGGTTCACCGATTGTGTTGGTGCCCAAGAAGGATGGAACATGGAGCATTTGTGTAGATTTCCTTGCACTAAACAAAATCATGATAAAGAATCGTCATCCACTCCCAAGAATTGATGATTTTCTTGATCAGTTGAGGTATGAAAATTATTTCACTAAGTTATACTTAAGAAGTGGTTATCATCAAGTTAGAATAACTGAAGAGGACATATGGAAGGCTGCATTATAACTAAAAAAGGATTTTTTTAGTGGCTTGTTATGCCTTTTGGTCTTTGAAACACTCCAACTACTTTCATGAGAGTTATGAATGATGTATTAAGGCAATTTATTGATGATTTGGGCATTGTATACTTAGATGATATTTTTATATTCAACAAATCACGAGATGAACATGTCATTCATGTAAGAAAGATGCTTGATGTCTTGAGAAAAGAACAGTTGTTTTTTAATATTTCAAAATGTGAATTTGGTAAAAATTCTTTAGTCTATTTGGTACATTTTGTTGGAGGAGGTGATATGAAGATATACCCCTCTAAGGTTGAGGTCATTGTGAATTGGCCCACACCCAAGACAGTCACTGAGGTAAGAATTTTTCTAGGAGCATCACAATATTGGAGGAAGTGCATTGCTATATTTTCTTCTATTGCAGCTCCATTACATGCATTGACTAGTGTTAAAAAGGTCTTCTAGTGGGGAGGCAAAGCAAAAAAAAGCATTTGATGCTTTTAAAGAGAATATCAATTCATCCCCAATACTAGCACTATCGGACTTGAGACAACTCTTTGAGATTCAAACCGATGCAAGTGACTATGCCATGGGTGCAGTCCTTTTACAACATGGTAAGCCCATTTCATTCCATTCAGAAATGTTCAATGGTGCAGTGATAAACTATCCTAGTTATGAAAAGGAGCTATATGCGTTGGTTCGAAGTGTGAAGAAGTTGAAACACTATTTGATGGGAAAGGAAACCATCATTCACACCGATCACCAACCATTGCAATACTTGTAATCACAAACTAAATTGCAACAGTCAAGGTAATTTTGATGGATGGGTTTCTGACAACAATTCCACTTGGTTATCAGGTATAAGAAAGGTATATACAGAAAGGTTGCGGATATGACTTCTAGGCCTATTATTAGTGCAACTACCTTACTCAAGAATACTTCTGTTTTGCATGAAAGTTACATTGAACAATATGCATTTGATAATGACTTTCAAGATGTTTATGCAAATTTGAGTCAAGGTCGCCAAGTTGAGGAATTGGATTACCATGTACATAATAACTTCTTGTATCATTTGGGCAAGATTTTTATTCCACGTGGGGAGAGAGTGAATGTCATAAGGGAAGCACACACTTCTCTTATTGTTGGACATTTTGGTGTAAGAAAAGCAGTGGAAAATATTCAGATCAGGTTTTGTTATTGGCCTCGTATGCTTGAAAGTGTGTCAATTTTTATTAAAGGTTGTTCAATATGTGCAGTTAGTAATCCTAGTAATAGGAAGTTAGGATTGTACACGCCACTTCCAGTTACTTCATGTCCATGGGAGAGTATTTATATGGATTTTGTAGGATGTCTTCCTTTGTCAAAAAGAGGTCATGATTATTTGTATGTAGTTGTGGATAGGTTCAGCACAATGTGTATATTGATGCCATGTAAAAAGAAAGTTACAGTTGAAGAAACTACTCATATTTTCTTTCAAAATGTTTGGGTTCATTTTGGGTTTCCTACATCTATTGTAAATGATCGAGATTCTCAATTTGTTGGGAATTTTTTGTCAAGCTTGCGAGACTTGATGGACACTAAGTTGAAGAAGAGTACAGCCTTTCATCCACAAACAGATGGTCAAACCAATGTGGTCAATCGAACAATCATTCATCTTCTTCAAGGATATTGCAACAAACATATTAAGTTGTGGGATGAACAGTTGCATTATATTCAACTTGCTTACAACCATGCAAAACACTCCTCTACACAAACATCACCATTTCAGGCATGTCTTGGATACTTTCTAAAATTTCCATTGGATTTCACTTTTGGGAAATATGTGGCTATAGATGGGCATAGTGAAATATATAAAGCAAATAAATTCATAGATAAAATTTAGTTGATCCATCAAAAAGTTCAAGATCAACTAGAAAAAAGTCAAGTAAAGTGCAAAGTGAGACACAACAAACATCGTGTGGATCATAAGTTTCAAGTTTGTGATGAATTTTGGCTTCACATTAGCAAGTAGAGGCTTCAAGGAGAAGGTAAAAAGCTGAAACCAATCTTTTATGGTCCTTTCAAAATTCTGGATAAGATTGGTAACAATTCCTTCAAGCTTGATTTGCCTTCATACATGTAAATTTACTTTGTTGTTAACGTTGAAAATTTAAGATTGTATGAGCCTCCTTTGATTGAATATCAAGGAGAGAACTTTTAAATTCCATCTATTGAAGATTTTTCTCCAAAATTCTTTGTTGAGATTCAGAAAGACACCATACTCGATAGAAGAACAAGGACATCGAAAATAGGAAGTGTCGATTATTTTCAAGTGGGGCTCTAAGGAATAAATCCTTCAAAAGCCAAATGGATTTAAATTGGGAAGGTGAAGGAATTGTACCCTCACCTGTTCAACAACTGAATATGATCATTTGGGGTCCAAAAGCTTCCAGTGGGGAGGAACGATCAGGTGCTCAAAATTGTGCTCAAAAATTGAAGTTCTAATAATGAAACGAAACCTTAAATACCACATAGCGTTCATTGTTTTGAATCTGATGCAACTTGTTTCACGCAAAATGGACTTCGTATGGCTTCAGAAATGAGTTCTTTCCGTTTTTCTAAACAGAAAAATTTGTAAAAAAAATGTGCAGACAGACCTAGTTAGTAGTCCGTACTGCTAACTGGGCATGCCTATGTGGTAGGGTGACAAGGCAGGTTAACCAGTCAATTATTTCCTTTAGTGAATGGGTGACTGCTAAGTGGCAGGTGTTGGTTGGCGCATTTTTAGTATGAGTTGGAAACTATTCATTGGTTGTGTTTGGGCCAATGAGGAGGAGGCACATGGCTCAACCTGGGTACGCCACGTGTCCTCCTCACGACATGTAAATTTTTTTTTATAGACTTAAATGACCAAGCGGGGGTTGAACATGAGACCTCCCCCAACTAACAAGCCACTCCACCACTCTGCCTACACGTTGGTTCTTACTCTATGTGTTTGCTACATGTATTTTAATTTTCAATAGTCTGTCGATGGGGGGAGTGGGGGCCAGCCCCCAAGCCATGTAACCATGTCCCAGAGACCACAGGCGGAGCGTCGGACGCTTAACCTTAAGCGCACTTATTAACCCTTAATCCCACGTTTGTTTAACACCAAACTTGGTTTAATTAGCGCTTAAGTTGGATTAATCATGGATCATCGGTTTAAAGTTAAATTGATTTAAGTAGCAGATAAGAGGGATTAATTAAATTAATCCGACTTTAATTTGGTGGTTCCGACTAATCTACCGGGTTTGCCAAAATTAGCGCCAGTTAGCCCAATTTGGGACTAGTTAGCTAAATTTGGGGAGGAAATTGTGGAGCAGACTTGGAGAAGTCATAACTCAGCCAATTTTCGACCAAATCAGGAGTAGAAAGAGGCTAAGTTGCCATTTTTTAGTGTTCTGAACTCATTGGTGTAGGTTTCAAGGAGTAGAAAATCATTTTAAACACATAATTTTTCAAATTTGAGCATAATATAGAAGCCCAAGCCATGGAAGCTGGACCAAGGAGATGTAGTCCAAGAGGGGTGAACTCCTTCATCAAATCCCAATGTTGATGTGTTGTATGGTGATGTACTATACTTCTTATTGCTATTGTTCAATATTTCTTTTATGTTAAATTGTTCATAAAAATAACATAAAAATCACTCATGATAATAAATAACTTGCAAGAGAACTTGAACCCTTAAGCACATGTAAAATATTGGTTTCAAAATTTGAAAGAGGAATTAGCACAACATTACTAACATACTTTAATTGGATCATAAATGATGGTAGTGGGTTCAGTCTGAAAATTTGATGAAACTTGGCCTATAAGTTGTAATGTGTTGAAGCAGGTGGATCTAGTGTGAAAATTTATGAAACGTGGTCCACGATGGTGCTGAGGGTTGGAGCCTTCAGTGAGGATGTTGAAGCTTCCTTCCAGTAGTAGATGGTGATAAGATCAGAGGGGTTGGAGCTCCCTTCCAGTGGGTTTTGGTAAACGAGATCAGTGGGTTGAAGCTACTTTCCAATAGGAGATGGAGAACGAGTGAAGGTTGTTGGATTCTGCAGGTGGGTTCCTGTGTCTTGGTATGAATTTGTGCTAGTACAAGATTGTAAGAAGTTTTCATTATGATAAAAATTGAAGACAGAGACGACAACAACGGTGGTTTTCTCCCACATTGGGTTTCCACCTTAAATCATGATGTTCATGTGTGGGATGATTTATTTTTTTCTTATTGTACATGTTTACTGCTTATCAAATGTATGATGAATCACTTATACAATGGTTTAAGTTGAATAGATAAAGATTTAACTGAAATATAAGTTCATTGAATATACACTAGTTTTCTGCATAACAATTGTGCACAAATGCAGGTTTACTTCAGTAAAGTCGTGTACAGAAATCAGAATAAGAAAATATTTTTAAAATACCGATTCACACCCCCCCCCCTCGCCCCGACTCAATATTTTAAAAATATATACTTGTATTTGGAAAAATTATATCATTAATTTTTTTTAATTTTAATTTATATGGTTTTACAAAAATATTGTATTTTTTTAATTTATTTTATAGAAATTAATTTTCGATTAATTTAAATTTATATTGGTAAACTTTTAAAACAAAAGTTCATTTAATTAAGATATGTGTTTTTCATTAACTAATATATATTTATTTATTTATTTATTTATTTTTATTAGGAAGATGGCATCAAAGAATATCTTTGTGAATGTTTCTAGACCAAAGGAAACAATTTCCAAATCTAAAGTTGCAGTTGGATGCATTATGGATACAATTGGACGTGCTATGGATACCCTTGGATGCACCAAGGATAGTTCTGGACACACGATGGATACTACTGCACACAGTATGAATATTTTTGAACACACAAAAATTGAAAATCGTAATAAAATTCAAACAAGTGGCCCATCAAGTACTTTCAAGATTATTTTTGAATGGAAGAACGCACAGGAAATAAATAAAATTTATTTATTTTAATCAATTAACATAAAATTTTTTTGGCTCCTCTCATCATCATTAACCCTGACTATTTATACCTTGACATCTTGCGACCTTCTTTCATTCTTCGTTCATTTCTCGTCTTGAAGATGGATCCCCATTGGGATTCGTAACGTCAACCAGTGTTTTATGATACCGTGGATAATACGGATTCTACAAATAACGACAACCATAGAAGTTTGAGAACCATAAATAAAACAAATATTTCATGGTATCTTCAATACAATGAAATCGATGATCGTATACATATCTATTTGCATTGTGGTGAATACAAAAAATGGTTTATGTTCTTGTAAGAATGGCTAATACACATGAAAATGTTAGATATCATCTATCAAAGGTCAAGTATGACACATATGAAGAATCTACAAAGTTGTGTGCATAAATTGAAAGCAACATTGAAAATAACATTTAAGTATGCTTATTTATATTTTTGTTATGCATTATTGTAAGGATCATTCATTTTTTTTAATAAATTATTGATCATTGAAATATTTTATTTTGTTTCATAGGATTTTGTTGTGAGTCTTTCAAACATGTTGGAGGGTATTTATTATCTAGAGCCAAATGTTATGACTTTGATCAACACTTTCCACACATAGACAGAAGAAGAAAAGAGAAGGAAGCAAATATCAATAGCTCGTGACACTGCAATAGTACAAAGAGGGGATAAAAAAAGACTCACTAAGGTGGGTAAATCTAGTAAAGCTAAACATGTTTCTTTTGAAGATGTGGAAGATGAAGCTGAAAACTATGTTAGCATTAGTGAGGAGGAGATTAGAATTATTGTTGAAAAGGAGAAAAAAATAAAACACAAAATAAAAATGGCCAAAGATGTCTCTCTTCTAGCTAATGATGAAGAGCTTGTTTATCAAAAAGATGATATTTTAATCGGTAAGAAGAAGAAATAAAATGTTGGTCAACTTGTAAAAGTCATGAGCAGCAATGAAGAACAAATTGAAAGCTCTAAAGGAAGCAAAGAAATCATAACACCAAGTGTTGAGTTAGAGGATGGCATTATTAAAACAAAACAAAATGTCGTTCGATATCAGTTGAGGAAGAATAAATTAATTTATGGTGGCCAAACATTTGAGCTTAATGTCGGCTAATTCTATAGGCCAGATGAAGGACAATCTCAATATCAAATTATAAAGGCACATCACATACATGTACACAATCTGAAAACATTGTTCAGATTCAATCCATATGCGCATGTAGTGGATTATGTGGTTCTTATTGATCCACGTTAGGTTCCCAATAAACATGCATTTGGAAAGACACAATGTTTTGAATAGAAATATTATGTAATTGGAGGGAACAATTCGGTAGAGGCTAAAAGACAATTAATTGAGGAATATCCCAATAACTCCTTTTTTGAAACAATGAAATGCATCATTTATGCTTGTTTAATAGAAACAGAAGCAAATTTATTGGAATGGGATCATAATGCAGATAATGAATACATAATGAAAATGACTTTCATCCAAAGGGTCATATTTACTCATAACGAATTCATAGAAAAATGTGGTGGGGATAAGGAAAAATTCATTCTAACCTTTTGGAAGGAATGTTTAATGGAAACAGGTTATCAAATTGATGATAAAATCAATTCAAAAGATGGAGAAGTACATTCAAATATATTCAGAAGCATGGATAGCATTTTTCAGTTGGAATTTAGAACTGGGGAGATATGGTAATTGATTGATGATATTTTTGAGCGGTGAGAGAATATTTCCATAAAAAATCAGAAGGTTAAAAAGTGTAAACCCATAATATGTACCAACAGTGAGACATGTCCTAAAATGAAGAAACTTATAGAGGATATGACTATCACACGTAGGAGAAAAATTCAAGGAGTAAAGGATGAGAAACTAGTCAAATCAATACTATGCCATGTGAAGTCAAGTGAATTATCAATAGATGAAATGTGCGTATAATTTCAAAAGTAATTTTGCTGAATTATTTTTAATCTTCCTTTGATTATAATTTTCTTTTAAATAAAACATATTGTTGTTGGTAGAATTTTTTATACATATCACTATATTAAAAAAATTTACTTTATTTATTCAATTAAAAGATTTATATGAAAATAAAAGAACACATGGTTAAAATGTTGAATGAAGACAGTTGGGATGATGTTGCGTGCAACTACCCAGAATCAAGTTCTACATCAACACTTAAAGATTTTTGTATTGCATTCAATAAGGTATGTTGATTTATACATTCATTTTATTGATATGTAAACTATTTTTATTTTATTACTTATACATATATTTTTTTTTATGAAATTAAAGATGTCAAAGAAAGAAGCAAATGCAGTACCAGATACTTTCAAAAGCTTTATTGAAACATTTAAGTTGGAAAAGATGAGAAAGCAACGTCTTATGAATGTTGAACTTGATCCTATTCTTGATAATTTCATTTGGAATGGGCTCGACACTATCCAATACTAGATAATACCAATTGATTTTGAAGACATAGCAAAACTCATACCTAAAAGGGAATATGCCCTATTTATTGCAGATATTCCTCATGGTTTAAATTTCGCAGACATTGAATATGATAGTGAACCATATACTTATCAAGCTTTTAGTAAAGTGGTTGTGGGCTTTCAAGAAGTCACAACATCACCACTTTGAATATTTGTGACATTTCATTTAGACACACAATTTTCAATGTTATTAACAAGCTTCAAGGGAAAAACAAACTCAAGGATGCAGCTTACAAGAGAAGATATTGAAATTGTATGTTTGATTAATGTTACTTTTTTTATGTACAATTTAATTGAAATTTTACAATGTTATGTTACTCACAATAGTAAAATCTTGTTCTTCTGAATATCAACCTATTATAAATGATTGTGATTTCATCCATGTTGAATGCTGGAAAAAAGAGGATACCTATAAGTCTATTCTTCTAATTCGAGTAGATGGGAAGAGTCATAGTCAAGTACTGGTTCATGATGTTATTGTAAGAAAACTAACATATGAGGATAAAGATGCAAAAGGAGAGTTAGTTAACATTTATCAAAAGTTGTAAGAATTTATTAACTCCCTTATAGATCTATGTTCAAATGAAGGAGATTGGGTTTTAGATTTATTCTCAGGTTCAGGTAAGTTTTATTATATAAAATTGAATTTAAATATTTTAGTTTTTAGTTTTTATGTGTTTATACTAATTTTCTTAATTATTTCTTTTGTGCTTGATGATTAGGTACAACACTAGCATGTTGCCTAAAAAAAGGAAGAAATCACATTGCCATTGAGAAATCTCAGTGCAATGCAAATTTATTCAACAAAGAATTAATGCTCTTCAATATCTTCCAGATGCAATGCAATAAGGTGGTTCAAGGAAAGGGGATTTTAATGAATCACATGTGGAAAAAAAGGCAAAGGAACCTCAAACACTGTTATATGGAATGATTGGAAAAGGACACTTAGGAAGATTTGCAAACATCAAAGATTCATTAGAAGAGCACAATGACCAAAATGAAGCAGAAAGGTGTGGAAGAAGACATTAATGATGTTCTAGAAGATGTTGAACATGAATTAGTTGATATTATTGATTAGCTTTAAGTTATGCTTGCAAATAAAGCTCAATTTTGAGAGCTAATAATCATTTTTACTTGTAATGTTTAGAATTTGATATTTTATGAGAAAAATCCTTATTTTTTGCAAAAAAACCATGATTAATATTAATTTTTGACATAAAATACATAAAAAATGCTATTTAAAAAAAAAAAATTGTTAATATTTTCCCAAAAAAATCGTTTATTTAACATGTTTTTTTTAATAAAAAGTCTCAATTTTTTTTCATTGTAATTATATTGAAAATGTGTATTTTTTTCATATGGTTAAAAATATTAGGATTTTAGCAACAATTATTTGATGTGCATTGAATTTGTTATCACAAAATTGTACTTGATTGGCTGCTCATTTAACAACTCTATGTAACTGTTTCAAACCAGCTTTTGACTGAAGCTTAGCCTCTTCAGTCTGAGAGGACTCTCTCAAAGGGATTTTATGTTATTGCTTGATGATAGTATTATATGGCTAACTCTATAGAATTTGTATCTTGTTTGTTATGATTGCAGGTTGAAAGAATGTAGGTTTTCTACCATTAGGCTTATGGAGTTAACAATTAGTAGTTTCAGTGGCAAGGCTTCTTGACATGGAAGCTGAGGCAGATAAGGGTCTTTAAAAGAGGCAAATCACACATAAAACATAGGGCAACACAATTATTTCATCACTGAAGGAAGTCAGAGCATAAACTTATGAATTCTGAGTAATAGAGATGAAATCTACTGCAAGTAGTAAACATAAAGATATAGATAAAAAAGACATTAAAAACCCCATGAGAACCTTAGGTCTGTCAAGAAGAAAGTCACTCTGTATTACTAATATAAGTCAAATACATAAAGCAACAGTTTAGTGAAAAAAATATCCAACCCTTCACTACTTCGATGCTTTGCCTTTAAATGGATATTATTACAACAAGGATGATATGCTTGATGGATAGATTCATAGAATTATCCTATGACACATCATATAACCGAAAAACATGACTTCTAACAAGAAATTGACAGCTATACCCTAAAGAGGAAATCTCCTAATAGGAGTCAAACTCCTATTTATTACATCACTTTACCTTATCTTGTAAAACGGTTACATGACAGTTGAAAAATAAGTATCACATGCTCGAAAAAGCTATGACATAATTCATCACAAATTTACATATTAAAAACCCTCCTAGACATGTGGAACAAAACCCTCTTTTCCAGGAATGGATAATCCTTATCTTCAACGAGAGCTTTAGCTAATAACCTATCTCCACAACACTTCCTTCAAGTCATAAATACTTGATGTTAAGGTCCCTTGATATGTTGGATGAGTCCAACTATCTAAAACTACCATTAATATGCTCCAAAACCTTCAAAAATAGCTCGCTACGCAAACAAGATAGTTTCGTAGCAAGCTTTAGTAGCGTCTAAAAAGTAGCTTCTGCACCCAAAATCTTTGCTCCTTTGTTGTTCCGTGGTGTCAATCAAGTCATGACACATCCACACTATCAATATTCCTTCTTGAATGCCGCAAAAAATGAATTTAGAGGAAAAAATGTGCTACAAGTTTTTTCGTAGCGTTTTCTGGTCTTTAAGCCTAGGAAACGTTACGAAAAGAGGAAAAATTGTGTAAAAACATAGAATTGGCCTATTTCAAAATTGACTTCACAAAATGACCTCCTGCTGCTAAAACCTGATCTTCTGCATGTAATGAACCCTCTGAAACATATTCTATCTCATTTTATGGCTCATGTGGTGTCTCCTTCTCATTTATGATCAGTTGAGCAATGGGCTCTTCAACCACAGTCATCTTCAAACCCTTCTTCTCCAACTCTTCATGAATCATTTCTAATTGCTCTTGAAGATCTTTAACTTGGTCCTTCAGTGTCCTATTCTTAGATTGCAAATGTAGGTTTAGCTTTTTTATATGCTTGACCTCTTTTCTTAGTGGTTGAGTCCACTTTATCAATTTTTCTATGTTGTCCAAGGTCTTAGAGACACTTGTGACTTGATCCTCCCAAATATTTCTCATCTGTTCAAAATGCACTATTTCAGCTTTATGTTTCTTTGCCTCTTTCCTAAAGACTTATATCTCTTCACTTTCATCTTTCAACTATTCCTTAAGGACTTCAACTTCTGACTTCTCATTGATTTTCTCTTTGCCCTTCTTTTGTTTGATGAGTAATTATTTTTTTGCAGGTGAGGAGAGGCCAATGATGCTTGGTGGTGGTTGAGCAGTTTCACTGACCTTCTGAGTTTCTTTGTTGCTTTCCAAGACTTTTCTGGTATGTCTTGTCATTGTTTTTTTGGGTTGAAACATGAATACTGCATCATCTCCTGCAAATTCTAACTTTTTAGCTGTTTTTCCTTTCTTAAGCTTCCTTCCTCCCTCATCTATGTCTTCAGTTTGGACTATGGGAGTTTCTTCAATATCAATGGCATGCAAGATGTCTTCTAAGTTTCCCTTAGCCACTGTTTGGCTCCTTGTAATCCTCTTGCTGCCATGTTTTCTCACTGTCGGCTTTTGTTTTGCAGGTGTAGCTTTGGGTGTATCAACCTTCTCTAAAGGCTCTGTCTCCATGATCACTGGCTCAACTTGTTGTGCTACTGTAGGTGATGAAACATATATAGGTTTGGGAGTTCTTTTAGGAGTGATAACATCTACTTCAAAACCACTAATGAACAGAAAATTTGACCAGTCTCTAACTAATCTCTTTAACTCCTCTAATACCAAAAACTTGATCAAACCTAATGAAAGAGTGAGGTTTCATTTCCTTCTTTTTTAACTTGGACCTTATCTGACAATTTAGCTAGACTTATATATAAGTAAAAGGGAAAATCAAGAGACCTCTTACCTACAAAATGTAGTATAAGCTTAAGGTGGTAGGAATAGACCATGTGATACCTCCCTTCACACGTGAAGTACTTCTGAATAATTAGCAATAGCTTTGAGAAGTTATGTTTCATGTAGCTCCTTGGGATGACATTTGTGAGATCAATTTCACTATGCTCTAGCTTGATAAATTCTTTACAGTCTTGCATGGTGAACCTGAAGCCTTTGAAACATTGTTCTCCTCCTCTAGGGATTCCTGTTTCTTCTGCAATGGTCTCTGGTGTTATTGTGAGGTTCAACATTCCCGCCTTTGAAGTTGTCCCATTGAAACTAATAGAAAACTCCTTAGAAACCTGCACATGGCACCCTTCCAATCTTTGGTAGAACTGCAAACACCATCTTCTTCTAAAAACTTATAAGAAAGTTGGGTCTTCATTTAAAAAATTCATGTCTGATGTCTCATATTTGAGATAGTGACCACCTTTGTTGGTCTTCTTATTTGCAGCCATGGTGATTTTATACCTTCTCTGCTTCGCTTGATTAATGACACCCAAAACTTTTGAAAATGCAAGCAAACAACTTGGCTTGGTGAAACAGCTCTCTAGAACTCAAGAGCATGCAAAGATGAAGCGGAAAATGAAAAAGACTCAATTCGGTAATTTTTTAAAGTTCCGATGATGACTCATGCTTTAATCACGCATCATACATGCTAAAAATAGTAATAATGACCTAAGACATGACCTTTGTACCTTGATTTAACCCTAACTGACTCAAATGACATCCACCCTAACACTTTTAGTCATGGAATAACACCTTGCATCAGATATCACAAGACCTACAAAATTACCCTTTTTCGTAGCGTGGTTAGTTCATTTCCTGGAAGTTTCGTTACGACACTATTAGGTAGTTTCATAGCGAAAACTGCCTTTTTATAGCGTAAATCACTATGAAAAGAAGGAAAACTGGCTAAAGTGATATTTTTGAAATAAAAATTTTGGGAAATGAAATATGTCAGCAAATGATGACTGATGGGACTTGATATGACTTGAATGGGGGTGGGTTTGGACCTTAGGATAGGTTAATATGACAAAATTAAAAATTTTCCTTTACCAACTTGTGACAAATTAACCTTATGACCATACCTTTGACAAATGAACTCTATGACCATGTCAAATAATGTTTCACTTTTTCTGAGTGATAACAACTTTTATTCCAGATCGAGTGGACTTGGAGCGTAGTGGTGATGTGTATTTGGCATGGGGTTTCCTCATTTGGACCATTCGTCCCACTCAAGCCAATCATTCCCATATTACTTGGAATCAACTCCAACTCCTCATGATCACTCCCTTCACTTATGTGATAGCTCCATGTGGAATGCAACCCCCAATAAATCTTTACTTTAACTCTTCGAGGGTGGCCAAGTTAACTGTTAACTAGACACCCTTTTTCATATTAAACTCTCTATTCTCGACATTAACTCATTTTATCCAAATGATGCATAGCGAGAATGTGAGAGATTCATACCGGAGCCTACATGATGTTGATGAGTGGCAGGATCCTTTGATGCAGGGAGCTGGAGCATGGTGATGGTTGTCAATTATTTGTTTCCTTTGCTGTGTTATATATATATATATATATTATTTTAATTTTAATTTTAATTTTTTTTTAATTTTTTTTTTCTGAGTGAGGATCTTATTTTTCAGAGTGAAATGCTTATTGATTTTTCTTGTTGATTCTATTGGAGGTGCCTCATGGAGACCCTCAGGTGTTTATGCTAGTGTGGCTTCCATTCTGGCGTCCTCTAGTGATCATATGGAGCCATCTTCATCAGTTAGCTTGTGCTTACTGGATGTGTTGGTTGCATGTACATGATTGCTACAGGAAGTAATCATCTTCTTGTAGCAGTTCCTTTATTTTAGTTTTGGAGCTCTATTGAGTCGAGGAATGAAGAAAAGTCATTCAGGGATGTTAGGGATGGTGTTCGAAAGTTAATGGAGTGGTGAAGTGGAGGAGGATATGAGAGGAGAGGTTGTGTGTGAGGATGTAGCTAAACTAGCTCATAATGGAAAAATAGAGGGTTTAGTGAGTGAATATTTATGCATGGAGTAGAGATATGGTTAGGAGTGGTAGGTATAGGTAAAAAATGTTATTTTCCATGTATTATTTATGCTTAGGTGGCCTTGAGTGATATTTTTTCTTCTCAGATGACTTTCTTGTTGCAGTACAGGGTTTTCGGTAGCACTATAGGAAATCCTGTAGTAGCCTAGGACATCCTGTAGCTCTATAGAGAGTGAGAAAAACATGAAATTTTTTCTCACCTGGAGGGAGAAATGGATGAATCGATGCATATTAGGATTGTACATGGAGTGGATATGTATAAGAGAGAGATAAAGAGAGAAGGGTTGCTAATACATTTGCCTAAATTGTCCTTGATCAACAACCTGTAAAATAGAAGTAGGTTAGTGCATAGGTGATGTTTCATTCGTTTTGCTTTTTCCTTTTTTTCCTTTTTTTTTTTTGAATATAGGTTGGCTACCTCAAAAAAGCTGTTCAACCCACAAGCTTGCCTTGGGTTCCTCAAAGAGGTTTTCACCCAAGGATATTTTATTTCTCTATTTTTTTCCTTTCATCTTTTTTTGCTCCAGGATCGCCCCATGGAGGTTTTCAACCAAGGAGTTGGCCTTAGATGCCTCAGAAAGGTTTTCACCCAGGCCTCTCTTTTTTTATTTATTTTTTTTTCTCTTTTTCTAGGAAGGTGAGGGCCTCGAAACTACAGAGGTTCCAATGAAATTCACCTCCATTTTTATTGAATTGATAAATTCAACCTTAGACAAGGGATTCTTGTACATTTTTAGCGTGTAACCATTGAAAAGAAGAGGGATCCCATCATCATCTATGGTTTTGATCTGAATAGACCCATTGTGATGGAGTTTCTCCACTTGATAAGGTCCTAGCTACATTCTCATTAGCTTTCCCCTGAAGTCCTTGAATCTGGAGTCATAGAGCAGTGCCCAATATCCTTCGTGAAATGTCTTTTCTTTGATGTTCTTGTCATGCCAAACTTTCCTTTGTAGATGAAATACCTCTATGTAAAGGAAGGTCTACAATATGAATTCATCCAAACCATTTAGCTGCAACATCCTTTCTTGTTGTGCCTTTGTTATGTCCAAGTCCAACTAAGATGGCATTCTTAGGGTGTTATACTCATACTCAATCAAAAGAAAAGCTTTCTTCCCATAAAATAGATTGTATTGAGTAAACCATGTAGTTGTCTTCCAGGTGGTAATGTAAGCCCAAGTGGCTTCCACAAATTTGTATGACCAATATTTCCCATTGTTTCTCACAACCTTGGTGAGGATGTTCTATAAGGCTCTATTTTTCACTTCCAAACTTGGCCATTTTCTTGAGGATGATAGGTAGTGGAAGTCTTGTGCTTTACCTTGTGCTACCTCGCAAGGTTCTCAATGAGATGAGATGTAAATTGAGCCCCCTGATTAGTGATGACCTCTCTCGGGTATCCAAACTTGCAGAACACATTCTCTCTCAAAAACTCAACTACCTTCTCTTTTGTTGTTTCCTTCACGACCCTTGTTTCATCCCACTTGCTCAAGTAATTGGTGCAGACTATGATATACCTCTTTTGCCCATATGGTGAATCAATGGGCCTAATAAAGTCCATGTCCCACTTTTCAAATGGCTCTAAAGCCACATGAGGTTACAAAGGAATTTCATTCCTCTATGTAGGTCTCCTCATCCTTTGACATTGGTCACATCTACTAGTGTATCTCTTGGCATCTTGGTGGAGGGTAGGTCAATAGTAGCCTTCTTGCACAACTTTGAAGGTTTTCCTCCTAGTAGTAAAATTACCCCCACAAGGACCATCATGACATGCTAAGATGATCTCAAAGAACTCCTCTTCCCTCAAACATCTTCTAAGAATTTTATCGGGACCCAATTTGAAGAAATTTCCACCAATCCAATTGAAAGGGGCACTTTTCCTGATAATATTGCTCTTTTCTTTGGATGAAATGTCTGGAGGAAACCTGTCAGAAACTAAGTTGTTAGCCATGTGAGAAAACCAAGGCGAGAGTGTTGAGATAGAAAATAGATGTTCATCCCGAAGCTGATCATCCACCATTCCTTCCTAATCTGTAGATGAAATTAGTCTAGATAATAAATTAGCAACAAAATTTTCCTTTCCTGGTTTATCAACAATTGTCAAATCAATTTTTTGCAAAAAAAACAACCATCTAATGATTCTAGCTTTAACATCTGGTTTATTCATTAAGTACTTGATGGCTGCATGGTTAGTATGTACAAAGATATGATAACCATTAATATAATTCCTAAAAAAATTTAAGGAATGGACAATGGCTAAGAGCTCATTTTCAGTGATAGTATAGTTAAGTTCAAATTTGGATAGATTCTTGCTAATGAAATAAATGGCATCGTGTAATTTTTTTCATAATTTCCCCAAGGTTGCCCCCAAAACTTTATCTAACACATCTTTGTTGATGTGGAATGGCAAAGCCCAATTGGGACCTCGAAGAGTGGGGACAATGGTTAGATTTTCCTTTATGAGATCAAAAGCCTCCTGAAAAATAATAGACTAGAAACACTCAGAATCTTTGGTCACCAATCCGAATAATGGAAAGGCCACTTTGTTGTAGTCCTTAACAAAACTCCTATACTAGTGAGCCAAACCTAGGAAAATTTGTACATCTCTCTTCTTTTGGGGATAGGCACCATTTTTATGATGGTGATTTTGTTTGGTCTACCTGGATTCATGCCTTTGATATTGAGTGGCCTAGGACTATCCCTTCCCTTTTTGGAATTTCACACTTTTTCAGACTTAGGGAGAGATGCATTTCAATGCACTTTCTCAACACTTTTCCTAGATTGGAGAGAGCCTCCTAGAAATTGTTATCACTATCAAGATTTTCTAAACTTGGTCAGTTTATAGTTGCTCCTAAGTCATGGTATTAGATAGGGTTTGAGTCATTTTTATGTTTTATAGGGTCTAAGCCATAGGTTACAAGTTTCATTTCATCACCAAATAAAATGCATAAACCTTGCTTTACTCTTTAGAAGTCTCATGCCACATTTTGAAAACCATATTTTAAGTCTTTTTCAAAAAAAAATTGAATAAGCCATGAAACCACGTTTTTGTAGCACGCTCAGTGTAAAAAAATGCTTCTGCACTACGAAAACGCTGGTCTTTTCATAGCGCAAAATCCCGAAATCACATTACCAGCGCTATGAAATCGGGGATTCAATTTTTTTCGATTTAGCTGTCACATCTGTCAGTTTGGGTTAAATTTTCATGATTATGGTGTCAGTCCACGAATCCTCCCTCACGCATGCAACCATCCAAAGCAGTTATGAAGTCATTATGGGATTCGTTAGGGGTAATTTGTCATTGGTCCTTTGCAAATTTGAAAAGGGGTTGGTTATCATTGATTTTATCTCATGTAAAGAAAGCACTGCATGCATATCTATTGTCGAAAGAGAAGCTCATGATAAGAAACTAGAGCTCTCATTAAGTTTTCAAGCGAGGTAGATTTTTCAATCAAGCGAGGTTGAACTAAATTTTCAAGCAAGCCAGTTCATCCAAAAATGAGGTTTATTACAGATTTGCTGAAGACACAGGGTTTTCAGGAGGAAGATGACAGAAGAAAAAAGAAATCACCGGTCTAGTCACTGCCTGAGAACAGAACCTGAAGTTTTAGAGGCTCTCACAAGAGATAAATCTGTTGAAGAAGCCTTCAAGAAGGTAGGGTGCTGGAGGTTCTGCGAAAAGCTTCAAGGAGGGCATATTCAGGTTACCAAATAATTTTCCATGAATTTTGCAGGGTCAAACAAAAAGGTTGGTTTTCTCAATTTACCAATTTCTCCTGAAGTTATATCAGAAGTCACTGAAATTCCAAGGGGGGAAGATAGATGGTTCAAGAATTTTAGGTTTGAGATGCAACCCTGCAAAATATTTTTGAAACCAGAGTTTATGGATACTGATTTGAACAAAGCTGTGCCAAGAAATTATGTCAAGGATGCATTTTCCAATCTGCTCTACAACATCCAAAGGTACTTCACCTGCGAAGGGAGATACCACAAGGTGTACACTTATCACTTTAAACTCTTATTGCATTTCACAGGAATAATCTCTCTAGACTTACCTTTCTTTCTATTTCAAAGTCTGGCCAAGATGGCAGACAAAGTTCAAATGAAAACTCAGGCATGTGAAACCTCATTATTTCATCATGGTATAGTCAAGTTAATAGTTTTGCATGAGCTTCAGAAAGTGAATAGAGAATGGTATGCATTTCTCTTTTTGAGTGGAATAGGAGTTGAAGGAACAGGTGCTAGCCCTCAAATCAAAGAAACATCTTCATCAAAGACTACTGAACCTGCAAAAACAAAATCAAGGAGGTTTGTCAAGCTTAAGCCCAGGAAACAGGTTAAGGAACCAATGATAAATACATCACTGAATATCCAAAGGACTCCTCAATATGCACAGAAGAAGAGAACTCATGTCAAAGAGTTAATTCAGAAATAGTCAACTAGTAAAACAACTTAGAAGAAGTTGACTAGGAGTCAGAGGTCAAAGGAGAAGAGTAAAGCTATGGTCAAAAATGAAAACTTGGAGTTAAGAGGTGACTTGAATGATATATTACAAGCTATTGACATTGAAGAGTCTCCCCTAGTTCAAGCAGATTTCATCAAACTGGATATAGGTGGCAAATCAAAGAAATCGAAAACATCCAAAAAATTAGATTTTGAGGATGAAGTGTCAGAGTTTGTATTTAAGCCTAGAAAACCCTTGACTAGGCAGTCTAAGAAATTGAAGCAGCCATACATGGAGATGGTCCAAACAGGGGGTGAGGATACAAATGTTTTTGATAAACTCATAATATATCATCTCCAATGCTTGAAGAAGATAGAAACAGAGTTTTTAATACTCAGAGAGAAAATAGTAGTTATGAGGAGGTGAAAGACAAACTCAGACTTGCAAACATTGAAATTGATATATTGAAGAAGAAAGTGAGAATACATGTTGTAAAAAGGTCAAACTTTGAGAGGATGAAAGGTCCGTGGGAGCTAGAAAAGGTTTCAAACATTGAGTCAATCAGCAGCCAGGATCAATTCTTCATATGGACCGTCCCTGCAATCAAGGAAGAAAAGTTCATAAGGATGGTTAATACCAAACTAAGAGAAAATAATAGAAGGCTTAAAATCCAGGTTGAAGACCTTGAGATACAGCTAGCAAAGCCTGAAGATCAACCACAACAAAAATGAGTGTAAACAGTAAGTGACATCTCCTAACACATTTTTGAAGTTATGTGGAAAGATTTCATTTTTGAAAGCAGCTTAGAGTAGGTGTTTGTTGATTATGAGAGCTTATATATAAATGAGAGGATGGCAGTAAAGGTTGGAAACTCAAATTTTTGGAAACAAGCTGTGAAAAGATAGACACAATAGTTTCTTAGTGCACTATGAAACTGCTGTAGGTGTCATGCATAGCAATTTCGTAGCGCGCTACGAGATTGTTGTAGGATGCAGTTTAAACATTTTGCAAGGTTTCAAAGGGTGAAAGGGCATGTTTTTAAAACCTTGATGCTGTTGAAGAATGTATAAAGATCATAAGTGAAGATCCAATGGCAAAACAAAGAAAATTGAAGGTTTCAAATGAAGTTTTCAAAGGTGAAGTTCTGCACTATGAAAATAGCAGACAGTTTCGTAGCGCAGCAATGTTAACAGTTTTTGGCACTTTTTCAAAGGTTCGGTTTGGGCACAACTAGAAGGACGAAGTCACAAGAGCTTAATAATAATTTTCCACATGTTTT
This sequence comes from Pinus albicaulis, assembly GCA_034641835.2. NCBI lineage: Eukaryota > Viridiplantae > Streptophyta > Pinopsida > Pinales > Pinaceae > Pinus > Pinus albicaulis. The sequence continues at coordinate 81,300 of JAXQQM020071968.1, forward strand.
GAGCACAAGTTGGTCAGCAGTTAGTTTGAAGAAACAAAAATGAAGCATTATAGATATTTTGCAGGGAGCATGTTCCTATCTTTTAGGGCATGCCAATAAGAGGCAAATCAAGACAGTCAAATAGCAAGGAGATGGACATCATCAAGGTCAAATTTTAGGAGGAGCAGCTGTCAGATAACATATTTAATATTTGGATAAGGTTTTTAAGCTATAATAAAGAGTTTTAATCCTAGTTGTATTAGGACTCTAGAACAGACAATTTAAACTGTCAGATGTAATTAAAGTTTGTTTTAGCAGTTGATAGGTGTCAAGCTAGAAAATTTGAATTTTTCTCAAGTGATTGGAGATAATCCAAGAATGTAATGATGAAATTATAAAAGACAAGAGGTAGAATTGCATAAGGTTGGCAATTTTCATTGACAAGTATATTGTTTTGTTGTAGAAAAGACTGTGTTTTTATATTAATACAGAGATATTGGTTTCATCACTCAGGATTCAGAAAGAGTTATTGATATATGATATTCTCATGGTTTTTCTCTTTCAATCACTTGCAGTGGCATGAATGTATGTTACTTATAATTCACTGAAAGTGCTCTAACTTCCTTCATATGTTCATGAACTGTGTTTATTTTCTGTCCTACTGTTCTGTTGATGCATCTAAACCCTAAAATGCCTTGACTTACATATGAAGCTGATATTCATGTTTTGTGAAAACACATTTCACTCCATAAGCCCAATAGATGTTTTTTGATTAGTAGTACAACCAATTATTCATTTTTATCCATTTTACTCATAGAGTTAGCCATCTAATCCTTATTTGAAAATCATAAACCTATTGAGAGAGCCCTCTCAGGTTGAGGAGGCTAAGCCTCAACTAAAAGTCTGGTTTGAAATAGTTACACTGAGGTAGCCTGACTAGCAGCCTATCAGGGTCCTATTTTGGTGATAACAGAAATCATACCGATAAGGTGTGAAATATTCCATGTAGATTTCTATAGAGTTAAGGACTAGTTGAGATAAAATGCTCAGGACCGCTCTCTTGAAAGTAGCAAGGGAATTACATAATCCAAAGGGAAGGACTCTGTATGCGAAAGTATCACAAGGACATGTGAAATTGGTCTTGTCCTGGTCCTCAAGGCCAATTTGGATCTGGTTATACCCCCTGAACCTATCCAGGAAAGAGAAAAACTTCTTCCTTGTGAGACCATCTAGGAATTTATCGATGAAGGGAAAGGGGAAATGGTCCTTCTTAGTGGCTTTGTTTAGTTCTTGGTAGTCAACAGGGATTCACCACTTTCTGATTTTCTTTGGGACTAGAACAAGAGGAGATACCCACTCACTGTCTGATATGGGATGGGGTAGATGAAACCTGCAGCCAACAACTTTTGTAGTTCATCCTTCACTATGTCTTTTAGAGCTGAGTTTATCCTCCTTTGGGGCTTGCGCACAGGCTTGCATCCATATTTGATATAAATATGATGTGTGCACACTGAGGAATGCACCACCTTTCATGTCTTTGTAGTCCCAAGAAAAATCATCTAGGTTTTCCTTCAAGAGCTGGCATAATTTCTCTTCTTATTTGGCAGAGTGGGACGAGTTAATCTTCGGGGATTTTGATGGGCCAAATTTCAAAGCCTTGGCGGCTTCAGAGGTTGAATCAATTGAGTGCATCTCAATCCAAAGGTGGATTTCAGATTCTCTCACTATGTCATCGAGTAGAATGGATGTGGGGGGTTGGATTTGAATGATGTGGTCGATGAGATCATCCTCATCGAATTTTCCCCCTCTAAGAACAATATCTATGGTACAAATTGGGTAGGGTGTGGTACTGTACACTTCATCTTCTTCTTCTTCATCCTCCAACCATAAGGCTAGGTCATGGTCAATGGAAGGCTAGGCAAGAGGATATAATACTAGTTTTTTGGACAAGGGCCCGTTCTTTATAGTCATGTTTCCGTCCCTGCAACTGATATAAGCATCGACAATGGCCAACCAAGGTCTCCCTAAAATGAGAGGATATCCATTAAACTTTGTTTTTGGCTAGAGGAATAGGAAATCTATGGGGTACTCCCAAGAGTCGATTGAGACCATAACATCCTCAGCCATTCCTTCTAGAGCTAGTATGGATCTATCTGTAAGTTGCAGAAAAGTTGTGATATTTCTCAGTGCTCCTTGGAGGTTTATTTTAAGCATAGTTTCCTTGGTCATCACATTGATGGCAACCTCGAGGTCAATTAAAGTGTGGGGGACTATGAAACCATCGATGTATACATACACTATTGGGCTTTTGGGGTCCAGGTACTTTGGGAATATCACCCTTCCCAACATTATGTCATACAGTCATCCCACAACATTGATGGTGGGGGTGTCTTTCTTCTTTCTCCCAGGTTTTTTAATCCACTTTTCTTTGATGCACCTATCGTAAATAGGTACACCCTTGATGTCCTAGTGAAGGGGTATTTTCACACACAAATTTTTCAAGGCCTCCCAGAAGTTCAGTCTCTTTTGGGGTGTGCTGAATAGGGTGGATTACATGCTCAGGAAAAGGAGGTTTATTGGTCTGAGTATTTATTTCTTCCTTTTTCTCCTCAACCTCTGCAGCTAGAGATGGAGGATGATTTTCTGGGAGTAATATTCCATACCTGAGGTTGATCTCATGTATCTCAACAACATAAGCTGGATAGGATGTTTCTCCACTGTAAACCTATTGTGCCTACTTATTGTTCAAGTTTGGAATGGGTTGGGTAGGCATCTGAGGCAAATTAGGTGGAGAAGAGTGGGTGAGATTAGGTTGAGGTTTGGGTGGAGGCAGTAAAGCAGGTGGTTGGTTGTGTTGGGGCCTCCACCATTGTGATGGGTTTCTCCACTAAGGTGGTTGAGGAACATATTGCTGGAATAGTTGGTTCACAGGCTAAGGGTGATATGGAGGGGTGTAAGGCCAAGTAGGAGGTGTAGGCCATGATGGAGGAGTGGATGTGTACCAAGAATGCATAGGTGCATTTTGGTTTGAATGATAGCAGGAGTAAGGTGCACCTTACATGCACTGCTGATAAGACCAAGGCCCTTCAAGCCTTCTTTGATTTATGAAATAGAGTTTATCTAGTCCTCCTTCCCCACCTTGATATACAACTTTGAGCCTAGGTAAGTAGGGACACTTATCTGTGGCATGATTCTCTTCAAAGACTAATCAAACCTCTATGACATTTAGTAGACATTCATTTCGAGGGTGTTTTCTAGTACATCTAGGGAAGAAGATAGCCAAGGCCCTCTCTACTTCCTCTTGCTTCCTCTTGATATGAATTGTGTCCATTTGCAAAGAAAAGGCATGCAACATCTCACTTTTGAAGTCCTCCAACATATTCCCAATCTCATGCTTGATGGAGGTGGAAGAGGAAGGGGTGTTGGTCATGCTTTGGCTGGCTCTACCTTTCTTCGTAGCTACCCTAGAGTGGTTTCTAAAGAAATTTTAATGTCCTCATAAGGTAGCTTGTAGATGTCTCCTCCAAAAAAAATATTAAGTGTTTCTATCACCTCTTCCCTCATCCCTTGGAGAAGTACCAATTTGGGTGATCCAGGATCAACGATGTAGTTGGCTCTTTTATTGTTCAGGTGGAATATTTCTTCATAATCCTCTAGGGATTCATCAGGTCCCAGAGTCATTCTAAATATCTCCTCCTTTTTTTTCTTTGGATCTGCAATAGCATGTATATTTTTTGGTGGAATCTTGCATATGTACCCAGGTAGTGATTTTGTTCCTAGAAAAACCCATGAACCAGCACAAGGCTGAAACCTTGAGGGTGGATGGGAATAATTTTAGCTTTTGGTAATTTGAGGCATATTCATAGGTGCTATGGAAAAAATCAAACTCGATCCTTACAAGTAAGGCTATTGAAATGTGGAAGGGTTGAGGGACTAATGTTCTTGATTCTAGATTCTCCATCTATTTCTCTAATGGGAAAGACTCCTTGGGCCCTAGTTTTAGCTATGGCTTGAATTGGTGAAGTAGGTTCCTTAGGTGAAGCAAGTTCCTCTTCTTCTCCAATAGGTTCTTCAAAATTTTCAAGTGGTTCACCTATGATGTGCTCAACCTCACAGTCATTGAACAAGAGTGAAGGGTGGATGTGTGAGGATGTGGGGGTTTTTGGTAAGAATTTTCCTTGGTTATCCTTACTCCTATGAGGCATGAAAGTTAAACTATTTTTGTATTTTTCAATATTTTGGAACTGAATGTAAAATAAAAGCAGAAAATAATGGTAAAGCAGAATCAAAACATTTACTTAGACATCTCCTCGACAACGGCGCCAAAAAGTGGTGAGTTGTGGTATTGCACCAAGAGTGTTGCAACTCCTAGAGGCTACTCAACTTTACTTTATAAATGTGAGGTTCATACAAACTTGGAGGTGATAGTTCTATATGCACAGTAGATGAGATCTATTAATTCCATCCTCTTCTCAGTTCTACAATGAGGTGTTACTGCTAGGGTTACTTCTAGGAAAGGAAGTTGGCCACACTTTTGAATGAAATGCAATACTGAAAATAAATCATGACCATTACTCTATCAAAAGGGAAATCAACTATTATAGATCATAATGATTCATCTAGCTATATGTAATAAAGATAAATTCACACTTAAGCTAATGCAATAAAGGAAATTAAACTAAGTGGCATTCGTAATTTATATTGTTGAATTGAACTTGCAAAAAGGAGATCTAATATAGGCACACATGTTGAGCCAAATGACTAATTGAGTTATATTTAGCTTATTCTTAACTACTATGATTAACAATGCATCTATCCATGATCTAGTCACAGTTTTAAATGATTTTTTTTGAAGAAAAATAAGGAGGCACTGAGGTGACCTAAAGGGGTTCTTGACCCAAGGTTTCAGAGATGGTGTGTTGGAGGTTGGTCTAGGCTTAGATGAGGTGAAGTAGTGAGTGGTTTCCATTGTTATAGGATATATTATAGGATTTCCAGTAGTGCTCCACGATGTCCTAAAACACTACAAGAAACAGACTGAGGGTAGTTTGAGGCCAGAAATGGTGAGGAAAGGGTTAGGAAATATGGCATGAAGGTGGATCTAGGTAGATTAAGGGTAGCCAACCCCTTGGTCAAGCTCAAAACTATTCACAACGATTGTCTTGCATCTCCAAGGTGGCTCTCGGTGTTGTGGAGATTTCCAAAATAGGATGAATGTGACTTGGATGGAAGCTCGTTGAAGAAGGGTGGAGACTGAAGCTAATTGTGTTGTGGAAGTCTTCTTCTGATTATCTATTCAAACCTACAAGAAAAATACCTGTTCATGAATTCATCATTGAAAAATCTATAATAACAATGTGGAAAACATGAGTTGAATTTAAATAAACCTACCTATGAATTTGAAACATAAATATACCTATACATCTACAACATGTCCGTGATAAACAAATAAACTTACCTAACATGTCCAAGAGATCATAAACTTAAAATAAATTTTGGTCTGTGGTGAAGATCTTCCCTCCTCAAACTCCAACAGAAGAGGTTAGAGAGGGAGGATTTAATACATAGTTTTGATATTTTATAAGCCACTGAGCATAAAATGGAAAGAGATTAACTACTTCAACATGAAATAAAACACCAGTAAATAAGGGATATTGAGGCTAATGGATTTGGCCCTAACCCAGAATCTCAACTCCTTTAAACTAACTCAGTGGAGAAGAAACCAAATGTTCATTTTATTTCATAACCAGTGTTGTAAATAACATATGAAAGTTAGAATTTTTTAATACAAGAGGTAAGAGTGCTCTAGCTACATCCAAAAATTGAATCCTAGTGAGCTCTTTCTTTGGCCTAGTTATCCTAGAGGGTAGCTACCAAAAACTCCCTAAAAATAAGGTGTTTGTCCCCTTGGGACTCGAGAGAAGTGGAGCTTGGCTCCCCTTGACATTCCACTTTCTTAGTTGTCTCTAGTTTCAAGTTGTTGGAGGATAATTTGGAGGAGATATTGGCTACCTTTAGGAGTTAACGAGGTGTTCAACCCTCCTACAATCACTCCTTGCTATATACTCCAAGCCGTGATTGTGTAATATTCCTAAAAATGGCATATTCTCCTGATTTTCCTACATTTAAACTACACTATGCTTTGAAGTATGATAACCCTAATAAACCATCTTCACTAAGCAACATATCAAAATAATTCAATTAAATGTGAGGAAGAGAGAATAATTAGGCTAAAAATGTGACAATTAACTGCTTAAAATGTACCTAATGGTGGTGCTCATCAATTTGTGCTCTTGATTTCCATAAATTGAGAAATTATGTTGTCTTACTTAGTAAATGTAGAAGGTGACACACAAGATGATGATTATTTTAGTTCTTAACTAGCATATGGTAGCATCTCTAGATTAAAAATAGGCTCACTTGATGTGACAACATCAAAATTTGTATATTTTGTATTAAAACCTATGGATCCTCTAATCTTTGCCTCGTTTTCACCATGTATTCTATGTTCTATAATTTAAAGGTGGATTGTTGGTATCTAGAGATGATATTTTTAGCTAATTTTATCTCTATTGTGGAATTAATACAATATTTGACTTTGATGGGTGTTGTGCTCCAACATTCACATATGGAACTATCATAGGACCTTCCTCATAAATATCCTTATTGGAATATTTCTCTACCTTAGGTATTTCCATATGTTTGTAGGGATCTTAACCTTGGTCACCTATTTTGTTGGATATTATTCCATGAGGGGTAAAATACAAGACCTCCCCTTGTGAAATTTTCATTTCCTGCAACATAACTGTTAGAAACTAGGACAATACTGAGAGGTGGTGAATCGATATTGTAGGAATTTTAACACTTTATTTTACTTCCAAAATTAATTAGGACACCAATTAATAAATCAATAATTACTTCATATCAACATGAGAAGAATAAATATAAGAAACACATATATCCTTCAAAGTTTTCCTTTAAATTACTTCGTAAAGGAAAGGTACTACTTGTTGTTACAAAGTTCTCTAGCTACAACTAGAAGGAAGCTACTACTCCATGATTTATCAACTACAATTGAAAGTACGTATAGCCCCTAGTTTATCAGCTACCACTAAAAGGAGATCCAATTCCTAGATATTTATCACCAACTATTGGAAGGAGCTACAACCCCTGATTTGCAAGCCACCTCTTGCTTGACCTTGGCGATTCATCATTCATTCCATTTTCAAACTCAAATCGTGAAGGCCACTTCCTTGCATAAACAGATAAATTTTTCTCTCCAATAATGCACCGTACACACCTTGAAAACACCTTCAACAATGTATGATCACTAGAAAAAACACCAAACACACCATCAATATCAATCCATCTCACACTCTAACAACCATGATCTTACAAATTTGATTCTACTTATAAGTAAATTTGGATCGATATTTTTAGTTCTTTGATATTTAGTTAACTTGTACTTTAATGCATGCATAAAACTTTATTTTTTCCTTTTTCTTTCTTCTATCAAGTCTTCTGAATGTGCTCTTCAAAATTTCAAGAATTTCTTACCTGTCTCTGCATTATAAACTGAGCTTAAATACTAATTTACTTCATTCTGAATTTTTTTAGAATTTAGTAGAGATTTTGAATAGTGAGTCCATATAGGTGGAATTTTTATTTGAACGATATGGAATAACCTGTTTAGTAGAGATTTTTAATTTTGGAGCATCACCAAATTTAGCTATTATGCTAAATTTTCCATGTCACTATCTTTCTACCAACTCGTTTATGCCTTCTCTTTTAAAGCTTTTAGTGCTCCACCTAATATGACATATATGTCAAACTTTAGTTGTCGAACCGTTTTCATGCTTTAACTCTTTAACATAGTTGATCACTTATTCATCTAAAATCCCAAAGGATTTAACCAAAAAAACCGCCAAAACACTACCATATTTAATTTTGTGGGGCCCTTTGCATTATAGTCTTACGCACACTTGGTCATCACTTTTTCATATCACCACGTCCTAGTCCTTTAAATATTATACCTTTAATCTTTTCACTATACGTCCATGATTATGCATCCCACATGGACCTGCCTTTCCACCTGTGTTTTGCTTATTCGTTCTTTGGTTTCTACTTTGTACGCCACCATGTGCTTGAGCCTCATTACCTTGAAGCTTATCATGTGTGCCTTCGAATTTCCTTCCAAGACGGTGTCTCTGGGGTGACATATCCCAAGTGGATTCTTATTCATTCTTGTATCCAACATCATATGCCACCATTTTCTAGTGCTTAGTTAGCCTGATAGTTCCTCTTAAGCGCTCTTTAATGTTACCTCTAGGAAGGCACCTCTGATATGATATGTTCCCATGAGACCAATGTTGTGCATTTGGAGTAATTTATGACTAGCTAGGGTGATGTGTACTTCTATGGTGTCTCCTACATTGACACAATTTTGAATCATCATGAATATCCCTGCCTTATGCTCTTTCAAAACCTTTCACGAAAGCCCTTCTAGGGTGATGTCATGCTCACGTCACTGATGCCACATGGTGCCATCTGAGTGCTAACACATGTCACTTTGATTTAGCCCATTTGACCACTGAAAAATGTTGAAAATGCATGCCATGTTTCCCTGAACCGACGTCATGTTGACATGATCATGAGCTAGTAGAATGTTGCCATGTGTCATCCAATACGGAGAGAGAAATTGGTTCCCATGCCTTTTTTTTCAACCATTTCCTTTATTAATTTTTTTTTAAGGGTCCAAACCTTTTACACCGTTTGCTTCTTCTCCTTGTGCCACGTCTCCTGGCCTTACATCATTATGGGCCTTCCAAACTCTGCAGAAACCATTTTTCTTCCAATTAATTCCTCCCAAGGTTAAATTTCCCATGGGGTCCTCCGCTTGTTGAACATTTTTAATGAAATCCTTTCTCGATCTTCTCCTCTTTTGACTCCTCCCAGGATTGCATCATCATGGGTGCTACTTTTTGCATCACTTTTGATATGTTTGGGGAAGCTCCTACTTGCATGAGTTGTTATAATGGATCCACCACAAGCCAATAAGAATTCTTTCTTCCACTATAGTGTCAGGCCACATTAACCCAAAAATTTGTTTAGCTACTTTGCTAAAAGGCTCTGCCATGTTCAACAACAATTCCAAACTCAACTTTCTCCAAATTGATCCTTCACCAACATTAGCTTTGAAACTTTGAATTTTGGCATTTTTCAACTATGAATGACAATAACTTCTAATTTAGGAGGCCATTCTAGAACTTATATATACCACTAGAAAATTTTTTCATACCTCTATCTATCTTAGTGGGTTTGAATTCCTCTTATGTTGATTTATTGAACTAGAAATGGATTCAAATTCACCACAACTTCTCCATATTTTTCTCTACAATACTTTGAGTTGATATTAATTCACCTTGCAACCATCTCTACTTTGGAATCATATTCTTCACCTTTTCCATCAATGAAAACTCAATTCTAACATTCCCCTCCTTTGGCATTGATGGAAACACCTTAGAAAAAAACACCATCATAAAGAAACCAAACGAAAGTGTACTTATTATGTCTCCTTTTTCTTCTCCTCCTTTCGATGCTTCTCCCCTTACGATGCATGTTTCATTGATGTACTACTGATCTGGTGTAATTTCCCCTTGTGATGTTTCCTCCCCCCATTTATTTTTTGGAGGTTCTTCTCCTTATTTTATTTGATGTTCTTCTCCCCCTTTTTTTTATCACCAATAATTTTCTCCCTTTTACATCAATAAAAAATATTCCAACACACTACAGGAAAAAAGGACATTGGTGAGGGTCATGCTTGTGACAGACCTTTAAGGTCCGTCACCAAGGACATTGGTGAGGGTCATGCTTGTGGCAGACCTTTAAGGTCCGTCACCAATGTCACATATGGTGACGGTCCTTAAAAAAGCATCGCTGTAAGTGTATATAGT
>JAXQQM020075421.1:0-13332 GCA_034641835.2 Pinus albicaulis
TCTTTCATAACACTTTCTCGTGGCGGCCTTTGGGTTGACCACGTGTCCCTTTCTTTCATAACAATTCTCCACCACCCAATATTCTCGCAATTGCTCGTGCACAACTCAAAAACAGTTTACCCAAAACAAAGGCCCCAACAGGCTTTGACCACAAGCTATTAACTCATCCTGAGTCAATTTTATCTCGATGTTGTGGTCCCTATTTGACCGTCAGTTGTTGTCTTAGGCTGGTCTTGTTCGATTGCCTCCTTTTCCTGCTCCATTTTCTTTGGTTCCCCATCTTCTAACAAGGGCCCCAACTTTGGAACCTTTTGCATGGTTTCTGTTATGAGCTCCATGAAGTCAATGATCACTTCTTGCCATGTTTTCATCAATGAGTTTGTTTCACTTACCACTTTGTCAGTGTGTGTGGCATCAATTGGCTGTACTAGATCAGTAAATACTGCACTGAACTTGGGATCTGCTTCGGAAACCAATTGTTGTATTGTCTCGGCTTTTTGTTTAACCAACTTACTGAGATTCGAAGGAGCTTGTTTGTCTTTACTGAGTTCTCTTCAATTTCTTATATTTGCAGCTACAGGGCATTAGCCTGATCGTATAGTTTTCTATGGCTAGCTAGATCAGGTGTTCCTTTAATTTCAATGAAGAGTTTTTGCAGTTGTTCTGAAATGAGTTGCACCTTCATTGTTAGTGAATTCGAGCATTCATGTATTTGCTCAAGAAAAGTGTATGCTTTCGTAACAATGCTCCCAAGAGTCTCCTTAAGCTGGCTCATCTGCTCCTATCTCTGTGTTATCTTCTCTGCATACATTGTAGAAGGATATTCTAGTGTTGGTCTGGCTGACAGGGCCTGTCAGAGCTCCTGGTTTTCACTACCTAGATTTGTGCAAGTTGTCTTAATGTGAATGGAGCATTCAACTATCGATAAAGCCCACATATCCACGGGTGCAACTTCAACTACACTAATGATGGTTGGCCAAAGCTACTGGAAATTTTCAATGATCTGGTTTATTTTTTGTTGAAGGTTGTCTCTTTACTATTGTAAATAATTATGCTCACAGTGAGCGTTGTAATCTATTGATGCTGCTGCTCATACCTCAAAAGAAGTTCGTTGTGAAGGGACTTTGCTTGTCGAGTTGTTGCCTGTATGAAACTAAAAAGCTGGCCGAGTCCCCAACTCTGAAGATATCTACTGCTCGTCATCTCATGGCTAATATTTCTCTGTTTGAGCGGCTGACCATTAACAATGGAGCAGTTAGATTGACCTTGTGGGGAGTTAGGTTGACTCAACGAAATGGTTGGAGGTTCAGTGGTATGATGACTACTGGAAGGTAGGTGAGTGGGTAGGAATGGTTGCAATGTCAGCATCGATTGTTGAAATGGATTAAGAAAAGTCTTGCTAGGCATATTTTCAGAAAGGGGTAGATCAGTATTAATGAGTAGATTTAAAAAGGTCCCCGGTTCTATCGTAGCTGAATTAACCTCAGTTACTTGTACCATACCCGAGTTAAATTATGCCTCAGTATCGATATCCATTACCATGCCTGTAGGTATCACATCAGAAATGGTAGCAAAAGCGGATGCGGTGTGGGATAATTGATCTTTGGAAGCATTAGAGGTATGCGGTGATGAATTTTGAGTAATTGGTGATGAGGAGACCGGTGTGCTTTCTGATGATGAAGGGTTGGGTTTCGGTATGATGGGGGAAGTTTGAGTACCCATTTCTAGTTCCTTTTTGATCGGGATTCATGTGATTATCTACTGCATAGGATCCTCCTCTGTTAACTCTACCACCTGGTTTGATCTTACAGTTCTAGCTCTCTTTCCCTTAGGCCCAGGGATTTGTGGTTTGGTTGCCTTGTTTTTTCAAAATGGAGCAATGGTTGGTTTTGAATGCGAATGGAAGGTGGTGGAAGGCAGAGTGGTGAGGAATGGGGTTGTTAATGATAGCGACCCTAGATTAAATGTTTGAAATTTAGTGAACGATGGAAATGTAGAAAATTTTTCTCTAATACTTACCATGGCTTTATTGAAAGGTTTCACTTGTGTATCCAACTTATGAATCAATGACTGGAGTTGCAACTATGATATCCTGTGAGTTTTTTTTGTTGGCGTTTCTCCTGGTAGAGGGTGTGGAAACATAGCATCGAAAGAATACTTTTTCTCCCCTTCTCTGATTTCCCGTGCTGCTCCCGTCCAAGAAGAAACTTCTGTGTGGAAAGCATCCTCAGTCAATTTGATCCAGGTGGATATTGGTGGTCACCCGCCTATTCCACTTGGGGCTCCACCATTGTCTATTTCAGTTTTTCAGTTTCGGCACGGTTTACTATTTTTAGCAGTTTTTCGGGTCCTAAACTTCCGGAGCCGTTTTGAGGCCCTAAACGACGTTTTTTGGGAAAACGGAGAGCAACATGGGTCCATGGATCGATGTTTCTCGTTCCAAATTTGTAGTCCTCGGATAGATCTTTCTAACGAGGTATGGTACGCGTCAAACGAAGATCGTATGCCAAAGTTACGCCCCTGGGAAGTTGAAACACCAATTTACCCAAACGGGGCCCATAGTTTTGGCGCTTCATCTCCTAGGGTTAGGCTTTTGGCTGTTTAGGATTTCCCATTGTTTCTAAATGATAAATAGGCCCTCGAGCCTCATTGTAACTCAGTTCAGAGGCCTGTAGCCACCACATCTCTTCTCAGAGATAGCTACCAGCGCCCTAGCTAGTTTTATTTCCATTCTGTCTGTAAGCAAATTTCGGTTCTTTGATATTAATGAAATGAAGTGTTATTTCCGCTGCATCTCTGTATTTATGGTTATATGTTTATTCTGTTGCGTTCCTGCATAAATCCGGATCAGTGGTATCAGAGCGGTCTGCTTTTTCTCGATCCTTCTTTGCATGTCCCCGACGAGGTCGGGGTATAAGGAGCTAGGGCTTGATCTGGTGGAACCTTTGCAAGATCAGCCTCGCAAACCTCGACGGACGCCCATGGGGGACGAAAAGAAATATGAGGGAGTAGGAGATCCTATCAAAATATTGCTCGAGGAGGCCCTCGAAACACAAAGGAACGCGATGATGGATAACTTTGCTCGGATCCTTCAACGGCTGCCCACCGGCGGCGCATCTGCATCCAGCAGCCACTCTGGAGGCGCGACTCCTTTTAAGGTACAAGTAAATTTTGACATTCCCATATTTGAGGGTCAAATAGACGCAGATGCTGTAGATAAATGGTTGAATCTGTTAGAAGGATATTTCTCGGTTCATGACTTTTCGGACCGGGAGAAGATTATTTTTGCACTCCTCAAAGCTACCCCCCATGTTAAGGACTGGTGGGAAACCTACTGTGAGAACAAGGACCAGACAGAACCCTCTCTGTTCTCGGCCGTACCAACTCGGAATTCTTTCCGAGACGCCGTCAAGGAACAATACTATCCCGTGGGGAGCTATGAGGACAAGTACATGCAATGGACCACGCTGCGACAACAAAGGGATCAAGATGTGCACGAGCTGACGAATCTGTTCCATACCCTGCGCACAAAGTTGGGTATCAAAGATTCAGAGAAACATTTGGTGCTAAAGTATCGCAGTTGTCTACACAGATACATTCAGGAGGAAATGGAGTTCCTCGACATCTCCTCACTTGGTACGGCATACCGGTATGCTGCCAAGATTGAGCAGAAATTCAAGCAGAAGAAGCGAGACTTTGGATCTGTGAATCAAAAGCAAGGGAAAGGTGCTTCCAAACCGCAGAACAAAGGACCAAGCCAAGGCATGGTGGCTAAAGACAACTCATCGAAGCCACAAGAAAAGAACAGCACCGCAAAGCAAAAGAAGGACACGGGAAAGTGGTGTGAGTTCCATAAGAGCTCCACTCACAACACAAGTGAGTGTCGGGCCAAGCAGTCGCTAGTGGCCGAGATGAGGGCTTCTGAGTCAGATGCATGCTCCGACTCCGAATCAAAACCTGAAAAGGGGAATGAAAAAGGGAAACAGATTATTGATGCGGAGCCCAACGCCACTGTTGCCACTACAAAGATCCAAAAGGAGGAACCGGAAGATCCAGAGGAGGAGGAACGTCTCTTCCACTCCCAGATGTGGGTAAAGGGCTCCTCGGTACAGTTCATTGTCGACAATGGGAGCCAAAAGAACCTCATTTCAGCAGACGCCGTGAAGCGGTTGGGCTTGCCGACCACAGCTCACCCACATCCATACACCATCGGTTGGCTTCACCAAGGACGAGATCTCCGCGTCAGCCAGCAGTGTCGCCTTCCCTATAGCATCAAGCCCTTCACGGATGAGGTATTATGTGATGTTGCTCCTATTGATGTTTATGATGTATTATTAGGACAACCATACTTGTGGAAGCGTCATGCTGTGTATGAGTCTCGACCTCGTGCTGTTATTATTACTTTGGGAAATAAGTTGTACGGGATACCAGAGGTACCACCTCCTACGACTATCTCTTTGGTTACTGCAAAACAATGTAGTAAGCTCATTTCCCAAACCAGGAAATTCGTTTTCCTGATGATCCGCCCCCAGGGCAAGAAGAAGACTGTGGCCACGACCTCCAGACAGGGCCCCTCTGCACGACAACAACAAATGGATAAGGTCGTGGAGGAGTACGAGGACATCTTCACCTCACCCACAGGGGTTCCTCTGCACTGCCAGGTCAAGCACTTGATTGATCTGACCCCAGGTGCGCCACTACCCAATGGACCGATCTATCGACGCTCTGTTCTAGAAAATGATGAAATCAAGAGGCAGATTCAGGAGCTGTTGCAGAAAAGGTCACATTCGACCAAGTTCATCGCCCTGTGGGAGCCCGATCGTGTTGGTACAGAAGAAGGATGGGACGTGGAGACTATGTATTGACTATCGGGCGCTAAACAAGATCACTGTCCAGAATAGGTACCCGATCCCATGGATTCATGACCTTCTGGACCAACTCAAAGGGGCGAAATATTTCAGCAAGATCGACTTGAAGTCTGGGTATCACCAGGTACCAATTGAACCCTCCGATGTGTGGAAGGTTGCCTTCAAAGCCAAGGAAGGCCTTTTCGAATTGTTGGTCATGCCTTTCGGGTTGACGAATGCTCCCGAAACCTTCATGAGTTTGATGGATGACATCTTGTGGACATTCACCGAGTCATTTGTAGTCGTGTACTTGGATGACATTCTGATCTTTAGCCAGACTTGGGAAGAGCACCTCCACCACATCCGACAAGTCCTCCAAACACTGCGATAACACAAGTTGTGTACCAATTTGGAGAAGTGCACGTTTGGCATGACCTAGGTTCAATATCTGGGATACATTATTGATGAAAGGGGGGTGCATGTGGATGCAGCCAAGATCCAAGTCATTCGGGATTGGCCAGCCCCGACTACTATAACAGAGCTTCGCAGCTTTTTGGGTCTTGCTAATTTCTACCATAGATTCATGTTGGGATTCTCTCATATCACTTGGCCCTTGAGTCAAGTCACCAAAGGAGGAGCGAAAGAAAAATTCTTTTGGTCGGAACCTCAACAGAAGGCATTCAAAGAATTGAAAAATCGCCTCTGTTCTGCCCCAGTGCTCACCTTACCAGACTTGCAGCAGCCATTTGAGATCGAGACAGATGCCTCTGACTATGCTATTGGGGCAGTTCTTACTCAACAGGGACATCCAGTGGCATATCACAGTGAGACATTGTCTGAGACAGTTCAAAAGTATCCCACCTATGACAAAGAAATGTATTCCATTGTGCAAGCCTGTCGACAATGGAAGCATTACATTTTGGGGAAGGAAACAATCATCCACACAGACCACCGGCCCCTGCAGTTCATACAGACACAAGGAAAGTTGCAGAATGATCGCCATCAGAAGTGGTCCACATATCTGCAACAGTTTCATTTGAACATCAAGTACAAGAAGGGTAGCACCAATAATGTTGCAGACTGCCTCAGCCGACCACCGATCGTGGCGCTCACCACTGTGCTCAAATCTTGTGGGCACGAGACTTCTGATTGGCCGCTTCTCTATGAGAGTGACCCAGAATTCGGCCAAACTTACAAGGCACTCTTGGGGGGTACGCAAGTTCCAAATTTTCACCTCCGAGATGCACTTTTATGTCACATGGGACACCTTTGTGTTCCTTCAAGCGAGCGTGCCAAGATGATATGGGAAGCACACTACAGTCGAGTCGCTGGGCATTTCGGGGTCGAGAAAACAGTAGCAATACTACAGAAGTATTTCTATTGGCCGAACCTTCGAAAAGATGTCGAGAAGCACATCAGATCCTGCACTGCTTGTGCCATTGCCAAACCGACCATCAAGAAGCAAGGCCTATATACTCCACTACCTACCCCTAGTCGACCTTGGGAATCCATCTCCATGGATTACATGTCGGACCTGCCTTCTACTAAGAATGGAAATGACTGTGTTTTCGTGGTCGTTGACAGATTCTCGAAGATGGCCATTATGGCGGCCTGTAAGAAGAATATCACAGCAGAAGCCACTGCTAAACTCTTCTTTGAACGAGTGTGGGTTCACTTTGGGATCCCACAGTCTATCATATCAGATCGAGATAGCAGGTTCCTCAGCACATTTTGGTCCAGCCTCTGGTCAATGTTGGACACAAAGCTCACCAAGTCCACAGCTTTCCATCCCCAAACAGATGGCCAGACAGAGGTCGTCAACAGAATGATTATACACATTCTGCGCATGTACAACTCAAAGCATCCACGCACATGGGACGAGAGCCTCCCCTATGTACAACACAGTTATAACCGGGCTCTCCACAGTTCAATTGGCCATAGCCCCTTTCAGGTGGGCTTGGGATTCCCGCCACTATGTCCCATTGACATAGCCATGCCGTTTGCAGCTGCTCAGGCCGATTCAGCTCATGTCCAGTCTGAAGTTGACAAAGCAAGTAGCTTCATCGAGCGCATTCAACACATCCGCCAACAGGTTCATGATATGTTGGACAGAGCCAATGCGAAGTACAAGCAGCGCCATGATCAACACCGGGTGCCACACCACTTCCAGGTGGGCGACAAAGTATGGCTACATTTGCAGAAGGAGCGCCTCACTGGACCTCACCGCAAGCTTCGCCCACTCCGATACGGGCCATACACCATCACCAAGGCTGTAGGTAACAATGCCTTCGAGCTTAGTATTCCACCATTCCTTGGTCTGCACCCAGTCTTCAATGTGGATCGCCTTCGTCCTTACTTTCCACCTCTACTGGACACCTCGGACATTGCAGAACAACTCAAACCAACAGAGTTAAACCCAGACTGCATGGAACAGGCCACCACAGATTGTATCATGGACATGCAAATCAAGAACACTCGTCAACAGCAGATCCAACTGTATCGGGTTGTCAAAGCTGGCCAACTCCTGCACCAAGGAAAGTGGTTCACCGGGGACCAAGTTCAGCAGAAATTTCCTCATCTCATGGAGGAACTTAACGCAATGAGGACCATTGCTTCCTAAGGGGGGAGGAATGATCCAGGTGGATATTGGTGGTCACCCGCCTATTCCACTTGGGGCTCCACCATTGTCTATTTCAGTTTTTCAGTTTCGGCACAGTTTACTATTTTTAGCAGTTTTTCGGGTCCTAAACTTCCGGAGCCGTTTTGAGGCCCTAAACGACGTTTTTTGGGAAAACGGAGAGCAACATGGGTCCATGGATCAATGTTTCTCATTCCAAATTTGTAGTCCTCGGATAGATATTTCTAACGAGGTATGGTACGCGTCAAACGGAGATCGTATGCCAAAGTTACGCCCCTGGGAAGTTGAAACACCAATTTACCCAAACGGGGCCCATAGTTTTGGCGCTTCATCTCATAGGGTTAGGGTTTTGGCTGTTTAGGATTTCCCATTGTTTCTAAATGATAAATAGGCCCTCGAGCCTCATTGTAACTCAGTTCAGAGGGCACCGCATACCACATCTCTTCTGGTGCTACATTGTCTAGCTAGTTTTATTCCATTATGTACGTAAGAAAATTTCGGTTCTTTGATATTAATGAAATGAAGTGTTAGCTGCGCTACATCTCTTGTATTTATGGTTATATGTTTGATACATTTGTGTTCACACGCAAATCCGGATCACAATTTGAATCTAAATGGTTTCTTATGGAAAGTGTCTATCGCAACATAGTCGGATCTAATCCACGTAATGGTCATGCGAGATGTCGAACCATATAATTTGATGAGAGTATTTATCTAGAAGAGTTCTAGGAATTCTCTGTTGTGCTTGGACAACATTGAACATCAATTTGTACCACTCTGTGAATGCATCTTTGTTGATTTCTTTACTTCTAGGGTCCCCTGAGACCCTACACAGTGTGTATTTGAGAGCCATTAGTTGATCTTCACTTATATTTACAAGAGGCCGCTTCCATGGTGGAGACCACTTCCACATAGCCAGTGCCATTATTAAGTAGCCGTATATAATCCTTTTGGCTCTTTTGAAGTTGTCCTCGCAAGTTTCAAAGAGCTCTTGTAGCTATGCTCCCTGTACACAATGCTCCGCAACTGAGATGGTGTCTAGAGTACACTTCCCCTTTGTGTAGTGCCTCATCATCTTTCCTGCTATCAAATAACATGTGAAATTCACATTTTTCACATTTATAAGGTCTATTTTTTTCCCCCTTTCCTCCTCTCATGGTCTTATACTTCCTATAGTAGTCAAATTCTCCTACCTTCTTCGCTCTTTTAGAAGTATTCTCAAAAGGCAGTCGATACGTCACTTCCTGCTGTTGATAAGCCTATAATTCTGTGGATAGCTGTTGGGCCTCATATATGTCCAAGTTTTTTTCATGAAATATCGTTGTTTATACCCTAAAACCCTAGGTTTTTAGCCCGCTCTGTACCCTAATTCCATCACTTGCGCCAAATATTCTCTATGGTTGATTATCATTAGTTTTCTTATATTTTATATGATTAAATATGATTATACCATGTTTTACTGATGACAATTTTTCTAGGTACATTTTTCACATTGTTCCATCACTGAAATCCCTCACAAGCCAGTTAAGTATGAGAATGCTTAATTTAGGGATTTGGCACTTTCAGCACGCTTCCGAAGAAACCGAGAGAGGTTATTATAAAAAATGATATTATGATACCTATCCATAAGTTGGATTCCACCCAGCTCACTCATAGGGGTCTCTTTAAGGTGTAGGTTTTAACCCTGTACAGAAATTATCTGCAAACGAATCTTAAAAACAGAAAATAAATAATAGCCAGAGCATAAACATAAAATAGATAAACAAAGAGATTTTCCCCTAGATCCAAAATCAGGACAACCAACTTGATTTTTCATTATATTCCTTTTAGTGTTACAACGCATATATATACATGCCGAAGCATACATAAACCCCCGTCCATTAACCACGGATTAGAACATAGCGAAGTAGTTCCCTTGACCGGATCTACAAAATACTAGGGGCCGAAAACCATCATGTCCCAAAACCATGTGCAAACCCATGCACAAAACCATGGGCGGTCCACCCATCGGAAATAAGGACCAATTTTTTTTTAAGGCGGCTGCACGAACCCGACGGAGGCTGCCGCCCTGTGACCCCCACCTTTCGCCGGCCATGGCAATGTACAAGGGGGGATTTCTCCCCCCCCGTGTGTGACTAGTCGTGGAAATAATATAACACATACCCAACAGAAGGAAATTACCCAATTTGTCCAAATCTGTAAAGCATTCTAAACTGCCAACTTCCACCTCCATTTCCATGCATATGAAGGCGAAGGAAGAACTTTGGACACATGGGTTTTGATCATGGTATAGCCAATTTACTAACCCAATAACAGTTTTGAAAAATACCATACAGTTTGAGAGATATTCAGGGGGATTTGAGGCTAATTTATGTGAAACTCGAAATTTCCAGAATTGTCAAAATCTCCCAAAACAGCCTTGTTTTGGATTTTTGGTCAAAGGCAGTTGAAACTACTACAGATCAGCACATCACAGCTTTTAGAATCAATTTAATCTTATCTCCATGGCTACGAACGGAGCGTTGTTGAGAAATAAAGCTTGGAATGGTGTAATGTTCCTAAATTAGCTTCAGCTAATTGGAACATTAATGTTGCCTTATTTATTTTTGTATTTCATGATTTATGAATAAATTGTAAAGGAGAATGTCTAATTCTCTTGCAAATCAAGAATAAATCAGTGCCTATGTGAAAAGAGACATATTTAGGCCATTTGAATAAAATATTGCAGGTGTGAAAGGGCCAAGACCACCAAAGGAGATCCTATTTGACCAAGTCAACAACGCTGTCTAGGTTCATTAAACCTCCTTGATGGACTGCGCTATTCCAGAAGGGGTTTCCAAGTGTGAAAGGAGCCAAAAGATGAAGTGGTTTAGGGTTTTCCAAGAGACTCAAATGTTATAAAAGGAGGGTGAAGGCCCATGAGGAGGTTGTTGATCATATTTCATTTTTGAGCTTATTAAAAAATGACTCCATTTCTACGTGTTAGCGAATGAAAGAGAGGATATCTTTGTTTAGGAATTCCCTACGTTACACGGGTACGCTCTACCCCTGGAGATGAAGTACCTGAAGCTCCGGGGCTCCCGGGAGCTTGGGAGCTGGTAGGAAACGTTCCGAAAATGGCGGGAGCTTCATTGGGAACTTGGGAGCTTTTCGGGAGCTTTTCGGCGACCAATTAGGAGTTTCCGGTACTCGTATCGATTGGGAGCGCTGATCGGGAGCTTGTGGGAGCTTCGATCCATCGAGGAGCTTCTAGAAGCTCCTCGATGGATCGGAGCTCCCACAAGCTCCCGATCAGGAGTACCCGCATAAATGAAGAAAGCCCGCCAAAGAATGGCGCGAAACCTTTGGCGCGAAACCAAACCTCGTTCTCTGCATTAATTTTTCTTTATAATCAGCTAAAGCGAGTTCAATGTTCATCTGCAAGACTGCAAGGGACGCTGTTTGGAGTTGGAGTCTATCTGAGATCTGAATCTCTGTCACTGTTCGGTGTTTGGCATTTGCTGCAGCCTGCTCCATAGCCGCTCGGCGCTACAGTGTTCAGTGGTTCACTGTTCAGTGTTGAGTCTTGACTCGTTGAGGTTACACCGTTACAGGTATATCACCGTATCATTTTGATTTATGAATTATGATTTATCATTTTGTTTGTTGAATGATCAGTTCTGGTCCCTGGAATGATCTGTTTGTTGAATGGATTTCCGATTCTCAGTATACAGTCTTGAATGGAGGTCAAAAGGGTGGGTCCAGCTTGTTACAGTCTTCAGTCGCGTCTAGGATGATTGCTTCAGCGTTTTTTCTGTTTCATATTTATTATTTATCAAGATTTGCAGCCTTAACATATGATATGTGCTTTGCTTTTCTGTGTTTCCATCGTCATGGAAAGGCTTAACACTGTTTTCTCTTAAGAGTTTGCATTGTTAGTTCTGTAAAGTTTCTTTTTAATGTGCATTGTGCAATCTTGATAATCTACTTCTTAGCGCAGATCTGTTTATCTGTTATTAACTTATTCCTTTTGCGCACTTTGTTAGTCTTGATCCGTAATCGTTCAGTGCAATAGGTAGTTATCAGATACTTAGCTTAGTACCCTATTATCTGTTACTTATGATCTGGTTAACCAGTGCGTTGGTGAGTGGATCCCGAAGCTGTGTAATAGGGCTTCTAACAATAACATAAATGTCTCCTTTTATATTCGGGTACATTATACCAAATTCACTGGATTGAGAGTCCAAATTTACTAGATAACTTGGGTAAGAAGTGGAAAGTATTAAGTTGAACATATTTAAGAGTTAAATGGCATCCACCAAGCTTGAGAATAAACACCATGTTGAGTTGTTCAATAAATAGTATGTCAGTTATTCTCATAAAACCAGTTTTCAGAACTTGATTTTATTTTACAACTCCAAAGTTTTCTGAGAACTAAAAGGAGTGTGGGAAACTGTTTGCAGGATTAGAAATAAGTTAAAATGCTACAAGCTGTTTTTCTTCAACATCTGCGTGCTCTCTGTTATAACTTATCTCTCTCCACAACCGTGTGGAGCGCTCCTTGGTGTTGTTTGTCCTCTGTCCTATGTTTATGTCATGTTTTTGTTCTGTGTATGTAGTAATGTATGTTTGGATGTCTCTATGTGGTTTCTTGTTGTGTTATGTTTGTGCACAGTGAGAGAGAGATTAGCATAAAGGTATGGAAAGGAAGGAAATGAGTTCTTGATTTATTTCATCTGGGATTTATATGTGATTTATATTCTCAGGGTTTGAACCCGCCTAAATCACTAACGAAGAGTATGGCTATCTACACAGGGCTGGCAAGTAATTGGATCTAAAAGTGCCCATCAAAATCTGCAGATAACTTTTTGTTTCTCATTTGAGGGTTGTAGATGAGAATCTGTTTTTAAATTTGGTTTTATCTCGAATTTAGTCTCATATGTGTTCAGGATTCAAACATGCCCAAATTGTCACAGGTTAAATATCTATATAAATTTTAAACTTAAACAATTAAACCTCAAAGCACCCATCAAAATTTGCGGTACTAGTCTTCATAACTTTTCCTTTTCAGTAAAGCTCTATTTGCATTTTTAATTTTTTTATATATTTACTGTCCCGAATGATTACTTAACGTTCCCCTTAATCCAAATTGTAATAAATAAAAGTCCACTACAGAGAGCACTTAAAAGTTAATTTTAAATTTAAACTGAAAACCTGATCCGAATTTCGGATTTCCTTATTAATATTCATGCAGGTCGAACACATGTTATATGTCTTACTGGATCCGTGCAACACTTGGCATAAATGATAATCTTGTTTAGATGCTTTCACTTTAGCCAACGTTGCTTTTTCTTGGTTTCATTGGTTTGTAAGTCGTCAATGGATATAGAAGGAAATGGCTATATATATCAGAGTCTTTGGTTGCTTCTACCGTGAGACAATGCGTTGCGCAAAGATAAAAGAGGTCTTGATTTTTATCATAAAAATTTTTAATTTTATGTGTCGTTTCTTGGTCGTTCTGTCAAATTTGAAATTAGTCGTCAAAATACCTTAAATTAGTATGCAGCAATCTGTGCTAGTCTTTTGTATTTTTTTAATTTTAAGTACACATTTTTCTTCGGATTCTTACCGAGGAGAAGTTCATTGATATTCAAAGTCATTATGATTCAGGAAAAGTTCAGAGAAATTTGAACTTTGCTGCTTGTAGCCACTCTTAAGTCAATGGAGTCAAACAAAAAAACATGATGACTTTAAACTCGCCAAGTTTGAAAGCAGAGTATTTAAAATCCTTCCATTTGACAAAAATAACCATGCAATTCTTGATGATGGGGTGAAAATTTATTCTCTATATTTCAATTCTATACTTCT
>JAXQQM020076816.1:0-255929 GCA_034641835.2 Pinus albicaulis
AATTAATTGTAATTTTTCTCATTGGCCTTGATGCCATCCTGTACAGCTCCATTCTTATTTTAATACCCAAGAGGTGATTTTTGAAATACTTTCATATCTAGTTTTCATATCTGGATTTCACATTTCAAGTTGACAATATAACAGATAAGTTGACAATTTTTTCAAATGCAAATCTAGATAAAAGCATGGCTGTCTTTGTCAATGATTTTTGGAATACCTCTTATCGTCTAAATTATTAAAATATGAGTTCTGATTTGTTGCATTGTTTGTCAAACCACCTTTTTTGTTGCAGTATTTGTAAAAACCAAAGTTTGATAATATAAGTTTATTAATGTCCAGCAAATGATCAAAGGAGTATGTCAATGGGAAGACCAAGGGTTAGCTCAACTGGTTTTTTTTCATGTTGTTGGGCATCTGCCTAGTTCAACCCTCCTGGTTAGGCACACTAGTCTATGACTTTAGCGAACAGGGTTACTAGGGATGCCATCCACAAACATGAGGAAGCATCTCTTGGGTTTCCCCACAAGGTTTTCCTTGGGGAAAATGTTAGGTCAATGGGATTATAAGAGTACATCACTAGCCAAAATACAATGTGGAAGTGTGGAAGTGTGGACTATAAAGATGCTAAAAATCATATCAAAACAGATTTTTAATTGTGCTAGAAGCAGAACAACAAGAGAAGATAAGAAAGTACATGACTCGGAGTGGAGATAAAGTAATTACAAGAAAAAGATAATATGTATGATATCTGAGGACCAAAGGAACTTTAGTTTGAACTAGTCATGGTATGCTAGTGCTGACAGGTGAGGACGAGCAATTAGATCAAGGGGGGTCTCCCTGCTAGAGTCCTCAATGACCGCAAAATTTTTTTTGGACTAGTGGATGATGTCCTTTGGAGTGTGTCTGGGACTGATAGGGCTCTACAGTATGATCCTTGTGGGAAGCCCAAATTTGAGCAAGCTCTCCTAACATCCAGGCATGGAAAAATTCTCCTGATGGATGGTTGGCTGTGTGGATTTGGGGGCACCCAGCTCCAAGGCCTTGTCGAGTTGTCTACTAAATTGTCTTGTTGGTAAAATGGTGTGCACGTGTGGCCTGGAACAACAACTCCATAAGGACCTTGTGAGGTAAGTGACTAGTCCACTCCTTTCCCATATGGGAAGGGGATATTGAGAAATATATGCACAGATCGACAAAATAATTGTATTAGCGCTGAGAACTCTATTATCACAGTGGTTTGTGAAGCTTTCCAATGAATGAACAAAATGTATTTCATTCTGAAAGTACCCTATAATATATTCTACTATCCTATTATCAACTATATAATTTAGTTTAACTAATTATATAAATGGATGCAAATTAATGCTTATTTAGAGTCTTGTTGATCAAAATAATAGTTTATTGCACCTATATTTTATAGTATTATAGTATTTTGGTATTAAAAATAATATCTTCTAAAATTTGGGTTTCGAAAATTGTTGATAACTTCTTGACTGAAGTGCTTGAGTCTCTCCAAGGAGATGCAATGAGTCACAAATCAATCAAAGTAAGGCAGCAAGCTTCACATTAACAAATCAGCCATATCTTCATCTTCTACTAGCTTCTTAACAAGAAATCTGAAGCTACTAAGTTCGTCAAAAGGCTCGACGATGTTCCGAAGGTAAACCTACCTCCTGAGGGCCCGATCAAGGTTGCTTTTTCCCTGGCAGATCGGGCCCTGGTGGGTCAATTCACGGGCCTTTGGCCCTCGCCAAGATCCACAGAAAACTGGGTCGTTAAGAACTGGGTTCCGCTGATCAAAAATAAATTCACCTCTTATTTTCTGGGTAGAGGCTTCTTTCTGTTCGAGTTCAACACCAAGGAGGATAAGGACCTGATCTTCAGGAATGGGCCCTATTTCATGGGACCCCAGGGCCTCTACCTTAACAAATGGACCCCCGATTTCGATCCGGCTGTGGATGTCCCAACGGCAATCCCTGTCTGGGTTCGGCTCCCCAATCTACCAGTGCACGGTTGGAACTGGGAGTCCCTCAAGCACATTGGAGATACTCTGGGAAAATTCATTGACAGAGCAAACAACAATGATCAGTATGATTGCGCCCGAATCTATGTCGAGGTGGACTTAGAGGTGGGGCTTCCGGAGGCCATTAAATTAAAGGTGGGCAGTTGGACGCATGTGCAAGTGTTGGACTATGAGAAACTCCCCTTCAAATGCCGAAAATGTCACATATATGGCCATTTTGCAAGAGGGTGCCCGAACAAAGGGGAAGCTGAGAAAGGAAAGGAAGAGGGCTGGAACTAGGTCAAGAGGCCAAAGACATCTCACAAGAAATCTGGGGTTCATGGACCCCACCCTGCCTCCATCCAGAATGTTCCCCCGCCAAAAAGCCAAGAAAACAGTTATGAGGTCTTAAGCTTTGCTGAAGAGACTCCTCAGGAAGAAGATAGGCAAGATCGACCTTTAGAAAAAATGCCTTCAACAGAAACAAGACCGAAAGAAAGCGTCACGGCAAGAAACAAGGATAAGCAAACATAAGCCTCCGAGGAGGAACATGACTCGGAGGAGTCTGAGGAGGATGGAGAAATAGGAGATACGCAGATATCGTTCAGAAGATCTGCAAGGGGCCGCAAATCTGCTAGAGAAAAGAGAGATCAGGAAACTTACAAAGACAAGCTTCAGGGTAGTCAGCCCACTCTGGAGAAACTTCTTGGCAAAAATCCGAAGATGGTAAAAAACCAAGCGCAGGGTTTCAAGGGAGCCCATCATCATAAAAATAAATGATGAAGATTGTCTCTTGGAACTGTAGGGGAATGGGGAGCAAATTGAAAGAAGAAGCAACGAGAAGCCTTATAAGAAGAGAAGCTCCAGACATTCTTCTAATTCAGGAGACCAAAATGGAGGACAAGGAGTTTCTCCAAATCAGTAAAAAAATTTGGAAAGGTAGTAGCGGACATGCAGTTTCAGCATGGGGAGCATCTGGGGGAATGGGCTCCCTTTGGAACCCTCTCAAGTTCAGATTGGTCACCGTGCTGCACAACACCCACTGGTTGTTTTTGAAGCTCCGGCCTTTGGACTCGAGGGTGGCAGTCAGTCTCTTCAATGTCTATGTTCCAACAAATATAGGGGAGAAAAGGGAGTGTTGGGACTCCATCAGACATCTGTCGGAGTCATAAAATTTGGAAAACATCATTGTTGCAGGTGATCTTAACCTCACCTTGCGCATGGAGGAAAAGCGAGGAGGCACAATCGTAAGGGACCCTGCAAGGGAATGGGTGGAAGACCTCATGCAGGATTGGGATCTGCTTGACATCCCTCCAGCAAATGGTAAGTATACCTGGTCTAACAAAAGAATAGGTCCTGGTCACATT
This sequence comes from Pinus albicaulis, assembly GCA_034641835.2. Lineage (NCBI taxonomy): Eukaryota > Viridiplantae > Streptophyta > Pinopsida > Pinales > Pinaceae > Pinus > Pinus albicaulis. The sequence goes on from JAXQQM020076816.1 coordinate 3,370, forward strand.
GCTGCTAGACTTGATAGATGTTTGGTTCAGAGTTCCTTTCTTTTGTTGGGCTTAGATTTCAGATTGCATATCCTCCCATGCAGTGTTTCTGACCATAAGCCCATCTTGCTTGAGATGCTGGGCCACAAAGATCTTGGCCCCATCCCCTTCAGATTCAACCCTCTTTGGGTCAAAGAACCTGAGTTCCTGAACTTGGTTCATGACTGCTAGAAAATGCCAGTGAAAGGTTCCCCTTTCTTCATTTGGGAAGAAAAACTTAGAAGACTGAAAATGGTGCTTAAATCTTGGGCCAAAGCTCTTCCCTCTCCTGCAAAAGAGAGAAAGCAGGCTCAAGATAATCTTGCCCAGCACCATGCCCAATGTGAAGATGCATAAATCACTAAAGAAGTTTTAGATAAGGAAGCTGAGCTCCAGCAAATCTTCCACAAAGCTTGCCTTTCGGAGGAAGAGCATTGGAGACTGAAGTCTAGGAGCTTATGGCTTAAAGCAGGAGATAGAAATTCGGCCTTCTTCCACAAGCAAGCTCAAGCCAGAAAGAGCTTCAATTCTATTACAGAAATCAAAGATAGCAATTTGACACACAAAGATTTTGACAGCATAAAGAGAGCAGCTTTCAACCACTTTCAAAACCTGTATAGAGAAGAGGGCGTGACGGACCCAAACTCCAAATTCTTGGAGGCGGTTCCCCCTAGGATCTCACCTTCAATGAATCAGCAGCTTGAAGCAAAGATCTCTATTCAGGAAATAAAGGATGCCCTCTCGGACATGGAGCCTGACAAAGCCCCAGGCCCGGATGGTTTTACAATAAGATTTTTTCAAACCTGCTGGCAGATTGTGGAGAAAGACCTCTACAAAATGATTTTGAAATCTCAAGACTGCCAGAAAATTGGGGGCAGCACCAATTCAGCTTTTCTTGCCCTCATACCCAAGGAAAAGGGTGCTAAAGAATTTAATCAGTTCCGCCCCATCTCTCTTTGTAATATTGGATACAAATTAATCACAAAGGTTATTGCCAATAGACTTAAAGGTATTCTTCCAACCATCATCCCGGAGAACCAAGGTGGATTTTTTCAGGGGAGACAGCTCACTGACAACTTCATCCTAGTGCAAGAGGCGATTCACTCGAGCCAGCTTCGCAAAGAGAAAGGTATGGTTATCAAACTAGATCTGGCTAATGCTTTCGATCGGGTCAGACTTAGCTTTCTTTGGGAAGTCTTGAAAAAATTTGGCTTTGGAATGGGCTTTCTAAAATGGATCCGTGCTTGTATTGCTGATCCTTGGATCGCCCCCTGGTGAATGGGAGAACAACTGGTTTTTTTAAAGCTTCAAGAGGGCTTAGGCAGGGTTGCCCCCTCTCTCCGCTCCTCTTCGTCCTTCATGTTTCCGTCCTGAGTTTCTACCTGGATTAGAAACTGGTTGACCAAGAGATCTTGGGGCTCAATATAGCCAGAGGGGTCAAAAATGTTAATCACACCCTCTTTGCGGATGATACCCTCTTGTTAGGGGCTGCCTCTACCAGATCTGCTCTTAGATTCAAGGAGGTCTTGGATGAATACAGTGAAGCTACAGGCAGCAGTTTAAACAATGGTAAGTGCAAAGCTTTTTGCTGGAACATCTCGGCTCCCACCCTTTCTGCCATCTCAAGAATTTTGGGCTTTACTGCCACTCTCAACTGGTCCTCCTTTTCTTATTTGGGCCTTCCCATCTTTCGCAAATTGGCATACAGCAGAGATTGGATTCCTCTGTTGGACAAGTTCAAGGCCAAAATTCAAGCTTGGGGATTCTCTTGGTTAAATCTAGCCGGCAAAACTGTTCTCATCAAATTTGTTCTTAGCAGTCTCCCCATCTTTCAATTCTCTGTAATTCTAGCCCCTTCAGGCATCATAAAAAAAATGGAAGCCTTCATTCGCAAGTTCTTCTGGAAAGGGGGCAATCACAATGACAGGAAAATCCCATTAGTCGGTTGGGAGAAAATCTGCAAGCCCCAGAGTGAAGGAGGCCTCAATTTCAAAGATCTTAGCCTCCAAAACATAGCTATGGGAGCCAATATCTTCTGGAGAATCATTGGTCCAAATCCAGGTTGGGCGCAAAAAGCCCTATGGAGGAAATATTTCATGGGAAAGAGGAAGAGATGTCTAGATGCCCTCCTACCCTCCTCAGGTTCGCAGCTGATCAAGCTCTGTCATAAAGCAGCCCCTTTAATCAGAGACAGAGCGTATTGGATCCCTGGAAACGGCAAAGAAATTAAAATTTGGGATGACAGCATTATGATGCACCCTCCTCTATCGTCCCACTGCTCTCTGCAAGCGCTGCGTTTGTGGTTGGACAACGTTGAATGCACCACTCTTTGGGACATTTCACAATGGGAAGGCAGACATTGGCAGCGATGGAGGCTCCCTCCCGTCCCTCCTGCGCTATCCCAAGCTCGAGATCTTTTCCTTTCTTTATTAAATGGTATGGCGCCTCTGCGCGTGGGTAAGAAGGATGCCCGAGGATGGGGAGCCGCCCCAGGGCTTTACACAGTTGCACAGGGATACAAATGCCTTCATGATCGCCCTAACGTCCCTCCTAATCCTGCAGTCTGGAACGAGATCTGGAATCGCAAAACCATGCCTAAGGTCGACTCTTTCTGTTGGTTGTTATGCCACAGAGGGATTTTAACTGCAGATAGATTGAAGAAGAAAGGATTTCACGGTCCTTCTCGATGCTACTTATGTTGTGATTGTGAGGAGAACGCTCAACATATTATGTTGGACTGCAACTTTTCAAGAGATATCTGGCACGGCCTTCTGAGCTTCTGGAATTCTGAATTCACCTTACCCACGTCCATATCTGATCTTTTTGCAAACTGGCGGAATTCCTACCCAGGATCGCTTCCAAAAAATGAGAGTTTCACAGCTGCATGGCTCTCTTTGTCGAAATTTGCTTGCTGGCAGATCTGGCTTGAGCGCAACAGAAGAGTTTTCAGAGATGAAAGTCTAAACGCTCAGTTCATCATCACCAAAATAAAATGCCTTTGGAAAGAAAGTCTGGGGGATCATTTGCCGAATCTAAATCTGAGTCAGCAAGACTTAGAATGGGGTGCCTCGATGGACCTCCATTTCTCTAGTGAAATAAGGCATTACAAGGCCACAAAAGAGTGGCAATTCAGAGGGAAGGAGAATGATCTTTCGGATCTGCTCCTCAGGCATTCCAGATTCTCTTTATTCTTCGATGGAGCAGTGAAAGGCAATCCTGGTTTGGCTGGGGCAGGAAGAATTATTAAAAATAAAGAGGGTATTACTGTGGCAAAGTTCGCTTGGGGTTTAGGGCATTCTACCAGCATGCAAGCTGAAGCCTTGGCTCTTCTGCAAGGTCTCAAGCAAGCAAAGGCTTTCGGTCTTTCAGATATCAGTATCATAGGAGACTCTCAATCCATTATCAAAGTTCTAGTGGAGGATTCCTCTCCTGCAGACATTAGACTAGCAAGAGTAATTTCAAGAACCAAAAATTTGGTGAAATCCTTCCGGACTGCTTCCTTCCTTCATGTTTTGAGGGAAAATAATAAAGCTGCTGACTTGGAAGCCAACAGGGCAGTTTCACTTCCAGCTGGCTGTCTCTTGGCAGATGGAATTGAGAATTGGGACCCCATTCCATAAATTTTGTCATGTTTTTTTGCATTTTGCTGAAACAGTTTGTTTGTCTCTTTAAGATAGGGAAAATAACGGAGATAGACTCGATAGTCTCGAGTAAATCTTGCAGTTTTCCAAGTTTAGGGGCCTGTGATCAGTTAGTGAAAGAAAGGTTAAGGGCTATGCCCGATCAAATGTATCCGGTGAAAGGCATTTTGGCCAAATTCTAATATAAACCATAACCGTTCTTGTTAAAAAAAAAAAAAATCTAAATATTTTTACAGAAATATCACCAAAAATTTTACAATTTGCATACTGGGGACTAGCAAGATTTTCCAATTTTCTAAACTTTAAGATAAACTTACATCCTTTAATCATTATTTTACCTTAAAATTCGTCAAAATATTATATCCACTAAAATAGAATCATTAAAAATCTAAATATTTTTACAAAAATATCACCAAAATTTTTACAATTTGCATATTGGAAACTAGCAAGATTTTCCAATTTTCTAAACTTTAAGATAAACTTACATCCTTAAAATTTTCACATACGTTATTTTTAAATTATAGTGAAAAATTTGATTAAAAAATGCTTAAAACATTAAAAACACCTTCTATAAATATAAAAATAAAAAATCACTAATATAAAATGCCAAAATTTACTAAACAAATAAATAAAATAAAATAAAATTTTGATATAACATGAATAGAATAGAAGAAACATAAATAGAAACCAAGCTTCCAAAAAGAATAAGGACACAATATAATATCAATCCAACAAAACAATTAATGAATAAGTCTTTATCGCAATTAAGTTAAATAACACGAAATAAAATATGCTAGGTTTATGGTTTTAGAAGAGAATGGAACAAATTAAATTTCCATAAATTTTATAACTAGCACTTGATCATTTTTACAAATGACCCGCCGGAACGCCGAAGGCGGGACGACGCGACACTAGCACGGTCGCGAACGATCTGACGCGCGCGGGAAGGAGATGACAGCAGGAGGGTGCAACAATCGCCAAGTGTCTAATTTTGAGAGGGTGGAAGGGCAATAGGTGGAGCACAGAGATTGGGTGGGAGCACTGTTCATCCCAGCAAAGGCTTCACATAGTTGAAAATATAAAAGATAAACGGATATCTCACACCCATGTCCTATAATTTATCAAAATCCCTTGTAAATATAAAAGATTTACAAAAGTAATTGACAAATGTGAACTGAATCTAACCTTAACAGATTAAAAACACAACATTCATTGATGATAAGTAGATAAACACAAAAAAATACTCCAAATATCGGCGATAAACGCAAAACATACGACACATATGGGCGAAATGGGGAAGACAAACTGGATCCCACAATAACACTTGGAAACATCAGACACTACTAGTGCCTTCTTTGTATTTGTTGAAAATGAAGAACACAGATTTGATTAGAGAAGATGTTGCTGTGGCATTAATCTTTCAAGATCCATATCAAAATAACACCATCCGGCAAAGCAACGCAGTACAGCTAAACACTCCTACTAATTTGGATTCCCACATCAAACCTCCAAAATGGCATGCTGCCCTACGTTACTAGAAAGGCATAACACCATCTAACTCTTCCAAACAACTTCAAAAAAATCAACCCTCCAAAATGGCATCCTGCCGTATGTCTTTCACATTGAATATTATCAGATCATGCCAATGTCAGTTTTAATGTTACTGGAACATATGGCAGTTTGAATAATGAAAGACAAGTTCATTGAAAACATGTTCACTACTCTGCCAAATACTCGGATGCATGCCTCCCTCGCTTGTTCTGATACATTTCTTGCAATAGATGCTTGATTTTCATCCATCATCGAATGCTTAGCTTCTTTTAAATGCTTAGCTATCATGATCAGAGTTCGAATGTCCGCTAGAACAGTGCTCTGAATGGTTTCCATGATTTCCTTTTCAGAAGGTTCGCAGTTCTCCAACGTTGTGGAGAAGAACACATTCGACTGCATTCCTGCAAAATAGGCAGACACAAAATAAGCACGAAACCACTTCTTTTCTTCTTCCCTTTTCAACCCGAGCGAACTCGTAATAATCTCTTCCACCTTTACAAAAATCTTTGCAAATTTTGCGCATGCTGGAAGACTTTCATCGAATGTATGCAATTGAAGAGACCTTACATCATTAATTTCCTCAATTGGTTTGCCATGCAATTTTCGGAATTCTCTAGTTATGCGGCCTAGGAGTGGCGACAGAGATAGCTCCAATTCGCATCTCTTGCACTTGCATTTGAAACCCCAACACTCGCAGTTAGCTTGGCGCTGTGGCAAGGGGACGAGAGTGTCGAAGTAGGAAATGGTTATCTCTTCTCCTCTCTGGATGGTCTTGGATGCGTGAATAAACATCGCACTTCCCACTTCCAGACGGGTTGAATTTGGCAAATAGGAATGGTTAATGAAAGATGGTAGCAACCAGAGACCTCTAAAATATTTATGGCCTGCACAGCAGAGTCTCGCTTTGTGATCTCTAGAGAATGAGTTTCGACTTATCACATGCTGGATACGATGAACGTCCATGTCAAAATTTTCTTTCTCCTTTCCAAGGGACATTTCGTCGTCTGGTGTAAACAGATCAATAGCCGGAGCATATAAGGTGTCTGGCGGGGAAGAAACGTCTAAACTATAAATCTGCCGAAGAAATATTTGGGATTTTCTGGTAGCGCAGACGGCAACAGTGACAAGTTCTTCTTGAGAGACCGTAAGACAGTTGCACCGCTGGTTCACGTTCAAGAACATAGGCAAAGCAGTCCGTGCATCCTCATAAACAACTGCGACAGCGTTGCTTACCATCAAAATCTGCCCGGTCGCAATTTCTTGTGTTGCGTAAAGTCCTCGCCCTCAACCGTCTTTAGTCATGTGGATCTCCATAGGGCCGACGAAATCGGTGACCTCCGGAGGAGAAGAGCACCTTCTAAGTAGGTAAGCGGAGATGTCATACTCACCATCCCGGTTCTGGGCATACAAAGTCCTCGCCTGACATAAAATATCTTCTATTTGCCTGCTCCCGGGGCTTACTTTCTCGAGAAATTCACATGATGCTGCATAGTGCCTCAAGCCAACCAGAGCGCGACCTTTCCTATAAAGTGATTTCATATGGTTGGGATCGATCCCAATGGCCTGATCAGAATCCTCAAGGGCCCGCTTGAATTCCTTCAGCTGCAGACACGTCTCTGCGCGGTTGGAATACGCATGCAAAAGACCGGTACTGGTATTCTTATTATCATTCAACACCCTCTCCTTGAGTTGAAGGAGAGCGGTGTCGATGCAATTTGTATAGTTCTTAGCCACTGCAGACCAATTTTTTTCTCTAAAGCATAAGTTGCCCATCTTCCTCACCTCCTCCACGTTCATACGCAATAGCATCTCCTCAGTCACTAGCTTGTGTAGGTTGGCGGGGTTGTCCACGAGAATAACAATGTTATTGGCAGCGGTGCGAATAAAGTATGGCTCCTTGACGGCAACCTTGGCTCCCTTGGGATAAAGCTTATTTATGTCGGCAATCTGGGAGGGAGCCGCATCGTGGATTACCAGCCTGATCGCAAGATCATCATCGTCCTTAAGTAAGGTTACGATCATGCCATCTGTAAACGCTTCCGCGCACAGCGTTCCATACACCACCCGTCCATGGTGGATTTCTCCAACATGCAACTCGGTGAAGGAAATAGGATTGAATTGTTGGAGAGGAATAGAAGAAGCTGAGCTCCCGCTTCTATTGGGGTCTATGAAATTGGAGCGTATGAATGTGCCTCCCGCTTCTTCGGCCTCTAGCAGGCTGATGGAATGGTCGATATCATGGAGTTGGACGAGCGCTTGCTTATCAAATCTCTCAGAAGCCGATCTCGCAAGCGAGGTCAGAAGGCAGCCTCTCGCAAGCGAGGCCATCAGGCCACCCAACAATTTCTCCATCATCACGCTCTTGAGCAGCATGTTGATCACCAAATTTAGTGAAATAATAATGAATAATATAATAATTTAAAACATATTTAAAATCCATCATATTCCCTAAATTTCCAAGGGCAATAATACCATATCACCACATTGTCATCCAATGCCCTGCATATATCACCGACTACACCAATAGTAATAGCACAAATATGGTATTCTTCAAAGTTTTGGTTTATGTAACTTGAGTTGTGCAGTTTTGTAAGGCCTTGAGGGTACACAAAGCTCATTTCTTGTTACATTAGAAAAAATCCACATTATCTCAGTAATTTGTGTTATAGGCATATCAACTAGAAAAACCATACAAATAAAGGAAAGAATCAAAGGAAATTTATTTCCAAGTTGTTGCAAGAGACAAGTAAATTGACGAAAATCAAAAGCATTTACATTGGAGGCCATAGTTTTATGCCCCTTGTTGTTAAACACTCATTAGTTCTATTTTGCAAGAGATATGAAAGCCAATATTAGACTTCTTACCATTAGAATTAGTTTCCAAATCAATTTTATACAACAAGAGTAGACACAATAGGCAAATCTTAACTTAGTAATTACACTCACTCTTTAAGCGCCAATTGATTAAGAAATACTACACTTTACAAAAGAAAGCATTATTATGATCGCAAGACCTAAAAAATTAGAGCTTACACATAACGCTTCAAGAAGGATTCCACAGTTGCGTATTTGACATCTGGATAAAGCTCCGAGGCTTCTCCCTTTTTAGGTCCAATCTCAAAATTTTCAATTTCCCAGCTGCCACTCCACACTGGTCTCGACCATCACATCAAATATTAGACGATTGAGAATTTATAGTCGTAGATCTCATTACTTCAACTGTAAATTGATTCTTGATTTAAGTTGGTTAATTGAATGGAAAATACTATTAATTATATAGGGAAGGCTTCACCAAATCTTCCCCAAATTTTCGACAATGAAAGCGAACCTAGGGTTCAATTTATTTGTTGACTGTGAAATATTTCCATGGTTGTAAGGCTGCTCGACTAACAGTAGAGGATCAATGTCGTTTTTAAGGTATTGGAATGTTGCATTGGTTTATGTATCCAATAGTGGAGTGCATACGACAATTAAGCATAGGTTGAGGTTCCTCTCTCTAACTGGAATCTCAATCAACCAATATGCGTATGTATACGAGCGACCTTTTCAAATGATTTTCATTTTCATGCAGTGAGAGCGAACTAAGTTGGGAAAGCACTCAACCTCCTAAGGTGAGTGCCTAAAGGCCCTCTTCACTTTGTGGCCCTCTTCTGTTCGAGATCAAAAGCATTTAATAAATAAGAGAAACTTCATTCCCCAAAGGATTACCATGGAACATTCGCTTGAACGTTTCCATTCAAACAACCAAGGCCTTCATGTTCCTTCACGACATCGATCCACCTGTATTCCATAGAGATGTAAAATCCTCTAATATTATCTTAGATAATAAATTCAATCTCAAGGTTGCAGATTTTGGTCTTTGCAAAGTAGTGCTTGTAAATTCCTCGAATGTGACTACTTCCCCACAAGGAACGCCAAGGTACGTGGACCGAGAGTACCATCGTTACTATCAACTGATAAAGAAATCAGACATGTACAACTTCGGGGTCATTTTACTGGAGATCATCTCTGCCAAATTAGCAGTGGACATAAATCAGAATCAAGGGGAAATCAACCTTGTATTCGTGGCAATATAGAAGATCCAAGAAGGGGCTTTGCATGAACTATTGGATCCTCAACTAGACAATGAAAAAAATGATAAGGTTAAGGTCATGGTAATTACAGTTGCATAATTGGCCTTTAGATGTCTGGCATCAGAGAGTGATGACAAACCACACATGAAATATGTTGTTTCCCAGCCTGAGCAAATAAGGGTTGCCTTTCCAACTCTTGATGAACGATGGGGCATCAACAAACAACCATCATCTCCCACCTCATAATGGTGATGGAAGAAATTTGATGAAGTAATGTTTTGGAACATGGATGATCACCTATCATTGAAAGTTTCAAGCCTCTCAATTAAGCCCAAAGCTTATTTTATTTTTCATGGGAACTACGGTTGAGAGCTCTCTTCACCCGTGGATGCCAATACCACACTCAATTTCGGTCCCGTGGCTGATTTAGACAGTAATCTGACATCTCTTCCAGAATATACGTCCACATTTACTTCCTGATTTGCTTAAATAATAATAAATTTTGCAATTATCTACCATTCTGAATTGGTGGAGAAGAATATGGGGGTGGATTCAACTTCCTTAGTTGTGGGGCCCCTGCTTTTAATTGATAGTAGGGAAAGGGGTTGGAAAACTAAATGTTACTATTGATCCTGCTCCCGCCATCGAGTTAGGCCACACACATCCTTGTTCTTCATTTCAATGCCCATAATATATATATATATACTATACTTATCTATTTTAATGGTGATTGCAAACTTATTGTTCTTCCCGAGCACACCATACCATGTCACACCAATATGATTTTAGGGTTTTTTTAATTTGTATGATATGCCTTACCCAAAATATAGAAGAACTTCAATATATAATATATGATTTATCGAAGAGAATGTTATCACTTCCTTCCCTTCTAAGAGGGGAATTGGTAATTTCTTTTCAGAGTTCTGAGCTTACATGAATTGCATGTATGCATCCAAGAGAATGTCCATTACTCATTGACTACCTTCAGGGTTCATTAGATGGTCATGAGAGCTTAGTCATTGCCGTGAAGCAAGTGTATGTTGTGATATCATCTCTGGCAGGAACTATTGTTCGCAATGAGATAATTCAACAACTGAAACTAGTGGATGCTATTAAGGAAGTTGGAAATATCAAGGTGTTCTCTTCTTCTTCTTTTTTTTTCAGTATTTTTTCCCCTTATGCCTTGTATTTTCAAATATTCAAGTAACTGAAATTATTGATCTCCCCTTTTAATTAGTATTTCATGTTTTAATGTCCACCCCGATTAATAAGGCCTATGGGAAGATTAATAAAATTGTGTGTTTAAACATTTGTGTTGAACTCCCAAAATTAATAATTTTGTGATTGATTTTTTAAATGTTTGGATTTCAACAACACTTTTATGATTGAGCTTTTGATTCTCACTATGATTTAGTACTAGCGGGAGACAAGACCAACATAATTCGATCACAAAATATGAAAAATACGATAAAAGTACAAGCCCCTCAATTACAATGTATATTTTTTATGATCATTTGAACAACATATGATTTGTTTCCTTCAAGTATATCTTATTGTGTACAAAGTGTTAGTGTCAGTATTTGCATCCTGACATCAGTGATCAAAAGTCCTCTTTTCATATCATTTTAGGGGTTCCACTCAAAAAACTTTCATCATTCCATTAGGTCATGCAAAAATTAGTCACTGATGGTAGCCCTTGTCCAAAAAACATCACTCTTCCTCAAATTTGATTACTTGCTGGCATAGTTTCATACCTTGCTGACTGTACACCATCCATAAAGTTAGTATCATCATGTCATCACATTAGTCATGCCATTATGAATTTCAGTCCTTCAAGGTCGAATTAGGCCTTTTAGGGCATAAATTTTGGGAATTAGGAGTAAAACTAGAGTTTCTCTTAGGAACAAATGCCAATTTTTCTTAAGAAAAAAAAAACATTATGAAATCATTATTTAAGAGTGCAAGGAGGTAAAAAATTTGTTGTACTTACTTGCAAGAGTGTGTAACAAGCATGTGTTGAGAGTTTGGGAGAGTTTGGAGGTATTTGGTGAGTTTTGATGCCTCGAGACTTCATTGAGCAAAAGCACAGTGCCTTGCCCAGAAGCGCAACATTGCCTGCTATAAGCACAGTGCCATGCTCTGAAAGGACAATCGAAAAACTCAGCCTTTGACCCTGCAAATCGACTTTTCCGTCTATGGGAGTGCAAGCTCGATGGATGAAATGACAAATGAGCTTCTTTGTGATGTCTTGATACTTCATGATTTGAATGAATTGGGCCTTGGGACCCACTTTTTCTTTCTTCACTTTCACTTTAAACTTTGAATTTTTACCTTTGTACTTGACTTTTTCTTTGACAAATTGATCATCTGATGACTTTGAAAACTCTCTGATTTGTCATTTTTGATTCTTTGGCATGTTGCAACTCCGAGTTAACAGCTTGGGAATCATGATACTTATTACATTTTGATGACATAAAATTACATATTGAAAATTAAAAATTACATCTGAAAACCAAAATTACATGCTGAAACAAGAATTTATCTTTACAAATCATCTTCATATGGTGAAGAGATGTTATTGGATCGCCCTTTACTTGCTGGTCTTATGCAGTGGAGATGAAATTTTATTGGACTATGGAAACCCTAATGACCTAATGGAACCTTTAAAAACCATAAAAGACCTAATGAGACCTTAAAAGACCGAATTTCAAGATGACATGACTGATTTTGACTTTATGGATGATGTACAGTCAACAAGGTATGAAACTATGCCAGCAAGTAATAAAATTCGAGGAAGAGCAATGTTTTTAGACGAGGGCTACCATGAGTGACTAAATTTTTGCATGACCTAGTGGAATGATAAAAAAATTCTAAGTGAGACCCCTAAAATGATATGAAAAGAGGGATTTTGATCACTGATGGCAGGATGCAAATACTTACACTAACACAAAACATTCAAAACTAGGTGTTGATCCCCGGGCCTTGAACATAACAATATGCATATGCCCACCAACCAATATCCTCTCACAAAAGTAGGTTGTGGAGATATGGGAAGGCTTATCGTCCACCCTTTGGTGAATAAGAGCATTTCATCTGAAGAATGGCTCAAGTTTATGGAATGTTTGTATCTTTTTAAGTAATGCATGAAGAGAGGCATATTGATGGGCTTATTGATTTATGTCAAGAGATGAGATTAGAATATCATGTATAATTTTTGGGTTTTGAATTTGAAAAATTTGGTTACAAGTAAGACTCTTGGATTGCACATTGCAATATCCCATTCCCATCAAATATTTTATGAAGGTTGTACTGCACATTTTGAGATTGGACCTAAATAGGGAGAAGCCCCAGAGCTTTATCTAGATGTCAAATACACAATTGTGGAATCCTTCTTGAAGCGTTGTGTATAAGCTTTTATTATTTGGGTCTTGTGATCATAATAATGCTTTCTATTCTAAAGTGTAATATTTATTAATCACTTGGTGCTTAAAGAGTTAGTGTAATTACTAAGTTAAGATTTTCCTATTGTGTCTACTCTTGCTGGATAAAAATTATTTGGCAACTAATTCTAATGGTAAGAAGTCTAATATTGGCTTTCATATCTCTTGCAAAAGAGAACTAATGAGTGTTTAACAACATGAGGCACAAAACTATGACCTCCAATGTCAACTCTTTTGATTTTCGCCAATTTACTTGTCACTTGCAACAACTTAGAAATAATTTTCCTTTGATTCTTTCCTTTATTTGTATGGTTTTTCTAGTTGATATGCCTATAACACAAATTACTGAGATAATGTGGATTCTTTCTTATGTAACAAGAAATGAGATTTGTGTACCCTCAAGGCCTTACAAAATTGCACAACTCAAGTTACACAAGCCAAAACTTTTAAGAATACGAGATTTGTGCTATTACTATTGGTGTGGTCAGTGATATATGCAAGGAATTGGATGACAATGTGGTGAAATGGTATTATTTCCCTTGGAAATTTAAGGAAAATGATGGACATGTTACTTTTAAACCTCTTAAATTACAACAATATTGCTTTTTAAAAATTAAATGGTAACAAGTTGTTAGAGACTTGTATTTTTGAATGCGTCTACCTGCTGCTGTGCCCAAGCGTTTGAGATAGGCCCGCGTTCATCCTAGGGTTCATTGCTATGGAAGTGCTGGGCACGCCCCAGGTGCCTCCCCCTCCTTCCCCTCTACCCTTGACCGTAGAGGCTTTCAATCTGCTGTTGACAGGGTTGCCTAAGAAGAAAAAGTATGAAGCTGTGAAGTTTGTAAAGGAACTGGAAGATCTCCCTGAGATTTCTCTCCCTCTAGAAACCCCGATCTAGGTTGCTCTGTCTTTGGCTGATCGTGCCCTTGTTGGCCATTTCATTGGGCTCTAGCCATCTCCTAAATCCACTGAGAATTGGGTCAAAAAGAACTGGGCACCGTTGATTAAGAACAACGTTACCTCTTATTTTTTGGGGAGAGGATTCTTTCTTTTCAAATTCTCCTCAAAAGATGACAAGGATCTAATCTTCCAGAATGGCCCCTACTTCATGGGCCCTCATGGCTTGTATATTAATAGATGGACGCCGGATTTCGATCCAGTAGTGGATATTCCCACGACGGTCCCGGTGTGGGTTAAGCTTCCAAATCTTCCAGTCCATTGCTGGAACTGGGACTCGTTGAAGCACATCGGAAATTCTCTTGGGAAATTCATAAACTGGGCGAACAATAAGGACCAATATGACTGCGTCAGAATTTGCGTAGAAGTAGATCTAGAGGTGGGACTTCCGGAGGCTATAAAAATTAACGTCGAAAGCTGGACGCATGTGCAGAAACTTGACTATGAATAGTTGCCCTTCAAATGCTAGAAATTCCATGTCTACGGCCACTTCGCTGGAGGTTGTCCGTCTAATGGCGAGGCTGAGCAGGGGAAGGAGGATGGCTGGAATCAGGTCAAGCGCTCCATAAATTCTCATAAGACCCATAAGCCGGGTGGTCCCAATGGGAAAGGCCCTCATCAAGACTCTGTCCAACAACCCCCTCCCATGATGGGGCAAGAAAACAAGTTTGATCCTCTAAGCTCGCAGATAAAGGAATATCAGGAGGTCGAGATCCAAAAGGCAGTCTCCCCAGACAAAGGTATCCCCTCCACCTCTTCCAAGGGTGTAAGTGTTGCAGAAATTTCAAAAGGAAACCCCATAGAAGCCGAGGAAGAAGAGCAAGAGTCGAAGGATTTGAAGGAGGATGGAGAAATAGGAGATTCTCAAGCCTCTGTAAGGAGATCCACAAGAGGCCGTAATACCGACCGGGAAAAAAGAGAGCAGGAAACGTACAAAGACAAGGTACAGGGCAGTCAACCAACCCTAGAGAAGTTGTTAGCAAAAAATCTGAAGATGGTGAGAATTCAGTCCCAAGGCTCCAAGGGGGCCCAACAGAACAAAGGTAAATATTGAAGATCGTCTCCTGGAATTGTAGAGGTATGGGGAGCAGAGCCAAAGAGGAAGCCATAAGAAGCTTAATAAAAATAGAAGCCCCTAACATATTCCTCATCCAGGAGACCAAGATGGAGGATTCAGTATTCCTGCAAGCAAGTAAAAAACTCTGGAGAAAAAATGGGGCAAAAGCTGTCTCAGCCTGCGGAGCCTTTGGAGGGCTGGGCACTCTCTGGAACGATAGAAAGTTCTCATTAGTATCTGAGACACTAAATACTCACTGGATGTTGTTAAAAATGCAACATCTAGTCACTAAAGAGACATTTTGTCTCTTCAATGTCTATGTTCCTGTCAACGTTGGAGGAAAAAAAGACCTGCTGGGACTCAATAAGAAGCCAAGCAAATCTTGTGAATCTAGAAAATATCATTATTGCCGGTGATCTCAACCTCACGCTGCTTTCGACAAAAAAACGAGGAGGTTGCATTGTTCGAGATCCGGCAAGGGAATGGGCGGAGGACCTAATGCAAGATTGGGATCTGCTAGACATCAAGCCTTCTTCTAGTAAGTTCACTTGGTCCAATAAAAGAGTAGGCCCTGGTCACATCACAGCAAGGCTTGACAGATTTTTCATCCAAAGTTCCTTTCTTCTGCTTGGTATAGAGGCTAGAATGCAAATCCTTTCTTGCAGCATGTCTGATCACAAACCCATCAAGATTGAGCTTCAGGCCCACCCTGATCTAGGCCCCATCCCCTTCAGATTTAGCCCCCTCTGGGTCAAGGAGCCTGACTTTATGCATATAGTCAAGGAAAGTTGGTCGCAGCCTGTCAATGGATCGCAGCTGCTCTGAAAAGCTGGGCCAAAACTCTTCCCAATCCTGCAACTGAAAAGAAAAAAATCCAATGTTAGTTAGATTCCCGCCATATGCTGATATAACCAAAGAAATCCTTGACAAAGAGGCCCATCCCCAACAGCATTTTCACAAAGCCTATCCGGCCGAAGAAGAGTTTTGGAGACTTAAGTCTCGCTGTCTTTGGCTCAAAGCAGGGGACAGGAATTCCTCCTTTTTCCATTAGCAAGCTTAAGCCAGAAAATGCTTTAATTCCATTGCTGAAATGAAGGGAGAATCTACCACTCATAAGGATTTTGCAAGTATCAAAAGAGAAACCTTCCTTCATTTCAAAAATCTGTATAGTGAGCACATGGATCTGGATCAGTATTCTTGTCTTCTTGACTGGGATCCCCCCTCAATTAAAGTCGAGATGAACCAGCAGCTAGAAGCTAAAGTCTCCAAGGCTGAAGTCAAGAATGTCGTCTTTGATATGGATCCTGACAAAGCCCCAGGACCGGACGGATTCTCTGCCAGATTTCTCCAATCCTGTTGGCAGATTATGGAAAAATATCTCTATAAAATGGTTCTAAAATCCCAAGATTGCCATAAAATTGGAGGAATCACAAACTTCGCGTTCCTTGCCCTCATCCCCAAGGAGAAAGGTGCCAGCTCCTTCAACAGATTTCACCCTATCTCTCTCTGCAACACTGGTTACAAGCTGATTACCAAAGTAATCGCTAACAGATTGAAATATATCCTTCCCAAAATCATTCCTGAGAACCAAGGAGGCTTCATTCACGGTAGGCAGATAATGGACAACTAAATTTTAGTCCAAGAGGCGATCCATTAAAGTCAGCAGCGCAAGGAAAAAGTTATGGTTGTTAAACTTGACTTAGCAAATGCTTTTGATCGAGTTAGGCACAATTTCCTCTTGAATGTTTTGCATAGGTTTGGATTTGGTGAGAGCTTTATAAATTGGGTCCGGGCTTGCATCTCGGAGCCCTGGATTGCTCCCCTAGTGAATGGAAAAGCTGTTGATTTCTTCAAAGCCTTAAGAGGACTAAGGTAGGGGTGTCCCCTTTCACCTCTTCTATTTGTCCTTCAAGCCTCTGTTCTCAACTTTCATCTTGACAAGACAATGCAAGAGCAGGAGATCTCTGGGATATGTATAGCAAGAGGAGTCAAAAGCATTAATCATGCTCTCTTTGCAGATGACACTTTGCTTTGGGGATTGCCTCGATACTCTCAGCCATCAGGTTCAAAGGAGCTCTAGACGAATTTTGTAGGGAGTCTAGAAGTAGTCTTAACAAGGGGAAATGTCACATTTATTGTTGGAACATTTCGACCAACCTGCTTAACTCTATTGTTAAATGTTTTGGCTTCATTGCCTCCTCATCTTGGACCTCTTTTAAGTGCCTTGGGCTTCCTGTCTTCCTCGGTTGGAGAAATTCAAGAATAAACTCCAGGCCTGGGGATTCACCTGGTTTAATATTGCTGGCAAGACTATTCTTATCAAAGCTGTGCTTAGCAGTCTCCCCTTATTCCAGTTCTCGGTCCTTCTCGCTCTTATTGGAATCCTTCGGAAGATGGAAAATCATATTTTCCAATTCTTTTGGAAGGGAGGCAAACAAAATGAGAAGAAAATCCCTCTTGTTAACTAGGAGACTATCTCCAAGCCTTTGATGGAGGGGGGCTTAAACTTCAAGAATCCATGCCTTCAGAATATTTCTATGGGAGCTAAAATCATTTGGAAAATCATAGCACCCAAGCCTGGCTGGGCACAGTTGGCGCTGTGGAAAAAATAATTTAAAGGTAAGAGAGTTCGATGTTTGGATAGGCCTCTCCCTCAAGGCATCTCTCCTTTTTTAAAACTCTGCTCCAAATTCGCCCCTCTGATTAGCTCCTATGCTTATTGGATCCCCGACAATGACAAAAATATCAATCTATGGACTGATCGCATTATGGATAGAGAACCATTAGGGGAATGCTCCTCCCTGAATGCGCTGCGCATTTGGATGACAGATTCTGGGCTAAATACCCTGTGGGATATCTCCAATTGGTCTGGGCCTCGCTGGGCAGGTTGGAATCTACTTGAAACCCCCTCGGAGCTCCTCCACGATTGCGCTACCCTTCTCTCCCATGCTGCATGGACTAGCTCCTTCTCATGCACACAGAAAGGACTCACGTGGATGGGGTTCGTTGACCGGTGGATACATCGTGGCTCAGGGTTATTCAAAGCTCACAAATTTGCCTCATGTCCCTTCGGATCCTGCACCATGGAAAGCGATATGGCACCATTCCTCCTTGCCCAAAATTGAATTATTTTGTTGGCTTTTATGCCACAGGAAAATCTTAACAGATGAAAAATTGTAGAAGCGTGGCTTTCATGGTCCGTCTAGGTGTTCACTGTGCAGAGAAAACGTGGAATGCGCCACTCACCTCATGCTAAACTGTAAATTTGCTTTGCAACTCTGGCATGATCTGATGGACCATTGGAATCCCAATTTCGTTCTTCCCAACTCCATACCTGAGCTATTTGCAAAATGGCTGAACAGATATCCCGACCCTTCTCCTAAAAACAAAGTGATCAAAGCGGCATGGTCTTCCCTTCCTAAAATTCTTTGCTGGCAGATCTAGCTAGAAAGGAACAATAGGATCTTTAGAAATAAGCAGCATGATGCCAAGATTATAATGGTTAAGATAAAATCTCAGTTGAAAGAATGTTTGGGAGAACAAAAAGACGACTTAAATCTAAGCCAGCTAGACATTGTTTGGGGTTCTTCTCTAAACCTGCAATTTAAAAAAGCTTTCAGTAATATCTCCCCTCCCAAAGACTGGCAAATAAGGGATAAAAACAATGTCTTCCAAGATTGGATTTCCAACCAAATGATGCACTCCCTTTTCTTTGATGGGGCTGCAAAGGGTAATCCTGGTAAGGCTGGGGCAAGAGGAGTCATAAAGAATACAGAAGGCACAACGATCCACAGCTTCGCCTAGGGCCTGGGTCTCAATTCCAACATTCAAGCTGAGGCTTTGGCCCTCTTTCAAGGCCTCAAACTACTCTTAAAGTTGGATATCAAGGAGGAAAATGTTTTTGGGGATTCTTAGGTTATTATTAAAACTATTGTGACCAACTCATCTCCACTGGACTTAAGATTGGGAAGACTGATCTCTAGAATCAAAAGCCTGGGGAACTCATTCCAGAATTTGAAATTCTTTCATGTACTGAGAGACAACAATAAAAATGCAAATCTAGAAGCTAATAAAGCTGCCCTCCTATCTGTTGGGGTAATGATAAGGGACAGAGATGAAACATGGGACCCAATTCCATAATCACCCAGCTGCCATGTTTTATTGCTTATTGTTAAAACAATTCGTTTGTATTTTCAAGCTTGGGAAAATCACAGAAATTGAC
The DNA here is from genome assembly GCA_034641835.2 of Pinus albicaulis. Taxonomy (NCBI): domain Eukaryota; kingdom Viridiplantae; phylum Streptophyta; class Pinopsida; order Pinales; family Pinaceae; genus Pinus; species Pinus albicaulis. The sequence goes on from JAXQQM020076816.1 coordinate 22,329, forward strand.
TCCATAGCTACATGTAAAAAGAGTTGGAAGTTGAGCACAAGCTCCATATTCCTTCTAGTTGCTGAGGCACTTTGGGCTTTCCTCCCACTTATTGTAATCCGAATTTTGGTATTTAGACCATTCAACCAATACAATCCTATAACCGTTTCTGTTATATATATATATGATGGTTTATTTAAATTTTTATTAAAAATTAAATTTAAAAGAAAGAAAAATGTTTAAATATTTATAAGAGGTATATATTCGAATTTTTGGGGATTAATGGGTTTATAAACCTATATACGGATTGAAAGAATATCCATCTTCGGTGACTCTAAAGTTCCAATAGATCACTTACACCAAGAGGCCTATTAACCAAACTCTCTTTGGTTTCACCGAATAGAAATTCAGAGAAAGAATTTCTCTTTATATCTTTCAGCACATCTACGTGAAAAACACACACACACACACACACAAACTCTCAAGCTGACAGATTGTCAAAACAAGGTCTTCAAGGCAGATTCAGAGAAATTCATTATGGGTTATTTGATGTGGAGGGTAGGGGTGCGAAGGGATTGGTGTTGTTTCCATAATTCTCAACTATCTGTCAGTTCGGGGGTGCTAGCAAAGAAATTTCAATGGGTTTTGTACAAATCATAGGAGTAAATATTTTTGTGGGGTTACTATTTGAGAGGTTTTCTAAGCTAGTCGAACCCAGTTATGTGATCAAAGGATTTTGGGCGGAATCGTATTTTCCCTACTACTAACTCCTTCTCAAGTGAGCCGGTTTCACTGCTAGCGAGGCTGGTTTTATAGCAAGCGAGCATGTTTTGTCTAAAATATCAGATGTTTCATTGTTTTGTGCATCCAGGTTTAATTGATGGTATAAGCATATTGTATTTTTGCTAGACCTGGCTAATTTTTTTTTGTAGTGATATCTGTTTTATATCATATTAATTGATAGGTTTTGGGAGGAATGTTGTAATGACTGTGATCATGAAGGATTTTTACACGTTGGTCGTGAGGGTCAAGACTAGAACATAATCGATAGTTCATATTACTGCTCTTGGGGGGTTGTTGGTTAAGATGTAATGAGGCTTTTGATTGGAATTTTAAATTGTTTGATAACAGAGTTTTTTTCATACTGAAAAAAAATAATAAAAATTAAAAATAAATAAATAAATTGAATTTTTCCTGTATTAAATTTTATATTGTCTAATTTTTTAGTAGAAAATAATTAATTAGAATTTAATAAATATAACTTACAAAAAATAAAATACTAAATCTGAACATTCTACTATTAGAAAACTTTCGAATTCAAACAAATCCGCTTTTTTTGAAATCCAAACAGTTTGCCTTACATCTGATCAGATGTGGTTTCCACTCTAATTTTATCTTCTAAAGCATATAAACTCTAACGAGCAAAGAAATAGGCATTTGTGCATATTTCTTCAAATTTGTTGCAGGGCAAAGAATTAAGGGAAATCCAAATCATCCTTTCGGCTGAAGAATTCCGACTCTCTGTATGTAAGGGCATAATTTTGGCCAATTTTTTGATCTTCAAATAAAATATAAGTCTAAGTTTTCAATAAGAAATTGAGAATGGACTGTCCCGGCCATAGGAGCTTTACTATTTGAAGCTGAAGTTAAGCGTTCATGATGAATAAATTCCATATAAATGGATTAGTTAGAGACGACATTATTTTTAATTTCTATATAAATTAATTTATTTACATTTTATAAATTAATTTATTTACATTTTATAAAGCTGGGGAAACATATTATTCAATTTGCAGATAGGATAACAGTTTTAGTCCGAGACTTAGTACACCACTAAATATTTCCAATTTACATTTACCCGAATCTTGTAATTAGAAAGTTGGGTCTGATTTAATTGACTAGTTAGTTAAAACTAAATAACATATTATTATTTACGTGGTTTTAATAACTTAGTTGAATATTTATAAGTATTTCAAACTCTAAAATGCTTTTATATTTCCATTATAATTTTAATTTGTAATTGGTTTTGACCTATTTATATTACAATGTTAATTTTTGTTTTGTAATGAAAATGATAAAGTAATTTTTTTTGTATATTTTTTTTAATGCCCATTTAAAATTTCTGAAGTTGGTTATTTGATTTTTTCACTATTGACATTTATATTGTGATAAATTTTATTTTATAGGTGGCTTGGCAAGGAAATGTAGTTGGATACCTCATAATTTGTTCATTTGATCCAGGTAAGTTGGATTGTAATCCAAGTTCAAATAGTTTCCTTGAAATTCAATGAATATGCATCTATCTCTTATGCAAACATCATTAAAAATCCCACTTGAATGAAACAACCAATGAATCCATGAGTGTGCTCATAAAAAATCCCACTTGAATGAAACAAACAATCAATCCATGAGTGTGCTAGTGCATCATCAAACCTAATTTGGAAAAAACTTCTTCCTTTTCATAATGAATTTGGACCATCATAATGAATTTGGACCACAATCTTGCTCTGTGCCACTTGCCCTCCGTGAATCTATGACTGCCCACCCTTATTGGATTGTTTGCCTACGGGCCTATCACATTCTCAGTGACTCACCACTCACTTATGAAATCTATTTTATGTCATAGTGTCACCTGTGTAACAGTGAATGTGGAATAGTGAAAGTGTCGCTCCAACTACAACCTACACCAGATCTCCAATGTCCCAACATATAACTTAAAAGCTCTAAAATATCCCGCTCATGAAGAACAACATCTACCCCCACTTATGAAATATTAAAACACTTTTCATACACTATGTTTGCTTCCATCATGGACCCCCACGTTAATTCCATGTGATTATCATCGAAGAGGATGTATAGGCCGTAGCCTATCTTATAGTTTTACTTTTTTTTAGTCATCTTATACGTCCCATAAGATCTTCTTAGTCATATTTCATATATACAAATGCTATGGCATATCCTGGTAAAGGAAATTTGATTTGAGTTATGGAGATTTTAATGTAAGTTTTCCATACAATTTCAAATCAAGATTCATAATTCAATAAGTCATTTGTGTGTTATGGTCATTTTGTTTTTTTCTTATGATAAATATGTGAAAATTTTTAACATGATTATATTATTGAAGGGTATTTTTTTAATTATACCTTTATTGGTGAAGGGTTAATTTATTATCAAAAAGTCCTTCTTGAAGGGGAAATTTTAAACATAACTTTTCTTAAAGGGAAAAATAATGACCAAAATGTCAAAAAAAAATGTGTATCACTAGCAAAGAGGAATCCAAATTCCCACCCTATCTGAGGCTTTGATGTCCGAAGCTAGTTTTACTTTTAAATTTTTAAGTTATTTATTTTTATAAATTTATAATTTTAAAATTACCAACAATTACATCGCTTGAAATGTATTTTCACTTTTTAATTCGAATTTATATAAAAAAATAAAAATACTAATTAAAACATTATTTTAAATTCAAATACATTGTTGAATAAAATGTTTATGATAGCTAAAATTATTTGCTAATAAAATTATAAAAAAGTTGATTTAGTGTTTACATATCTATAGGGACAAAATGTAAACGTTATATGAGTGTTTAAAGACTGGATTTAGATTGTAATTAGTAACATCAAGGGTTAATCATAATCATGGATTATAAATTTAATTATACTTTTTATTTCATATTTTGTATAATAATAAATTTTAAATGTTTAGATAGAAGATAACAAATATTTATTTCATTAAATTTGGAATTAAGTAGTAAATCCATAATTTCAATATAATAAACTAACCCATTTTAATAATATTATTATTTTGGTAAAAAATTTACAATTTAACACTGATTGTATTTCAAAAATTATATAATAATAAATTTAGTTCCAAATTTTATAATCAAACTTATGTTTTTAATATTATTTTACTTTTTCTTAAAAACATTATTACAAATAAAAAATAGAATGTACTTTTTAAATATTGCTTTGGTTTTTTTCAAAGATTATTAATATAAGTAATATGGAAAATTTATTTATTTTCTTATTTACATAAAATGTTTAAAAGTATTTATGAATATTATAAATATTTAATAATATATTTTTTTATTAATAAAATATAATTTTTTTCTTTTAAATAAAAAAATTAGAGATATTTAAAATAATTAATTTTTTAAATAGGGACATTTTCACGGATCAAATTCCAACAATTGGTGGAGTTTCTAAACAATGACTAACATTTTTTCTAAAGGGTGTTTGTGTTAGATTCATCTAAGAATGGACCTTTGTAGGTTTGCTCTGTCGCGGCTAGAGTTTCTCTAGCCACCTAAACTTAAGCACTAAGCTTCCGCAGGGATTCTCAAGGCACCTGCACTGTCGAGATCCGGTTTGTCATTGTCATTGGTTCTGCATGTAAGCTCTACATATGAAATGACTTATAGGCTCAATTCACCTAATTTTTTAGCGACGTTATTTGTATTTTTGAAGCTGTGTGTTAATGCGTCGTGTTTTATTTGCATTTTGTTGCTTTCTTATAATCCTTAATACTATCCAAATCAGAGCTCAACGGGTCTTCTATGAACCCTCCATGTTGAGGTTCCACGGGGATTCTTCAGCATCTACACCATTGAGATACGGTTCGTCATCGCTCGTGGATAACCTTTGAGGGATATCAAGTGGGTGTTTTGTTTGTTGTGTGGATTCAATGCATGCACAATGAGCACCCTAAACAAATTTGTGAAGAAGGCTTAATTAATCTCTTCTTTGGATCTGGGGTTTTGTTCCCCAAGGAAAATAATGTGGAAATTTTGAAAGAAAAAGGGTTATTGGGGAAGTTTACGAGCTTGTAGAAAAGTTATGAAGTTGTTTAAGATTGGTTTTTTGTCAATTGAGAAAATTATGAACCCTTGGGCCTTTGATTTTTTTTTCCTATGTGGTTCATGGACACCAGAGATCGATGACCATTACATCCACGAAATATTTGTACCGGGTAGGTCCACCCGAAGGGATCACTTCCTGTCAGTTCAACCACTGAGCCTGACCCCAAGAATGTTGAGAGAATTGAACTCGTAACCTATCAATAACAAATGTGCTTTAACAACAGGGAATCGATCAATTAAGCTAACCATTGAGACTCTCAAGCCTTTACTATTGTGGAAATGGGTATTATGCTCTCCTTTTTAAGCCAGGAAGATAGAGACTAGATCTGTAAGTTGGGTCCTTCTTTCATGGGTACTAAAGGTTTGTTTATCACTCACTAGTTTATCAAATTAATCACATGATGGAAATTTTCATCCACACCTATGTGGATCATATTTCTATTTCTTCCTCTTCTTTGTTGGTGTGAAGGAATTTTTAAGGATATAGGAGAAATTTCGCCAATTTATTACTAGTGATAGGGTACATAGGAACATTTTTTCATGTGCCAAAATTTGTGTTGAAATGGATTTCTCAAAATACCTTCCTAAGGTGATTCAGCTAAATTTGGAGTGTTAGTCTCACCTTCAGGCTCTGGATTACGAACAAATTCCTTTCAAGTTTAATTTGTGTCATGAGTATGGAAACTTTATGAAAATTTGTCCAAAAGATTCAGATTATCGAAGTACTCCAAATCCATTGCCCTCTCACTAAGAAGAGAAAGGATAAAATAAGGAATGATTCATTCCAATTAAAACGTAAGCATGGAAATAAGCAACAACAGACACGTAAGATTTAATATTCGCATCGACCCCTTCCTAACAATATTTTTGAAGTCCCGAAGGTTCCTAATGCATAAAAAGAGAATCTTCAAGTCTAATTGGATTAGCCAATACCAAATCAATTCTCTTCAAAGAATACTCATGTTCCAAAGGTCCCTCCTAATTCAAAAGATGAAGAAGGTGCAAATCAGGTAATCATATTGAAGTCTCCACCTAACAACCAGTATTTTTCGCTATGTGAGTTCTTTAACATAAATATACTTTGAAGAAATGTTTCCTTTTCTCCCAGAACATGGGGGCCATAAAAAGATGATATTAGGATCGATTATTTTGTTCTTATTTGTCTAAAACGCCTGGATCTAATACGAGGTAGACCTATCCACCCCTCTGCCCTAATCTCGGCTGGGTTCCATAAGATTGTTATGCCACCCGCACTACCTTTAGAGTCAATGGATACAGCTTCATACCTCGGTTTCAGGAGTTTTAAAATTTCCTCTATTCTTTCCCCAAAACTTTAGTTTCTTGAAGGAGCACCACATGTGGTCTTTGCATCTTCAATATTTCCTGTAAATATTTGTGTTTTCCCCTACTATTGAGGACCCTCATATTCCAGGAGAGAACTACCATTGTGAAACTTTGTGTAGTTGTTGGAATACTGCTGATAGCGGTATTACCCTTCCTTAATTTACTAACATTTCTCCTAATGGATTCTTGTAAATTCTTTCTGCAACTTTTCTTTCTTCCTTAATTTGAGTGCTTGGTTCTTGAGAGTTTCTTTTATGTGATCCTAGAGTGTCTACCATTTTTGTTTGTCTTTGTCCTTGATTAGTCATGTATTGTTCAAATGTTTCTTTATAAAGTGTATTTTGGTTGTAATTTTCCCGATTAGCAACAGCTAATTGGAAATATTAATTTTCGACTATTTTACTTTAATAAAGTTAAGTTAGAAATAAAGTGGGTGAAAGGGACACTTAACTCACACTTAGGATAAAAAGAATTTCCTAAAGTCACTTGGAGACATGATTAATTAGCAGCGTGGGGCCTAGAGACAAAGTGGCAGCATGGAGGAGATGTCAGCGTGGGCATCATGGGCCCAAGACAACGCAGAGCTAGAGGGGCAGCGTGGCTCAAGGAGACAACACAGTTTGCGGTGGGCCTAGGTGAGAGCAAGGCTCTCCAAGCATAAAAAGGGAGAGAGGCTCCTCATTTGATCATTCTATTATGCATCTATGATATTTGTATTTTAACATTGAGCACGCTTTTGCTGTTGAGAAAAGTCTGCATGTGTTGTTCAGCACATCGGGTGTCTCCGTGCAGAGATTCCAACCTCAGCCCCAGGGGACTTCGAGTGCCTGCTCGGGTGAGGAGTTTCATCCTTGATTTTTTAGAGAGAGTTGTAGCAGCCACAGTTGGGACCATTCACTTGCATAGACAACATATTCAGTGAGATGGAGGACGCAGTCTTTGGAGGAGGAGATTCCGAATTGAGGATTTATTATGGGATTTAACCTAGGAGAGTTGGAAAGGGGTTAGCACTTCCCTATTCCATCATTTTAGTAGAGTTGGAGGCTATATTTTGCAGCAGATCATTCAGGGCTAGCGTTCATCACTAGGATAGCGTTATACCTCAAGAGAGGTCATTTTCCGAGGCCAACCATTTCCGGAAAGCTCTATGGGCTTTTCTGGGTATTTGGTGGAGAGGCCATTCCCAAAGTTTCACAATTTTCTAAGTTGGGGAGCAGCCCCAAATAGTTGATCTATTCCACCAGTAGCACCAGCACTAGTAGCTTTGGAGATAACACAGTCATAGAGGGAGCAACCATTCCATGATATAGTCTGGGAGTATTTCTACGCTTGCCTAGTGCAAGCCAAGGTGCTATCATTCTGATCACCTTTGTACTCATTTTATTTTTCAGTACTTAATAAAATGGCTCATTGTTCTCCATATTTTGTCTTGTTCATATGATGTCTCTCTAGTTGTTGTAGTTTCTTATTTATGTGCTTTATATTGTTTTTTATTTCTATTCGAAATATTACAGTGGTATCAGAGCTCATGGACTTGCCTCAGCTTGTGGAGTAGATTTTCTATGACACCAGCAGGAAAACCATACATCGGTTACCAAGGAAGGAAGTACAAAGACCAAGAGCAGAGGTTAGAGATCACTTTTGGGGAAGGTGATTGCGTTCCAGTAGTGGACGCTAAAGAGGAGGAACCAATGGCGGAGGAAAAAGATGCCGGGAAGGAGTTCGGAGAACTTCTCCTCAAATCAGTGCAAGATTTGTCAAGACGGATAGAAGAGATGGGGAAAAATATCATTGCAGAACCTAGACAGCGTGAAACCCCAAGAGGTTTCCATACCGGAGAGGGATCGGGCACATCCCATCATTTACAGGAGCATCTCATAGTGCAACAGATGGTATCTCATACACCCCCACGTTCCACGATGCCCAAATTTCTTGCCACAGACACCGGGGTGAGAGTACAACAGGAGCAGGAACCGACTCACATGGGAGATTACTTTGTCGAGTACCAGTCCTACGGTCGAGAGTTCAGAGAGGCCCTCACATTCCATAACTTCGTATAGCTTAAGAGGGACAGCAGACCCCACAACCATAACAGGGGGAACAGGCACTCACAAGATGGGGATGTACAACACACTATAGGCAAATTTTATCTGCCAACGTTTGATGGATCATCCAGGTGTTCAGCAAAGGCTTGGGTGGAGAAGTTGGATATCTATTTCCATCTTAATCAGATGGCAAAGGCAGAGGCCATCAAGGTGGCAACGCTGCACCTAGAGGGCGAGGCCCATGATTGGTGGTTCCATGGGATGGCTACGTTGGGGCACTCAGGGGTGACAACATATGTTGATAGAGCGGTTTGATCGGAGGGATCCAGAGGAGCATTTTGTTGAGCTGACTCAGCTCAAGTAGACCGGGAGTCCGGACACATACATTTTAGAGTTTTTGAGACCCTCCGTGATGGTACCTGACTTATCTTCAGCCAGGATGAACTACATGTTCATCGATGGATTGGCAGAACCTCTTCGAGGGTTAGTCAGATCAACGAGGCCAGCTACACTCCATGACACAGTTGGGAGGACTCGGGACTTGCAGGATGTACTACCCTGGACTAGAGCTCCTTTACCCTAGAGACCGGAATTTCAGTGAAAGGGGAAGGACACGAGGGTTCCGCCTCCAAAGGGGAACCAGAGCCGAGGGCCTTTGGATGATGAGATTAGGAGAGATCTGAGGCAGAGGAAGCTATGCTTCACATGCTAGGAGCCATGGGCACCAGGAAATCGTTGTGCCACGGGGAAGGCACACTACATTGAGGTTTTCTCTTACAGTAATGGAGAAGAGGATGAGTATGAGGAGATGGAGGCAGGAGGCAACAGTGCGGGACAGCGAGGAGATCATCTACTACCTCCACCACCAAGAGCGGGAGGTTCAGCGTTTGCACCTACTGGGGGAGTCCATGCTTCTTTGCGAGGGGTTCCCAAGTACTTAACACTACGTGCCTGAGGTATAGTGCAGGGACAACGTTTTTCGGTATTAGTGGACAGTGGGGCTACCCACAATTTTATTAATGCACAGTTGGTATAGTAGAGGAGCATACCAACAGAGAGCTTTGATGGGTTTTCGGTACTGGTTCCAGGTGCTAGAACCATGCAGTGTGCTAGGTATGTGCTAGCCTTGGCAGTGACTATGGGGACTTACACTCTGACAGATCATTTCTTTGTGGTGGACATTTCGGACACCAACGTGATAATGGGAGTGCAGTGGTTGATCACGTTGGGGAAGGTCACCACAGATTGGGAGACCTTGGAGATGGAGTGGATAGACAAGAAGACCGGGAAGCACGAGATGATTCGAGGCATGCACACTTACCCGCCATAGACAGTTTCGACACACCGGATGGAGACAAATTTCCGGAAGGGAGACATAGAGTGGGCAGTGGAGCTGCGTGCTTCGGAGCCAGGGTCTACAGGGTAGGCCTTACACCCGGATGTGCAGTCCATCCTAGATAGGTATGCCACAGTTGTTGGAGATATACCACCAGGGAAGCCACCAGATCGGGTATTTGAGCACCCTATAGGCATCCTAAGGCCTATCGGGATGAGATTGAGAGGCCCATCCATGAGCTCTTAATGCTAGGGCACATCCGTCCTAACACTAGCCCATTCGCTTCTTCTGTCACGCTGGTGAAGAAGAAGGATGGCACACTGAGGATGTGCATTGACTACCAGACTCTCAACAAAAAGACCATGAAGAACCGATACCCCATTCCACAGATAGATGAGTTGATGGATGAGTTGAGGGGATCGAAGTTCTTTTCGAAGATTGATTTGTGATTAGGGTACCACCAGATTCTCGTGAGGGATCAGGATGTTCCCATGACTGCTTTCAGATGTCATTATGGTCACTTTGAGTTTTTGGTGATGCCATTTGGGCTAACCAATGCTCCAACCACTTTTCAGTCATGCATGAATCACATCTTCCACAGTCACTTGAGGAAGTTTGTGTTAGTGTTTTTTGGTGACATATTGATTTATAGCAAGACATGGGAGGAGCACCTACAACATATAGAGGATGTGTTGCGTATATTGGAGGAGTAGCATTTTTATGCCAAGCTCTCCAAATGAGAGTTTGGGCTAACAGAGATGCTCTACTTGGGGCATATCATTGGTGTGGACGGAGTGAGGGTCCACGAGGAGAAGATCAGGGCCATCAGAGATTGGCCAGAGCCGAAGAATGTGACAGAGATTCGGGAGTTTGGGGGCATCTGCACCTACTACTGGAAGTTCATCAAGGGGTTTTCCCAACTTGCTGCACCCCTTACAGACCTTACCAAAAAGGGGGCATTCAGTTGGAATGACACAACGCAGAGGGATTTCGACAGGCTCAAGGAGGTGATGAGAGCAGTTGTCCAGTTTTAGCATTGCTAGATTTCACATAGCCCTTTGTCCTAGAGTGCGATGCATCAGGGGAGGGGATAGGCGCAGTTTTGATGCAGGGATTCCACCCCATAGCTTTCGAGAGCCGAAATATATTACCACACGAGAGTTTGTATGCTATTGTTGTGGTAAAACACAACCCCCCCATTTTTTACTTGTGTACTTCAAATAATGGGGACCCTTTCTACAAAATTTTTGGCTAAACACCTTTTAGGATTTTGATTAAGTTAATTATTTTGTAATTTTGTAATTTTTCATTTTTATCAGATTTCTATTTTGATTGTTTCATTGAATTTGGTTTTTCATAAGCTTTCCAACGATACGTGTTTCACTTCATTTGGTCAAACGGTTTGTAAATGACACTCCTTTGAAATTTTGATTATTTTCTCGCTTGGGTTAAAAATGTATAAATGTACCAATATTTCAATTCTCATAGTTAAAAAAATCATTCATTGTAAATATTAAACTTTTAGTTCGTTTTTAATATTTTCACCTTTCTTCCCAATATTCAAACTTTTTATTTTTTTAGTTAACTTATTCATTTTAATGATTATAGCTCTGCCCACCCACCAAACAGTCGTGTTACATAACATTAACCTTACCATATTATACATTACAAACCGCCACTTAAAACCTATTGGTAGAACCCCTTACCTTTTTGCATATCGGCCATCGCAGAAATCTTCACCACATTCATATGCTATCTTTCCTTAAAGTCGATGCGATATTATATGGGACCCGCCACATCACTCACATCGCATATCTTATTGTTTTATTGTGAAAACATTTACCGTTAATCGCCTCTAACTGCAATTTGCGATAAACCTTTAACTTTGCGATTTGGTACATGCCTGCCACGTTACCTACCTACCACTCCTTCACTCCCAACGCGCATCACATATCTTACTTTTTATTGCTGAACATTCGTTGCTACCCATCTCCAAGTGCGATTTGTGATAAGTTTTGACTTTGCGATTTCGATTGGCCTCACCTCTACCAACCACGTCACTTTCTTTTACCGATAGTCCTTCCTCTATTACTCCCTTATCACTCCATACTCTCCCTCCACTCCTCCTCTCTCTCTCTCATGTGGTGTGCATTTTTTTATATTTTTTGAATTATTAATTTAAATTATATTATATAATATTATAATTAGTATTATATTTTAATTATAATATTTTAATTTTAATTTTAATATAATTTAAATTATAATAATAATATAATATTTTAACATTTTAATTAATCAATAAATCATTTTTTTAATTATTAATTAGTTTAATTGTATTTTTCAATTAGTTTTTATTAAAATTAATAATGTAATTATAAATTAATTAATAGATAATTATAATTTAATTTAGAATTAGATTATAACTAAATTAGATAAATAATATAATTGCAATTAAATAGAATTAATTAATTAATTATCATAATCTAATTTAGGATTAGAATTTAATTTAAAATTTTGATTTTTTTAGCCCAAGCAACAAAAATTCCAGATTTTTGGCAATTTTAATATACCAAATTTAGAGGCTCATAAATGGAGTTTTACTTGGCCGAATGAGGCCCAGGACAGCTCATTGGAAAGATTAAATGATGGAGATTATTCCTAAAGAGGTTTCATTTCCAGATTTGATAATTTATTGGGTCTAAAATTCAGCAAAAGATCAAGCTACGAATTTTTCAACAAAACTAATTTTCTGAGTTTTATTTTTTGCATTTTAATTTGCCACAACTTCTTATGAGTGCAGATCTATTCATCTATGTTCTCTTTGGCCAATTAGATCAGAACAAACATCAAAATAAAGCTTATATTTCCTTTTCAATTATTTATTTAATTAAGTTTTAATTGGATTTATTTTAATTTCTAGATTTAACATTTTGATTTTATTTTTGTATTTTATTTGTTTTGTAGGAAAACATTTGAGGAGATGAGAAGAAGAAGATCTCAATCAATGAAAAGACTCCAACAATTGAAAAATATGATTTTAAACCAATGAAAATTGATGGAGCAAAACCACTCTTCAAACAAACTTTCCTATGAAGAAATCCTTTTGTAAATTTTATAAATAGTAGATATCAAAATGTAATACAGGCTTCTCTCCTCTGCAATTCTGGAATTCTAAAAAACACTTTTGTAATATGAATTTAGAGTTGTAGGGTGAGAGGAGAAGAATCTCAGATCTTGAGATTATTGAGGTTTTTCTTTTACATTCTAAGTTATGTATAATGAACAGAGTCTTGCACTACTGTAACTCTGATTTTTTAAAGCAGAAGTTTAGGTATTGTAAAAGATTGTTAGAGACCGAAGCTGGAGAAATGGACTTAACAAATTGGTATTTATAATACTATTATTTTAAATGTTGGTTTCATTTTATAATAATAGGAATGTGTCAATTTACTTACATAGTTGTGCACTTTTGTTGGTATGAGTAATTTGCATCAATTTATATTATTATTTGTCTATACTCTTATGGGTTGAATTCTGATTTCTGAGTAACTATTTATTAAAAAATATGTCTTATAAAACTGATTTATTGAATAGTGATATGTTGTGAACTATTTCCACATGTTATTGTTTAATTATTCAAGTTACTGATTAAATGATCAATATCATTTTAAGAACTACTTCCTGAGTGTTGTTGAATGATTATTTCAGTTAAGAGGTCTCTAGATAGAATGTATTTGGTATTCACAATATCAGTTAATTGAACTACTTCATTAGCTTGATATTCATTTAAAAAAAAACATATTTAAATCTCAAATATTTAAAACATCTTGCTCTCAGTTGGGATAGATCTATATCTGCCTAATTGAGATAGGATTAAAATAGTTCATTTTTTGCTTGCATCTTAGAATAATATTGCATTTAGATTAAATTCTACATCCTTAAAAATTCCTCTTCCCAAAGAGGCAAAACTTTAGTTGTGGCCTGGCTAAGCCCAAATTAGCTTAAGGATCACTTTCTTGTCCGATTGGTAAGAGAAATGATCTGATGTCTCTTTCCTATTGATAGATAAAAGTCATATTTTAAGCCAATGGAGATTGAGAGAAGGTAACTGGACCTAGTTAAACCAGTCGGAGCCACCATTCCAAATGGAAAAGGAATTGCTTTAAGGTTCGGACTGGGTGGTCATCCCCCATGTTGTTGCAGCAAATTTCGAGGCCTCAACAGCTATATAGGACAAGGAGATGTTGGCCATCATGCATGCATTGGAAAAATTTCGGCAGTACCTAGTGGGGAATAGGTTCAGAGTGATGACTGACCACAACAACCTCTGATTCTTTCTAGAGCAGAAGCGGTTGCAGGAGAGGCAGTAGAATGGGTCAGCAAGATCTAGGCATATGATTTTGACATCGAGTATGTCAAGGGGAAAAATAACGTGGTGGCCGATGCACTTTCACGTAGACCGGCAACATTGTCCTTGATGAGCTTAGATATGGACTGGAGGGCTCAGTTGTTGGTAGAGTACTCCAAGGACCGTTTCGCCTATGAGGTGTTGGACAGACAGATTACAGATGACAGGTACAGGGTGATGGATGAGGTGATATACTTCAGGGACAGGATCTTCTTGGCCGAGAGCTCCCAGCTCAAGGAGAAGATATTGCATGCCTCACATGATTCGCCATTATCAGGCCACCAAGGGTTCACCAAGACCTATAGGGCCATCAGAGAGAGGTTCTCATGGAAGAGCCTCAAGGAGGACGTACTTCGACATGTTAGGGAGTGCGAAATATGCCAGCGTAATAAGGGAGAGATGAACCATCCGATGGGTTTACTTCAACCTCTTCCCATACCAAAGGGGAAATGGGAGAGTATTTCGATGGATTTCATCACAGGGCTACCCATTGTACAGGGCAAGGATTGCATATTTGTAGTCGTTGACCGGCTGACAAAGTACGCACACTTCTTCGCTATATCAACACGGTACACTACAACACAAGTAGCGGAGTTGTTCTTCAGAGATGTTTTTAGGTTTCATGGTCTCCCAAAGACCATTGTCAGTGACAGGGATAGTCGCTTCATGGGTGGGTTTTGGCAAGAGCTTTTCCATTTGGTGGGTACCGAGTTGACCCCAAGCACCAGTTATCACCCACAGATGGATGGGTAGACGGAGATAGTGAACAAGTGGCTGGAAGGCTACTTGTGAAACTATGTCACTAGAAGGCATGTTTATGATGGTGGCACTTGGGGGAGTATTGTTATAACACCACCCACCATATGTCTATCGGTATGTCTCCATTTTATACTTTATATGGGTATCATGCTTTATCTTTTGCTAAAGTGATGTTTGGTGCTAGCAAGGCCCTTAGGGCCAAGGATTGGATCCAAGAGAGTCAAGATATACTCTAGGCTCTTAAGGATAACATAGCTACAGCGCAAAATTAACAGAATTTGTATGTCGACAGGGGGCGGGTTGAGAGGCAGTTTGAGGTAGGGGACTTGGTCTACCTACGATTTCAACCATATCGGCAATCCACGTTGAGCAGAAGGGGGCTGAGAAGCTCAAGCCCCGCTTTTATGGACCATACAGGGTGACATGTAGGATTGGGGAGGTTGCATATGAGTTGGAGTTGCCCACTGGTAGCAGGATTCATAATATTTTCCATGTGTCATGCCTGAAGAAGGTTTTGGGACAGCAGGTGACTGCAACTGAGGAGCTCCCACCCATATATGATGAGGGGCATTTAGTGCTACAGCCGGAGGCCATCATTGACACTAGGGAGAGGCATCTGCGGAGCAGGACAGTCGGGGAATACCTGGTGAGATGGAGAAATTTACCAGATGAGGATGCCACTTGGGAGAGTGAGAAAATTTTACAACATCCATCATTGCAGTTGCTTGAGGATAAGCAACGTTTTGGCAGGGAGGACTGTAATATTCTCGATTAGCAACAACTAATTGGAAATATTAATTTTTGACTATTTTACTTTAATAAAGTTAAGTTAGAAATAAAGTGGGTGAAAAGGACACTGAACTCACACTTAAGATAAAAATCATTTCATAAAGTCACTTGGATACATGATTAATTGGCAGCGTGGGGCCTAGAGACAAAGTGGCAACGTGGAGGAGATGTCAGTGTGGGCAGCGTGGGCCCAAGACAGTGCAGAGCTAGAGGGACAACGTGGCTCAAGGAGACAATGAAGTTTGTGGTGGGGCATAGGTGAGAGCAAGGCTCTCCAAGCATAAAAAGGGAGAGAGGCTCCTCATTTGATCATTCTATTATGCATCTATGATATTTGTCTTTTAACATTGAGCACACTTTTGCTGTTGAGCAAAGTTTGCACGTGATGTTTAGCACATCAGGTGTCTTCGTGCGGAGATCCCAACCTCAGCCCCGGGGGACTTCAAGTGCCTGCTCGAGTGAGGAGTTTCATCCTTGATTTTTCGGAGATAGTTGTAGCAGCCATAGTTGGGATCATTCTTGCATAAACAATGCAGTGAGTGAGAGGGAGGACACAGTCTTTGGAGGAGGAGATTCTGGATTGAGGGTTTATTAGGGGATTCAGCCCGGGAGAGTTGGAAAGGGGTTAGCACTTCCATATTCCATCATTTTGGTAGAGTTGGAGGCCATATTTTGCAGCAGATCATTCAGGGCCAACGTTCATCACTGGGATAGAGTTATACCTCAAGAGAGGTCATTTTTCGAGGTCAACCATTTCCAGAAATCTCTCTGGGCTTTTATGGGTATTTGCTGGAGAGGCCATTCCCAAAGTTTTACAATTTTTTGAGTTGGGGAGCAGCCCCAAATAGTTGATCTATTCCAGTAGCAGCACCAGCACCAACAACTTTGGAGATAACGCAGTCATAGAATGAGCATCCATTCCATGATATATTCTGGGAGTATTTCTACGCTTGCCTAGTGCAAGCCAAGGTGGTATCATTCTGATCACCTTTGTACTCATTTTAACTTTCAGTACTTAATAAAATGGCTCAGTGTTCTCCATATTTTGTCTTGTTCATATGATGTCTCTCTAGTTGTTGTAGTTTCTTGTTTATGTGCTTTATATTGCTGTTTATTTCTATTCGAAATATTACATTGGTCTTTAGGAATGAAGCTTTCATATAGGTTCCTCCACTCATGCAGCAGTTTCTTTAATACCACCTCCTCTGTAATTATCTCACCCTTGGCTGCATCAACTTCCATGAAAATTGATTCACTGTTTTGGATTGATCTTCCTTATCTGTCAGTTACGTTTGAGCCTTCCTTTTGGTCTTCATGGCTTTTTGTGGTATCTGTCCTTGTCCTTCTTCAATGGGTTGTTCAACTTCTATTGAGATCTTACCCATTTCTTGCAGTATTTCATACCTGTTTTGATTATTTTTTTGCCTGGTTGGGCTAATGTTCTAATTGGAATGTTGTTTACTATTATTTCTTCTACTGGCAATTGTCTTGAATCCATCATCTTTTTCTGGTGATACTCCTCCTCCCTTTGGTTGTTTCCCATCCATTTGGTCTGGGTTGTTTAGCGAGCAAGTTTTGAACAAATGGCCATATTCATGGCATCGTTAGCATCTAACGAAATATGCTCATAGTCAAGCATCTGCTGCTAGACTTCTTCCTCATATTCCAATTCAATCAATTCTGGTAAGGGCTTCGTTATATTCATGTAAACACAAATTCAAGCAAATGAAGTGTACCTACCTCGACGAGTGATTTTTGGAATTTTGACAAATTTTCCAAGAGAGTTGCCAATACCTTATAATATTTATGGGTCCCAGAAATCAACCGACAATGCAAAGAGTCGAACCCAAATAGGCGCTGCCAAAAAATGTTCTTGATTAGGGTTGTAACATTCTTCCCATTGCTTCATAAATAACCCTACATTGTAGTAGAAATATGGTCTGCCCTCAAAGATTCTTTCTTTATCTATGAGGCTGGTGAAGGTCACCGTGAAGAAGCCTCTTGCCCCAAATTTCAGATCAATATGGTCTTTTGGATGCCATTTTAGTTGAATCCATTTTATTAAATCCTTATCTGTCGGCCAAATGCCTATAAATTTACATATTAAGGCATGGTCCTTCATGTAGCTTCTGTATTGATCTAATTTGTTTGATGGGATGAAAAAGTGTGGCTTCTTTGTGGCTCTTGGCAGGCATTGGCCTCTAGTATTGGCTTGCCATTGGGCTCCTAAAATATGTCCTAGGTTAGGGTCGACGCCTCCTTGAGAACCTGGTTGATTTCCACTATAATCTCCTATCGTTACATTCTGGTAGGAGGGGATTTCACCCCCCTTGGTAACGCTGCCATTTTGTCGCTCAAATCTGTGGCAGGACGCCTGCTTCCTCGCCTCAACTCAAACATCAGTATCCTTTGATATCTCCAAACCCTAGTCGTACGCACATTTTTGCAATAGATTGTTATCTCTTAATATGGCAGAATGTAACCAAATAATTAAAAAACCAAATCCATAACATAATAATCAAAAGCATAAATAATTCATGATATTGATAAATCGTGGTATTAACCCATAATATTATAATTTTATCCTTCACTATAATATATTTATGAATTATGTAATAAAAATAATAACATATTATATATTTTGTTAGTTCATTTAGTTGTCATCCTGTAGCAAATGCGAGTCCATGATATATATATATATATAATGTTAAAGGTATATAATTAGTACATTAATGTAAAATGATTTTAAAAAATATAGAATATTAACTCATAACTTGCCATTGCCTTTATTAACCAAAAATAGAAAGTAAATGTAGAGTGGAAAAAGGTTTTTATAAGAACTCACGTGGATCGGCAGCATCTTTATTTTAGGTTTAAGTCGAAAGAGATTCCAGGTTCTGATTCTGAGTAACAATCTCTCAGTGTACAGGCCTTCGGTTCGCAAGTGTGTAAGTCAATTCCGGTTTCTGAGTTCAGATTCCAATTCAGAGATTGGGGTTTTCAACTTTTATACGAAGATTTAATAATTCCCGGCATTTCTAGGTTTATTTAAAATACTTTTATTTTACTAGGAGATTTTTATTTTATAATTACTTTTTATTAGGTAAGTATATTGTAATTAGTTTAAGATGTTTTAATTCTTAATTAATTTGTAAATTTTTACGAAAGTTTATTAAAAATTTGGTAAAATTAAATATTATTCTTATTTTTTTTTATAAATTAAACATTATTTTTATTTTTATTTTTAAATTTGAATTTCTAATTTTTTTTATTGGCGAATGGCTAATTTTATTTGATTTAAAATCAAAATCAAAATTATTATTTTCTCTTGTTGGTTTTCATTATTGAATGGACTTGGTTTAATAATTTTTCTCAATACAACTATAGCTCCTTAAATGAACTATAAAACCATGAGCTAAATGACCATGCACCACAAAATAGGTGAAAGTGAAAAACATGGGTTGATGCAAAAATGCACACAATTTTTTGTTCTTTTTGTCAGCCTCCCTAAGGCAAGGAGTCTTGTCCACTTTTGTACCCCGAAGTAGGGGGACTTTGCCCCCCTTATGACCCTTGATCTGTCAATGCAATGTACAACATTTACATATATTAGTGTAAAGAATATAACACATACCTAACAATGACAAGGCATGTGACAAATTAGATAGATTAAAAGAATGTACTTCACCATGTCTGTGATTTTACTTCATAAAAATATGCACACATTTTATACTACATAAAATTTTTTATTTTTTATTATATAGGGAGTCCATCATATGATATTATAAAAAGGAAGGTTGGAACCAAAATCCCAAGGCCCTAAACATTCATGGAAAACTCAATATTAACAATGTCAATGGGACTAAAACGAACAACGAAATATATTAACAAATTAGAAAATTAAAAAGAGTTACATAGATGATGATTATGACTTACAAGTATATAAAGGAAGGTGAAGCTAATTTGGTTACGTTTCCAAGTTTTCTACAAGCGAAAGTAAATAAGGATCATATCATGCCATCCTTATACATATTTCTACAAGTGCAAGTATATAAGGATCACACCATGTCATCCTTAGACATATGCAAAGAAGAAGGACAAGCATGTACTTGTATAGTCTTGTCATAACTAGTATATCATTTACAACAGTACTAAGGGAAACTTTCATACTATATTAGATTGTTTGGTAACCAATGGACAACATATTGTAATTTTACACTATCCTTATGCATTATGCATAATTAATGTCGCTAGTTCTATTTATGAAAGTAAAAATGAAGATTCCCGCTGCAATCCTTTTCTTGCTTTGTTCCCTGGTCCATTTCCTTCCTTTGTAATTCTTATTTTTCATGCAAATTATTGTTTCATAACATTGTTTGCACAAATGTTATCCTTTTACATTGCACTACTATTGTTTAACCTTTTTCTTTTCTTGTTTTTGTTTCTGGGCATCCATGGCTTTTGAAAAAAACTATAATTGAAACCTTTGTTGTGATAAAAAAAAGGGAAGAATAAACACATCACACTCATGTAACAATAAGAAGTATTCTTTTGATACTCAATTTTGATAAAGAAAACCTCTTTTGATGATCATGACTTCAATGTGATACCAGAAGGTGGCTAATAGTGGAATATGAAAGTTACCAAGCTACTTTGTCAAATATTAAAAGCATTTGGTAGTGTTGAAGCATCTAATTTTTTTTATTTTTATTTTTTATTTTTATTTTTGAGAAATGAAGCTAAATTTAAATGATAAAGCTTATTACTCATGGTTATTTGTGATATTCAAGGGAAACAAAAATAAAATGAATATTTATTCCCTGTTATGACTAGTATTGGAAAATGATAGTATAAGAATGAAATTACTAGTGTTAAGGATGTCATTATCGACTTGTTATGCCAAGTATTTAAGGTGCATGTCATGAATGAGCATTATAGAGTATTTTATTGGTAAGAATACCTTGGTTTGATTATGAATACTAGGTGAATTGATAGTTTAATATGACATCATAGTATTGATTTCTTTTATTTTGAATCCTAACTTTATAAAATTCATCTTAGTGCTTGTAATATTTTGGAATATAAACTGCGTTAGAGTTTAAAAACATTCTCAACATTTTGAGTGAATAACTTACGCAACATAAAAGTATCAAAGTAATCTAAGGCCTCACTAAATTAGGATCAAGACTTATTTCCTCCTTTATTCCAAAGCTTCTTTATGATGTATATATAAAAAAATCAAAAATCAAAAATCAAAAAATCAATTAAAGGATGTTCCACAAGAACAAACAATTCCTTACTCTCATTTGTTAACATCTATTTATTGTTGGAAAATCGGAAAGGTAGAAATATTTTCTCTTGTTGATAATTACTTGTGATTTTCTTTAATTTATTATTATCTTTTTTGTGTTATTATTTTTATCTTAATTCATTAAGAAATTACCAAAATGAAAACACGAAGATCAAGGACACCAGATGTAGGCGCATAGCTAGGGAAAAACCCCTATAAGGGTAAAACCAAATCAATAACTCTTCCTTCAGTAGATTCAAATCAAGATGAGACACTTCCAGACTTTTATACATCGACAAAGACCTCCTCCAACCACCAAGTCAACCCTCCCTTCTTATGGCTGTCATTTTCTCACTCTTTCAAGTGTCAACGCTTCAAGGAGCAACGTCAGATAAAAAATTCGACCTCAGCAACATATTTTCGGCCCCCGGCTTCAGAACTTCGACTCTGCAACATAAACATAATTTTGGCCCCCAACTTCAGCTCAATATCTTCGCATGTGTGAGAGAAAGGTATCCCAAAACCTCGATTTTCTTCTTCATAACTTCTCTCCTTCTTCTCATGCAACTTCACACTCTTTTCCAGCTACTCATTTTATAGATATCGAACTTGATGATGATGCGCTCCAAATGAACTCAAACTACTCAATATATAGGCTTCTTGTGAGGTCAAACTACCCTAATCTAGGCCGACTTGTTGAGGGTAGGGCCGACTTGGTGTGGAGGTGACAAATTACCTTTTTTACTCAAAAATAATTCTTTTTACATGATACAAAAGCCCAATAAGTGTTTAATAATAATGACAATGAATCTAATGACTCAAGGAAAAAACCTAGAAGTACTCAATGGATACTTTGACCTAGAAAACATTGACCCAATCATGAAACCCATGCTTTAATAAGTCAATTTATTTAATAATATATTTTCTTTCTTTCTTTTGATAAATATATTCTATTATGACTCAAGTACAATTATGAAAACTGACAGTAGTTACATTCTTCAACACTCCCTCTTAACTAGGGAGGTATTCATAATTACATATATATACAATTACATGGAATATTTCAAATGATCTTGAACTATGAAGAGTTCTAACATACTCAGTGTTGCGGACTAGATTCCTGAGCAGGGTAATCTATCCGGGTGGGACTAATATGGACTAAATCTTTCAACCAGTCTAGGTACCATCAGGCTTACTAACTAACCATCAACCTACGGATCTAGGTGTGTATCGAAGGTAAGAGCTCCAAGACCAATGCCACCCTCCCTCTTCGGGATCTAGAAATAAAACACACATAGGCCGACCAAATGTCCTCCCAAGCATTTAACATTAGATGCTTCATCTCTCCCTAATAAACTACATATAACCGTTTGTCCAAGCATTGTTCCAGAGTGTTCAACCTGTTTATGGAGAGACAAGCACAAACTCCAATTAGTCGTAGACTTTCAAATATACATACACAAGTAAATACAAACCTTCAGGGTCCTTAATCATCTTGATGCCACTTATACCAAGTTATTCATATGAAACTAGTCAGAAGCTTTTCTTCTTTCATTTCTTCAATAGCACCAAGACATCCTTAATTCATTGTAGTACTTTCATTCATTATCCAGTTTCTTCTTCAAGGTATCCATCAATACTATCATAGTATGCCCTCCCTCTTAACTGGGGAGATTTACTCTTTTCTTCTATCTAGGATCCATCTAAACTTAGGGAGATCAACTACTTCCTTCTTCTATAACATCATAAAACCTCTCACGACTTCATTCCTTCATACAACTTCAGGGTTATATTGATTATCATCATCCATTGAAAATCTTCATCGTCTTGAAGATTATGTACCTAAAAAACCTTTAATAGCAAGTATAACCAAATACAAATTGAAAAAAAATTTAACTATATCAAAATCATGTTAATAATGGAAGCATTAGCCTTTTAGACATCAAATACCTAAACCTAGTTAGGTTCATAATCAACAAGAGATACATACTCAACTTCTTACAAGGGTTTAGTTACAAACCCTAGACTATATAAGCAACTCAATCAAGATATCAGTCTTATTATATCTAGGATCTCGATATTAATTTCAGAGATATATGAAAAACTCTTCTATGATATATTTCAAACCCTAGATTCCACATTTGAGACACAAAACCTTAGATATTACCAAATTCAATAAAATACAATTCTACAATGCATATAAGGGTTCAATAATATTATATACATCTACTAGGGTTTGTTAAAAACCCCATACTTTTATCATAAAAGATAAATTGTATCAAAAAAAATATCATCAAATCCTAGACTATCAATTTTCTACTAGGGATTTGTTACAAACACTAGAATTCACAAACTATGAGCATCAACAATTAGGTTAGCATACTTAAATATACATATCTAGGGATTAATGCACTAGCATTTCTCATCAATTTCTACTAGGTAAACCTAAGACACAAACATAAAAGCATCCAATATAGATATACAACAATTTCATTTAGACTAGGGTTTCGAATATACAAATGAATATATACCTAGGGTTTCATTCCTAAGACATCATATTACTATATATATTATAAGGGTTTTTCTCATAAACCCTATGGATTCAATACATAAATTTAGATAGCAAACCCTAAAGGACTAGGGATTTTATTATAACAATACCAAAACATCAAAAGAATAGGAATTCTAGATTTCATCAACAACCCTAAGTAGACTAGGTTTTCATAATTAATATTAACATACCCTTAGGTTAGGGTTTTACAAAGAACCTTTTTAGGGTTCCAAAAGAATGGTATTATTAAGGTTAGATTCAATCTAATGAGTAATCACCCTAACAAGAATCTTTGTGATTCAAAACCCTATACATAGCAATGTCAATAATGTAAAGCAAGAATTTTAAAAGAAAACTGAAGATGCCTTTTTCATATGGAGAGAATTTTATAACAAGGCTTATGGTCTAAGACATACCTTTGAGTTATTTCTTACAAACCTCGTAGAACATCAATTCTTGAAGGGCATAACTTCTTCCACGCTAAAATTATATCCTTTGAAGTCTCCTCTATACCCTTGAGTATTCAACAAGCTTTCCTAACACAAAAATATATAAAAGGTTATTAGCATATAATTCAAACAAGTATTAAGGTGAGGAGGAAATCAAACATTAAAATATGAAGCAGACAACATAATACTTATCTTTTGGTAAATTAGTGGAGTATCCCTCTTAATCCTATATTTAGGGAAACCTACAACTAAAAATAAAAGGTGTTATAACAAGACATGTTAGACCTACAAGTTCTAGAAAAACATAAAGGAAAACAATTCAAAAGTTAGAATAGAAAGATATGTAAGGGATAGAGTCCCTAAGAGTCCCTAAGAGTCCCTAGAAAATAAGTATTTGATTTGGCATTCTTTCATCTTGCTCTTCTTTGGTGGAGCTTCATCGACAATATTTTATTGATCCTTATCTCTCTTCTTATTCATTGGACTCTCTAGACAATGACTTTTGTAGTGACCCATATTGTGAAAATTTTAACATTCGATCTTTGATAGGTCTACTTTCTTCTTTGGTCCTTTGTACTTCTTGAAGGTTCCCTTCTTTTTGTGATGAGCAGAATAGACATTTGAGATGTTCTCCTCTTCATTCTCCTTCTTATTACTTACTAATGATATTTTGGCTTCTTCTTGAATACATGCATTTCATATTTGTTTGAATGTTGGAGTATCCTTCCAATTGTTTATTCTTGATGCAAAGGCACTCCACGATGTTGGTAGTCATAGAATGGAAGTAATCATGAGCTTTTTTTCTGGTACAATTTCATATATTTCTTGGAGTTCATATTTGATTATGGATATCCTTATAAATAATGATGTCGCAATATTGTCTTTCGACATATTCATAGTTATTAATTCATTCTCGAGGTTGGTAATTTTACCAATGTTATTAATTTTGAATAATTTTGATAGAGCCTCATACATTTGCTGAGCGAAATTTATGTTGGATATATATGGAATGAGGTTGTCCTTTATTCCATCCACTATTAGGTTCATGGTCAATATTTCATTTTCTCTAAACTTTTCTTTCTCTTCTTCACTTGATTCATCTGTAGGCTTCTTGTCATTTCCTCGAACTAGATCCAAAACTTCATTCTTCTTTTTCCATGCCCTGAGTTGGAGGCTCCTTCTAGTTTGTTTTCTCCCTTCATTGAGTTAGACATAGTTCTTGTAGATAGTAGGCTTATCTTCTTATATGATTCCTTTTAATAACCTTCCTTCATTCTCCTTTTTTTCTTTTAATAAAGCTCTAGGTTGCCTTTTTATTCCATCTTCACCTTAGCTCTCATACCATGTTTGAAAATAGGAAAGGCAAAAATATTTTTTCTTGTTGATAATTACTTATGATTTTCCTTAACTTATTATTATCTTTCTTGTGTTCTTATTTTTTTTATCTTAGTTCACCAAACAATTACCAAAACCAAAACACGAATATCAAGGACACCAGATGTAGGCACAGAACCAGGGAAAAGCCCTATAAGGGGAAAACCCAGTTAAGAACTCTTATGTCAGTATATTAAAATCAAAATGAGACACTTCCAGACTTTTAGACCTAGACAAATACCTCCTCCAACTACCAAGTCAACCCTCCCTTCTTGTAGATGTACTTTTCTCAACCTTCCAAGTGTCAATGCTCTAAGGTGTAACT
Source organism: Pinus albicaulis (assembly GCA_034641835.2). NCBI lineage: Eukaryota > Viridiplantae > Streptophyta > Pinopsida > Pinales > Pinaceae > Pinus > Pinus albicaulis. The sequence goes on from JAXQQM020076816.1 coordinate 47,836, forward strand.
CTAGATCAAAATTTCGACCCCAACAGCAGATTTTTGGCCCCCAACTTCAAAACTTTTACCCTGCAAAATAAAAAAAAAATCAGCCCCAGCTTCAACTCAATATCTTCGCACATGTGATAGAAAGGCAGCCTGAAAACTCATTTTTCTTCTTCCCAACTTCTCTCCTTTTTCTACTGCAACTTCACACTCTTTTCCAACTACTAATTTTTAGATATCAAGCTTGATGATGATGAGCTCCAAATGAAGTCGAACTGCTCAATATGTAGGCTTCTTGTGAATTTGAATCACCCTAATCTAGGCCAACTTGTGGAGGGTAGGGCAGACTTGGTGTGTAGGTGAAAAATTACCTTTTTGACTCAAAATTAGCTCTTTTTACATTATACAAAATCACAAGAAGGGTTTAATAATAATGACAATGACTCTAATGACTCAAGACAAAACCTATAATTCCTCAATGGGGACTTTGGCCTAGAAAACATTGACACAAGCATGGAACCCATGCTTTAATAAGTCAATTTATTTAATAATATTTCTTTATTTCTTTATTTTGATAAATATATTTGATTATGACTCAAGTAAAATTATGAAAATCAACCCTAGTTACATTCTTCAACATTTATCACAATTCACATACCCTCCATCAAAACAAGTTAATTAAAATTTCTAGTGAGGATAAGAAGAAGAAATATTGATATTGCATATATTATCTTTTTAAATTATATTAAACAACAATTAGTTGATAAACACAATTAGTAATTGCAATTTCCAAGGAAAATTTTAAGGATGGAATTTTATCTTAAAGTTTAGAAACCTTGGTGAATCTTATTAGTCCCCAATATGTAAATTTTAAATTTTTTGATGATATTTTTGTAAAAATATTTAGGATTCTAATTATTTTATATTAGCATATATAAAATGTTGGTGATTTTCATGGTAAGATAATTTTATACTATAAAATTTGGGCGAATAAATAAATTAAAAAAAAATGGAAATTGGCAAATCTTTTTTTCAAAGCATGGAAAATTAGCCCACCTGCGAACATTAGCCCCTAAAGTTTTCCTTGGCAATCTCATTCTACAAAATTCCCATCACTTCACTATAATAAAAAAGGACATTGGTGAGGGTCAAAAAATGTCACCATAAGCTCATTGGTGATGGTCAAAAGGGCATCTGTCACCAAAAATTGAACGTCACCAAAGGTGGCATTGCCAAAATTATAGGTGTTGTGGCGACATTCAAGGTTAGTCACCAATATTGTTTTATAATGACAAATAATGACCATCACCATTTCATATGAGTAATGGTGACAGACCTTAGCCTCCATCACCAAAAAATGGAACGTCACCAAAGGTGGCGTCGCCAAAAGTATAGGCGTTGTGGTGACATTCAAGGTTCGTCACTAATAATGTTTTATAATGACGAATAGTGATCGTCACCATTTCATATGAGTAATGGTGACAGACCTTAACCTCTTTCACCAAAAAATTGAACATCACCAAAGGTTCGTGAAAAGTATAGGTGTTGTGGTGACATTCATTGTTCGTCATGAATAATGATGATAATGACCGATAGTGAATGCCACCATTTCATATGAATAACAATGATTTATTGTGATGGACCTTTCATGACCATCATTATTGATGCATATATATGGCGACATTCATTGATCGTCACTGTTTCATATTTTGGTGAGGGTCGAAAAATGTCACCATGGGCTCATTGGTGACAGTCAAAATAACCTTTGTGACCAAAAATTAATCGTCAGCATTTCATATGAATATCAGGGCACGATGGAATCAAACCACCAACCTCCTGCTTATAAAACAAGTGCTCTTCCATGGAGCTAACACCCTTTAAATAATTAGGCTTTAAAAAATTAAACCTTGAAACTTTATAAATTTAAATTCTACAAATTTCAATAAATTATAAAACTTTGTAAAGTCTTGGTAAATATTTCACTAAACAAGCAAAATATCATCGAAACTGTAGATCCCTACCTAATGGTTATGGAAGTTATGAAAAGTGGTTGGAGGGGAAAATAGTTACGTATAAGATACTCAACATGTTCAGTGAAATACTCAATTAGAAGTGAAACTTTGAAGACATTTATAACTTATAAATGGCATACAATTATCAAACCTAAAATCTGCGACTACATCAAAAATTTTTGTGACAACATAAAAATATGTCTCTAAAAGATTGATTTGCATGCCAAAAAGTAAAAAATAGTGAGTACATATGATGCAATTATGAATAATGAGCTACATGCTTGAATCCTAATTGCTATAGGGTCTAGAAAACTATTTGGGAGTGCTTATAATTATTAATTAATTCAAGATGTCAAAATAAAAAATGATCAATAACAATGATCCTGAAATGTAACCACTAAATAGATATTAAATTTGTAAGCACCAAGTTTGACTAATACATGTAGTGCACACTAGGATACATAGGAAAAAAATGACACCTACACTTTGTAATTAATGAATTAACTAATGCTTCAACTTCTTTAGCACTTTAACAGATTATACTAACATATACGGTGCATGATTGTTCACAAGTTCCAAATGAACATGGGATTGATAATTATATGCATAGCTCATATTTTATTTGTTAAGAAATTAGAAGGTAATTGAAGAACCTACCAAAGGACAAACTTGAAATATAGAAGCATAAATCACATTAGTATAAAGTACAAAGATATAAAGAAATTTTAAAAATTCACTGCAAGGTCATCAAAAAACTTATTTTCACCTTGTAGTAAAACCAGTCCATTCCATACATTACCAAAACTATCTCATCATTACTAATTTCAATTTCCATTTCCATTTAATTATATTTTATTTCCATTCCATATCATCCTTGTTCATTTTTTATAACTTTTCATTGACCCCTATCCAATGAAGAAAATTTTCCACCTAAATGCTCACCAACAAGAAAAAATTGCAAATTCATTTTATTTCTAGAGGGAGGCTATAGGACATGAAAAGCTACAAGTCATTGAAATTTTCATAGTCAAGCCTTAATATTTTCAATATAATACCCTAGAGTCATGACTCATACTCAACAAAAAATGAAAATTTGGAGTACCTCAGCTTCTACATGGTACCCTAAACCTCCATAGGAACCCCTACAGGTAGTCATGTAGAAACTTCATCATATAAAATGCAACATTGTATCGTAGTATAAATCACACCATTATTCACTCATCCAATACCTCTAGGTATGATTGTACTTTGATCTCTCCCTTTACTAATATTTTTATGCAATTTTATTTAGTTGCATACAAGTCAAAATTGTATGTAATTGTTTTTGTCATATATATATATATATATAGCTCAGCACTCTAGCTCGAGTCCAGTGGGGCTCATCTCTTTTGCGTAAGAAGTGAGGGGAGGGAATTAAAATAAAGTGCTATTATAATTGGTAGAGATACCATAGTCATACGATACATCAACAATATTCATCCAAAAGGAAATGAGAAAGAAATAGATTTTAGAAAAAGAGATCATTAACTAAAATGCAAGGACAACTAAAGAGAAGACATGACTAAATATTATGATTATATTCTTGGTGTTGATCCATTTCATTTTCACCACCCTTTTTTATCAACCATGTCATTTCAATTCTCCTCGTCAATTTGCTACAAGAAGAATAATTATTTCTACAGGATTAGCTACATGAACAACTATAAGATTGCAATAATCTACAAGAAATTCCAGATAGGAAGCACAATAAGCTGAATAGAAGAAAACCACGACAATGGAAAGTCATTTGGTTTTGTTTTCCCTCTTCTTTGACTTTTTTTTTGGAATTATTCTACTACAATTGTTCCTAGAATGCAAATATTCATTGTTCAAAATTTATAACCCTTCCTATAAGAATTTCTATAAACATAATTACAGTGTGCTAAATTCAAGTTTATAAGGCAAGAAAAAAAAAAGATAAAACAATAAGATAACCCCCTTTCTTTACAAAAACAACCTTCTTTGTGCGCTTCTATATAATGTGGCTAGGGTTTAATGGAAGAGAGCCTACAAACGCTGTTATATTTTATCAGAGCATTAGGGTTGTAAACATTTTACAGAGAAGTCGATGGTTGGGGTATTTTGAGAAGAGTTTATGATGATGATGATGTGGCCTGTGAATTTTCCTCAAATTTCATAACTACACGGGGAAAGAGTATGTGATCGTAGTGATAGGATTAGTGATTCCTATTAATGAAACAATTGATAGAATCATATGCATTCCTCAAGGCTTACCATGGGATAAGGAGGAGAGGAAAGATGCCACTCTTGCTAAGAAGATTTGTTTTCTTGGATAATAAGGAATTTATATAGGATAATTATGGATTCAAAAGCAAGAGTTTTCTATCTCCTTTGAATGAAGTTGCATAACACATATTGAAATACATCTCTTATGATGGGAGATTTAATTGGGTATATGCATATCAGTTGAGACTAATATATCAAATTAGACACCAATCTCACTACAAACATCTCAAAAGATTGAAAAAAAAATTACTTCCTTTTACAATAATTAAATGGGATGAGTGGTAAGGTGAAAGGAGGGAAACACGAGTCTTTGGCCCATCATGGGCTTATTAAATTGATTGTTTATGATGCCTTTGATAGCTTGGAACATCCTATTCCATATATTGGGTTCATAGATATGGATAAATAGGGATTTTGAAAGACCCATGAAGACTTAAAAGATCTAGGGCTCATGATTATCAAGAAAGAAAAAGAAAAAGTAGCCACTATAAGTATCAAGAAAGAAAAAGAAAAAATTAGCCACAAGCCCTGGGTCTTCTAAGTGAAAAAAAGAAGAATATTAAACTAGAGGTAACTGAAAATGAGATTTTAGCCACACTACTGAAGATGGGGGAAACCCCCTAAGCCCAAGAAAAGGACACAAATAATCCAGTATGAATCTCAAGTTTAAAGGCGGCATAGGCCTAGGACCAAGTCTATCTTTAAATAAAAAGAATCTTCCAAAAATGTAGTAAATATAGAGGAAACCCCAAGCCCAAAGGAGCTAATAAATATCTTGTAGAATGAAGAGAGCTATAGGAAGAGGAAAATTGCACCATGAAGAAATAAAAGAGAAAAAAAAAGCAAGAGAATCTAAAGGTTGTTGGATCATACACTACAGGAAGAATGCCATGTTGGAAATAGAAAAGGCCAAGGTAGATTCCCACAAATGGAAGAGGATTGCAATAGAAATGGGAGTAGAGGAAGTACAAAATTTGGTAATCAAATATACCAACTTAGAGAGGATATGATGATCCTAAAAGTTGAAGTGGAAAACAATATGGAACACTTCGAAAAATAAAACAGAAAACTCAAATAGAAATTTGAGAAACCAAGAGGAGTGAACAATCAGGTTTGAGATATGGAAGCTTTTTTGGGAGTCATGGAAAATTTGTCCTTGGAACTAGCTAGTTACACACAACCAACAAGGACATATTCTCTTTTTCTAAAAGAGAAATGGTGTAGGTATCTTATTACTCATTTTGACTAGTAAGGAAAATTTCATGTCCAAAATTCTAGATATTTCATCAAATATTGTTGGGGTTGCAATAGGGGAAGCATATCACAAACAAATAGAATTGGTTTCCATAGCTTAGCATTCAATTGGCCCATAATTTTTGTCATATTTTCAAACTAAGCATTATAATCAGTTGATAAACAATGTTTGAGCATGTTTTTAGCCTACTTTTAATTGCAAATACCTAAATTTAATTTCATTCTATGAAGTATTAGTGCTGGTGAAATGGATAGACTATAGGCCTACCATTTGCAAATCAAATGAGTAGAGAAGGTCCAAATACTAAGAGGAGTTAAATTGAGAAAGTGAAATGGAGGACAATCAAAGCATAAAACATAGAATAGTTAAACATGAAAAGAAACTCAAAACCAAATGAGGAATTAAAAAGTGAATGGTGTTAAATTGATAAAGTGGAATGGATGAGGAAGATGAATGCATGAAATGGATAATAGTAAAAAATCAAAATAAAAACAGACTCGGAGCGAAAAGATAAATTTAAACAGAGTTAAATGGCACCAATAAAGGACACTTATGAAGTGATAAGAGAAAATGGAATAAGAAAAGAAGTTGTGATTGAGGAAGTGAATTAAAAGAAATAATATATCAATAACTAGGTCCAAGAATAGGAAGTTTGGTAAAGAAATTCCACTCAAATGGAGAAGTATTACTAAACAATAAAAATGCCTCAACTGGCAATTAAGGGAAGAAATAATTTTAAGATCCAATAGAAGCTCTATAAGAGGGGAGGAAAGGTGTGTGTTGAGTGGTAATGAAATAAGACATCTATAGAGAAAAAAATGGAAGGGGAATAAGACATCTGGAAAGATGATTTATTGAAATAATAGAAAATATACCTCCACAATGAAAGGAGCCATGGTATAAAGACATAATTGGACAAGATGCAGGTATAAATTAGACTTAACCTGTATTAAAGGCATTCAGAGATACCTAATAGGATTTTAACATTTACCTGGTTGTAGGGGAGATGATTTAGAGCATGCCTTGTAGCACACATGACCAAGGCAGGCCTCCCAAGACATGGAGTGAATTTGGAGACCTACCAAGTGAAGAGTTACACCTAGACCCCAAGTCTCACAAACTCAAAATCAAAAATTTCTTCTAAAATAAGAAAAATATGATCTCTTGTCCAGTGCTAGACTATTTGATGCTCAAGACTCATCAACCAAACATGCCACCTTAGGTCTGAGAAGATAAATTTTAAGTTTTATACATTCATATATGCTGAAGGCTTACAAAAATAAGCGACAATAGAGACAAACTAAAATTAGGACTAACATGTATATTCTTACGACAAAAAAAAACATGCCAATATGCAATAAAATGTATAAAGCAGGAATGCTTCAGAAACATTGATAGGGAAGGAAACATAGTTATACATGACAATAATAGTTAACTTTAGAATGAGTTGTCAAAGAGAATACGATGTTGCATCATTTAGAAGTGTTAGAATAGGAGGATTTTTTTAGGAAACACTCTAAACTATGATAGCCTAATAAATGAGAGAGGAACAAATGTCGTCAGAGAACTACAATCCAAAGGCGCATTAGTAAGGTCATGACAGAAGGCATACAAGGAAGAAAAATGATACTTTTATAATGTGACATAGTTCTTCTAGAAATAGTACAAGATGACCCTTGAACGTGCAGGGAAGAACATCTCAATAAGTTAAGGCTCTAAAAGATGTGTTGTGAAAATTGAATTCAGCTAGCCAGATGGCATTAAGCCATATTTCATAATAGAGTTTATAAAACAATATCCAAAATAGTTACAAGTAGACTAAGGTAGTCCTCAAAATAAAATATTGAGGGAAAAAAAATAAGCTTTGTGGAAAGCACACAAAATATATCAGATAATGGTAGCTCAAGGGACTGAACATGAGTAATGGGAAAGAATAAAGGAATGTTGACAAAATTAGACATGGTTCTCTCTACAAAGTGCTTATAGATTTTGGCTTTTCTTAAGGTTGACTAAGTGGGTCAGAAGTTATTTTTGGTTAGGATCATTTGCAACACTAATTAATGGGTATCCTGGAAGCCTATTCCAAACCGAGACAAGGGGCATGCCTATAAATCAGTTACCAACAAAAAAAATATTAGCACTTAACATATGTATTATATTGAATAAACAAAAGGCCCACTACAATGATGTCAATAGAGTCAAAGTTTACACTGAAATCTACGATGTTACAATGATACACCAAAAAAACCTACTAAAGTGCACAAGCTTCACACTAATGGATCCAGATAAACCAAGTTTGAAGTAGTGGATCACTGGAAATTTTGATTAAAAAAAATAATAAAATGTGTAGTTCTTACAAAATTATGCAGTTTACAAAAATAGATTAAAAGACATGTTAAATGAAAAAAAAATCTCCAAAGGAGCATAGATTATCGTAATATTGTCTACAAAAAACAAAATATATGCACTTATCCCTTGTATGCCAATATATTAATAGATTTAAAAACACATAAAAAAAGAGCTTTGAACCATATCATGCTTGAGATCAGAAAGTATCCACCTTAAGAGTACAATATTAATGACAAAGGAAGCACTAGGCCAAGCCCTCTGAAAGCTAACATTCCAAATCTAATTGCATGATGTTACAACTCATGTTGGAATATGTATGTAGCATTAAAATTTGAACAAAAATTATGTGTCCACTTATCTTTTGAATTTATGTAGTGAAGGATTATTTTTCATTTCAGATGCAAATCAAACTAGGCACTAGTTTTCTAAGAACTATACTCCTAAAGAGCCACTAACTACATTTGGTATCACGAACAATCAACATCACATTTAAACAAGAAGCCTGCATGCTATTCACAGATGTTTGTCTTGGTTAGATTCTTCCATCATTTCTCATATATATGTGATGTCAAAAAACTCATTTTCATTTTTTCTAGAAGCACATTATGTTTACAATTCATGAACTACGACATGGAAGTGATGAAACCTATATAAACTTTAAAGTCCACTACAGAAAGGTTTTTACATTTACTTTGACCCAGTTCTTCATTTTCCTTTATGTCAAACATACCACTTCATCATATTGTAAGTGCATCACATGCCAATTATGAGATGAGCGGTTGTAATAAGAAAGCCAAAAAGCATAAGACATAATATTTCAGCCACTTGGGAAAAAAAGTGTTAGTACATTTTAAAAAATAACACCATTTGTATTGCAAAAGGTAAGCAACACCTGTTGTTGAGATAGTGATATGTTGTGGCACTAGCTGGAAGCAGAGTCTTGTCATAAACAAACAACTTCTATAATTGACATGTAATTATCAAGGTCTCCCATTCCCTGCACCACCCAAAGCAAGTAAGTTATAACCAAGTGATGGAACTTCATGACAAATAACAATGCAATTTAATAAAAAGCGATTGCAAAAATAACACTTGGGAAAGTAACATAAACTCCTCAAATGTCCCTTTACATATCAAGGAGAATAACATTATTTCAAAATTATTTTATACCGGTAACTTTCTCATAAAGAAAACACCGTAACCGTAGGAAACCGTAGGTATTTGTTAGACTTTGTTAAGCAGAAAATGGTATATAAAAAAATAAAGCACATCCTCGACCTTGAGCTAAGTGCATTATCCCGTAATCGTAACAATTTCAAAGTTCTAAGTTCATAAATGGGCATAACATCGTGTTTTAGAGTATTCTCCCTAAGCCAAATGCTATTCTCCAAAGGTTTTATGATTCTACAAATTCCTATATTGAATTACATATCTAACCGATGTACTATTTAGTCTTAAAAAAATTGGTACCAAGAAGACAAGAAGTCATTTTGTAGAGTAATTTTTCTTAGCATTATTATATCCAAAGAAATATTTTCAGAATTTGGGTGTCAAGATATTCATTTTGAATATAAAGCTTCATTAGATCATTGTTGAAACCATTTCCGTTGTGCTCGTTAATCATTATTTACAATTTTCCTGTCAAGTATAATTTTTTGGAAAAGTGGCACTATGTTGCTGAGATAACAATAGTAGTGATGCAACCGCGTTCAAATCATTTTTACGAGACTAGGCCAAGTTGACTAGAAATTACCAGCTTGACTAGGCTGTGAGGCAATAAACTAAGCCGTATTAGTCGTGAAACTCAATTTGATTGGATTTGATGTATCTTCTGTGGACCTCTAGAACCGGATATCGACCATGATTGAGAACAAGCTAAGAAATGATTCACATAGATATACCACCCATAGGAAGAATCACCATAGCATATAGAAATTTGGAAGAAAATCATATTCACCGTCTTTATTACCTCATTCTCTCTACAACAAGACATGGGATATTAGAGATATTCCTTAGGCAAAGCCTTTCCAAAGGAGGATGGAGGAAATATAAATATCCTACAAGTATCATGGCTAATCTATACAATACCTAGGTAGGGCCGAAGGCTTGGTTTGATTGATATGCAAGCTCAAAGACCAATAGTTGTTGCTAGGTGGCGTATAAGGGTCGCCATGAATGGGAAGGGTCCAAGGCAAGTTCTCATTGCCTATATGATGCTATCCATGCAAAATGGAATAAATGATTCTTTGGGCTCTTTTAGACCTATGATGTAGTTGATGGACCCACACTTTTGAATTTCAAGGCTAGGGATTTTTAAGACGATTTTGTAGCCAGCGATGCCTAGTGTCTAAGAAATTGTATTTCTGGGATTGTTTTGGTTCAAGGAATGGAATGTACTTGGAAACAACATAGAATTGGAATTTCCCTTCATAGAAAGTACATATTGGTTTAATACCTTGTTTCATAGGAAAGAGGTTAACTGAGAGAGGAATTCATTACAAATATTATGAGACTTGTGGGATTAATAAATGGAAGGATGGTTGATTTGGATAGTTATCAATCATACAAAAAAGCTGTGAACTTATAACAATCATAAGTTTTCGTAACTTCCGCATGGGGACTAATTTGTAAGATGAAGTGGATCTATAAAAGTACTTTTATAGATTAAACGATTAAAAATTTATTTGAAGTTTTTTAGCTCAAGTGTCTTGTTGTAGAATAACCTAGTTCAAAGCCTCCATTCTCGCTCGCAAAACCTTTCATCAACTCTCATCATAATCGCTTCCCGCTTTCATTAACTGAGGATCTCCTCATCGATAACATCAATGCCTAACAAATATGCCTTTCCTTTCTTAAGGGTTTGATTTCATTAAACATTAGAGAAACTTTCATGATGTCCAACTAGCCGCTAGCACCTTCAGAATCCATCAATTATCTTAGCTTTCTCTTGTCTTATAACCCTTAATAATGACCGCAAAATATCAAGAGTCTCATCGAGGTGAAATTTGTTGAGAATTTAACCCGAGCTATTTTTAGGGCTCGCACCTCGCATCTAACTCTCTACACCGACCCCCGCAAACAACTAACCCGATATTGAAGTATGTTCAAAACACCCTCGGGACTTCCTTCAAGCTCTATAGATTTTGAACCAACTCGTCATGGCGTGAATAGGCTTCATTTATTACTACTTTTTCGAGTAAATGAATCCATTTAACTAAATTTCATGAATTCATAAATGCTTTGTGCACATTCAATGGGCTTCCAAATCCCTGTCTATCGCATAAACAAGAAATTTGGAAGAATTGATCAAACAAACTTCGTAGCGGATGTCTACTACATGTCCAAAATGAATAGCTCTATCACTCTTGCCGTGAAAATGAGACTCAACCCACTCAATTTTATTATTGATGTGCTCTTTTGTGGTGCAAGAATTGATGATTTCTTGGATGAGAGCATGGCAAACAGCCGATGTCTTTTCTCAAACAACTGCCTACGTAGTCCGGCCAATACCCATGGATAAGTAGTTCCCATTTTTCTTTTTAAATTTAAAACCCTACCAATCGTTATAGGAGCAACATGACCACATTACACATCGGGGTATTCTAGAGAATGAAAAAGTCTCATCCATAAATGAAGTTTTCCGGGAATTCAATTCATACATACCCAAAAACCTAAATTTTTCATAAACTAAACATAAATTCCTCAAACTCTTAAATATTCAAACCCGAAATTTTTACAAGAAACATTCAAATGGGGAGGGGTGCGTGGGACTCTAAAATTGCAATTTATAGTTTAGGAGGAGCGGGAGGGGCACTAATAAGCCGGCCTTCTAGATCTCGAGATCTATGAGCCGCTGCTCGCGGTCCATCTTGATGATAAAGAAGAACAACAGAATGTATGTATGTAAAACGAATAATACATTACTTTGGCAGTGATCCATTAATGCTCAAGATATAAAAGTAGATCAGGCACAACAATAATGATCAATTACCAAATCTTCCAGTGGATTATAATAAATGATTGCCTTGCACCTTGAACTTTACGAGTTGCAGGCCTAATATATACTAATGGTTGAAGATATAGTGAATCTTTTCATATATTAAATTCACTTGTTGGCAATCGTCGATAGGGCAGAGTAAAGCACAAAACATGTGAGAAGGAAGACGTCGTTACAGCTAGATCGATGTGGAAAAAAATATGTTGGAAGAAGTTGGATATATGTGCAAGGAATCAGACTTTGTCTATAAAGTTGAAGGAATTATTTTGTATATTACAGATCTAAAAAATACAATTTGAGTTTGGAATTAAAATTGGAAAATCCATTGCATTTTGTACCTCAATTTGTAAATATTGGTTTTTAACCAAATTTATTTAAAGATAAATAACAAAAACCAATTAATTGATTAAGAGACTCATTATTATGTTCCTTGACTGCCTCATTATTATGTTCCTCCTTGAATTGACTCATTATTATACCCCTTGGAAATAGCATTGAGGTACGCATATAGGGCACACAACTTTGGTTCGTCAGTGGCTTCATCTAGCCAAAACCATGCATTTATTCGCAAAGATCCAAAATACGTTGGAGATAAGCAGTGTTTCACTGGTCTCAACTTAATGTCTGAATTCAAAATAATGGCTCTTTCTCAGAACTTTTCAGCTTTTCTACATTGATCTCATGTGCACTGAAATCATGATTAGGTGAAGATGGTACTGATCATTCTTCAATTGACTGCTTGTATGAATGAGGTAGTTAATATTCCAGTATGTGTGGTTCTCTTCATTGCATCAGATATCAATAATAGCGTATTTTTAGATATTCTCCTGAAGTCAAAGAGAGCAGCTTGAATACTGAAGGGCAGTAACGGTGGCATAAGTGGAAAAAAATAAAGTTTTGTTAAGAGTTACCCTCAATGGGTACCGCTAGGACTTTGTGAAATATTGGGTATGACGTTATCCATCCTAAAAATCATTCTCATGTGGTGATGTTTCTCAAAAATAGGAATCCCTTTACCGCAATCTTCCCAACACTTCATGAAACACCAAAAGGAAACTCGTCTACAACAATGTGAGTCCATGGATCTATTGTCAGGGCTCCCACCGAAAATTTAATTGAGTTGAAATCATCGTAAAGAAGTATGTGAATCCCTTCAACTAGATTATTTGGCAAGATGAGACCACGAATCTATCGTTGAGTGCCTCACTAACAAATTTATTGAGTTTAAATCATCGTAAATAATTTTGGCAAAGATGAGATTGTTCATGAATTATTCTTTGAGGGTTCAACCATTCAAATACCACCAGCGGATCGTTCAAAATGGGTTCTTAGGGGGTCGAAGAAATTTTATGTGAGAAGATACTGTATGGGAAGACAAAGTGTTGTTTGCAAGTGATAGTTTCCCACCTATCTAAGTGAAATGTATTCATGGGCCTCACCATTTTATTTGCCCTTTTATTCTATAGAATTGACATTTTAGAATTGTAGAAATAAGAATGTATACATACCCTCGGTGAATGGGAATGTGAATTTGAGACACTACCTTGCAGATCTAGAAGCTCGTAGGTCCGGAATGGATTGGAAGAATACGCCATGTGAATTCAAGATGTTACTCAGATCTAAAAGCCCCAAGGTCTAGAATGGATTGAAGAATGCACCATGAATTTTCGAGATGCTACCTTTCCGATCTAGAAGCCTCCGCAGGTCTGGAATGGATTTCAAGAATGCACCAAGAAAAGATCTTGTGAGAATTTAGAAAATGGAAATGTATGAGGGAAAGGAACAAAATTTAAATTCCCTCATCAGAGAGGTGCAAATGTGTGCATGTTGATGTTTAATATTGCTTAGGAATTCTTGAGGTGGGAATGTGTGCATGTTTATGTTTAATAGTGATTAGGAATTGCCTATGACACAAAAAATTTTAGTTCCTTATAATTAAGCTGAGTGTGACTAAATTTACCCGCCATTTTTATAGGTTGATGGATATTTAGTTAAAAAAATTTCAAGTGAAATTTTGGTGACTAATTTGATACTTTGTTAGGATGTTTCAATTTAAAATTATATTGAAATGCCTAATATTGATATATTAATTTAGAATAAAAAAATAAAGAGCATAACTTAGAATAAAAAATAAAGAGTATATTAGTGAAGGGTATATTAGTGAATAAGGTTGTTATGACTTTGTATATTTGAATAACATTTTTTAAAATCAATATATTGTTTATATTTATGTCCCCTTACTCATTTTTATGGAGAAAGAGGGGTTGAAGGTTGTTTTTTTCAAGTTTCTTGAATTATATTAACTTTCTCCCTTTTATTTTTTTTACAATATAGAAGGACACTTAGCTAGTATTAAAAAGGGTGTTCTTTAATGAAATAGATTGGATTGGTAATGGGATCCTTGAAACATGCACATATTATCTCACCAACTTTCGCACTCTTTTTCTCATTAAAAAAGTAGATTTTATTTAAGTTGGAAGGACTAAAAAATAATGGTTTTAATTGTTATATTTTCATTTTCTACCTTAATCCAATGTAATCACAATCAAATTTGGGAGACCAATGATGCCTTGAACAAAAGTAATTGTAGCATTTGAAGCTAAACCTAATAACATGTGTGTCCAAAGGAATCATTTCACTATCCATGGAGCTACAAATAAATTATTCCAATTCATCTAATATTGGATATTAGATGACTAAGAGAGCTCAACATTGTGAAAATATCATATTTATGTTGTTTGTGTATTTAGAGATGACTTCCTATGATTGGATGAATGGAATGAAAAATGCAAGACAAATTCAAAAACAAAAAGGTGTAAGCCTACTTAGGAAATTGGTTGCACTAGTTAAAGTGGAAATTAGACATTTGTAAGAAGTCGAAACTTTTAAGGGTAGTAAGTGATGTGGCATCTCCATCCCATGCATTTTCAACCATGGATAGATAACCACTTATACGTTGTTAAATTTTTTCCTCGAGAGACCATTTATCCATTATAACACAAATATGGTTTTCTTAGGAAGGTTTGTAATTCATTTAAATGCACACATAAAGTGTAGTAATAAAAATGAAATGGGATTAAACGAGCATTCATTAACATTTCCTAGCAACCAAGAATCTATGTTTAAATTAAACCCGACCACACATAACATGCATAATCCATGTAAATTTATTACAATAAAGAATATTCTATCACATCTAATAGACAACTATTTTTTAACTAATAATGGTCCAAGGAAAGTAGTTGCATATGAGAAATTTTCCTCCTAATTAGGCATCCACTATAGATGTCATCCCCAAGTTACATTATGAGGTGACTAGGGAAAATCGATGCAAGATAGAGGCTCCGACCCACTCAACCCAACTCATTTCTCTCATGGATTGGCTAATTCACTCATTACAAATAATTTCATACATAAGCTAACCCGCATATCAATCGACACTCTCTTTCACTTCCCTACATGACATAGGAAGATCTTCCCTACTATGCTCGACAATGCCTTAGGGATTTTATTCCTTTCCAATGCTCTTTATTTAGTGTAGGCAAAAATAGTCCAATTTGTTGAATGCTTTCTAGAATAACTTAGAAGATTAAAATGTGCTTCTCAAATAGCTAATGAACATTTTAACCAATAAGTGAAAGATTCCTTAGTTGCCCAACCTCCATGCTCATCTACAAATTTCCTCTATCTCTTTTCACCAAGGGCAACCAATTCCCTTTCATGGTATTGATTGTGATCATCTTCATATTTATGGTTAATTAGTAGCAGCAGTGTATACTAGCAAGAAATACAACAACAAACCTTTTTTTATGCCTCAAATGCACCATGAAATTAGTTATGAAAAGGGTTTTTCAACCTATTGTGTGACTTTATTATTCACCCATATTTTAAATAGGGGTTGCAAATTGTGTTGATAATGAGGTTGAAAATTATTTAGTCCAAACCAATATAATATATGTCAAAAGACCTATCAAAATCTAGGTCAAAATTATTTATAAAAAGTATAACTTTAGATTCAAAAAAAATATTTTGAAAATGTATATTACAAATGCGATTAAAAAATGATTTGATGGTGGCCATTTATTACACAAGTATTATTAATGAGGTAGAAATTTATTTTTAAAGATTAATAGGAGGTATGGGTTGAAAATTTTATTTTAAATAAATGTTCTTGATCATAAGCTCAAAGATGATCCTAGTCATAATCACAAATCAAACCATAATCCTAAAATCAATTCCTACTCATAAGATTTGTTTGCTTCTAGCCTAACAACTAGCCGAGCCTAAATCACATTCTAAGTAGCTATATTCAACTTTGGATTTATAAGCTCCACAATGATTTATATATATGTTATGTTTTTATGTTTTGAATTTAGATTAATGCTTGAATAATTCTCCATTAATATTAATATCAATTACAACAATCTAATTTAATGTCATGGCGCATAGCCGACGACAAATTATGGTTTTTGGATTGCATGGTGTTAAATGGATGTATATGCAATGTTACTTGAAAGCACCGCACCACAATGTGATAACTTCACTATGTAGAGCTCCCCACCTATCAAATTCATTGGTAACACTCCTCAAGTGAGACCTTCCTTGCTTCATGAATTGATAATGTTAATGCTAGACTAGTACAATGTTTGTTAAACACTTAAGTGGACCCTAGTTTACCAATTAGAGCTAATAAATGGTTATTTTGTTGGTACCACAACATGATTATGAGGCCTTAGGAAATGAAGGAACAACCGTTGTAAAATAAAAGTGGAAGGTTGTTTTGATGATAGAACGAAATATTTGTTAGCGAGGAAGCCCCATTGTTTTGTTGGAGAATGGAAAAATTCAAGGAGATATTCATGTATGAAGACATATTTGAAATTTCATGGATATATTTTTCTAGTGATTTTCATGTGAATGGATGCCTATGCTTCGATGAAGCCCCGAATCATCATTGAGGAGACAAGAAAAAGGAAAATTAATCTAAATCCAATAAATTTGGAGCATTGCAATCACTTGGTTAATAGAGCAATATAATTTTGGGTGGAGCAAGAGTACGCAAGGATACACCGTATATAGTCGTAGTAGAATTATACTAGATGTACTCTCAAAAGCGAAGGTTCAATTTCAAGGGGTTTGAGAGAGATTAGTGAACACAAACCCTACAAGGATAAAATGTTGTTCAGGAAGGAAAAGTTGTTTGTTACTAACCCACCGAGCATGGTTTGTAAAACCTTGCATTAAGGAATGGGTTACAATGGGCTGGAAAACATAGAATCCAAAGTATCAAATGACCATTGAGGACACAAAATCTAAAGAGAAAGTTGAACAAGCTTCGAGGAAGTAGATAACTAACCATTGGTGGTTGAACTATATGTGAGCAAATGAATAAGGCGAGGAAGTTGCAAAAGGACATTATTGGAGGAAGCTAGTAATGAAGTGAGGATGAGAGAATTGGAGAGTTGGAAAATACAACTTTGCACTTCAGAGAAAGAAGAAAGAGAAAAAGGATTTCGACCAAACCTCCTATAAAAATCACATACAAATGGCTAGCAGAAAGATGAGAAAGACCAAGGTAACCATCCGTGTGCAAAAATATAGGCCAAGTGCACCCACTATCGTTGATATGTTTTGTTGCATTAGCAATGCCGATCAACAACCTTCTCATTAGAGGGTCCAAAAAGTATAACTCTACTTCCGTTCTTTGGCTTGATGCCCTAAACAAATAATGGAAGGAGACTACCCCTCTAACAAGCTTGGATAAACTCTCTACTGTAACCACAGTGGTTTAATAAGTAAAAACCTCTCTTCCATGAACAAGATTTGAACTTTAAGAATTCACAATGATTCAAGAGAGTCCTTACACCGTTTTTTCATAACAAGATAATAATTAATTTCATGATTTCCAAAACACAACGAGTACAACCGATATTTCCCCGTCGCAGCCCTAGCTTGAATCCTTTCAAAAAAACCCCTACCTACGTCAATCACAATCGCTAATAACCGAAATCGAAACCTCGAAATGTGTCAAACGTGAAAAGAAATTCGACAAGAAGGGAATATATACGTAGAAAATTCATAGATCTAACTTGCTTATATTTTCAAACTGAGTGCGTGCTTCATTTTATGCAAGTTAAAAATGTTGACTTGGAAGTGGAGTCTTAAGCAAGAATAAGAGATGGAGAGGAGTAATGGAATGTTTGAATGATTACTAGAAAGATCGGTGAATAATTGAATTTGATCCTCCTTTTATTTCTTTCTCCAAGATTTTCTCCTTGTTTTCATCTTCGTGGAAAATGTGTAGATGCACACAGGGAGGGAACCCTTGCCTTCCGCGGAAAATTAAATGTTAGTGTTTGATTTTTTTAAAACAATCTCAACCTTTTTCCTCATTATATGGAAGGAATCGGGCTATTTTAAGTGTACATTTATTATTATTATATCACCATATTTCATGAAAGTTATTTGAAAAATGGTCATTTTTAGTTAATTTATTTTTATTGCATTGTATAAGAAAAATAGAGTGAGATCTAATTCATTAATTTATTTAAGGAAAATTATATTATTTGAAATGATCCATCGCGTACCATTAAGGGGGTGGAATTTCAAAATATTGCAAGATACTCTTGTTTATTACTTAGTTAACTTATTTCCCTTCGTATAATGAAACAAGCTTTTTAGTCAATCGAAAAAAATGCTAAATCTTATTATATGACCAAATTCAATTCTTTATTTTCGAAACATGTTCTCGACGAGGTTTCAATATGGTTATGCTTAATGTCAATTCAATTTATCTATTTTAAAGACAACCCACATTATCACCAAATTCAATTCTTTATTTCCAAAACATGTTCTTGATGAGGTTTCAAAATGGTTCATCTTAATGTCAACTAAGTTATCTATTTTAAAGACAACCCACACTATCCAAATTTTAATTGAGCTTTGATCGTGTATAGTTTTTATAAATAGAAAAAAATACCCATTTAAATTTCATATTTATGAAGCATTAGAAAGGGATCAAAAAGAAATTAGGATGTCAATTAGGTTTAGCTTGGGTGGTTAAGAGCATTTGTTATCCTCATTGTCTAAAGTCAATCTTACTTGTGATGTGTTTATTCCTTATGTAGGGTTTGCATTATCTTTTGGATTTCCAAATCAACTTTTGAATTCTCCATTATACCATGACTTGTTTCCATTTAGTTTTGCATTCAAATCATTCTTTATGTTATTATTCATTTTATGTTAAGAAAAGTATGGATTGTGTTGAATACATCTTGCAAGTTACAAAAGATAGTCTTATGGGTGTATTTATTATATGGTGAACAATAGATTATATGTGTTGTGTATGGAAATAATTTTGTCTCTTTCACTTCTCAAATATGTTGAACTATGTTTGGTTGTTCGTAGTGTAGCAACAATGTATTTAGACACCACCTCTATTATAGAATACAATTTTTTAATATACAAAATCCCTCGATTCTCCAACATGGTATCAAGGCTAATGGTTTGAGATGTAGCATGTTGCTTACAAGTCTTATGCAAGTTGTAGATGCTATTAAAAATTCATATTTGTTTAGTGGATTGATTCGAGGTTTCTTAATTGCAAACTAGATATAGGATCAAATAAGTGGGTCAACATTACGAGTTTCAAGCCAGATATTATAAATTTTAATGGAAACAATTATGGAATTTGGGCACAATATAGAAACATTGTTTAAGAGTGAAGAGTTATAGACTTTACGAAATGGGAGTTCTTATCCAAGGGATAACTAATAAAAATTCCATCATCAGAAGAAGGATGAGGCTTTAGGGAGTGATAATGTTGAATAATGTAACTAGGTTTGGTATTCATTATTAATGTATTTGTAAAAATAACTTATTAATATTATTAAAAGAATTATTAAAGAATGGGTTTGATGCTTGGGTCATATTTAGATTAAGGTCCCACCAGGAATTCTACTTTAGTTGTTACATATTTAAATTGATCCAATTTTTGGGATTTTAAATCATGTAACATTAGGTTGTCAAAAGGATCCTCCATCAAGTCATCTTCTTCAAGGTCATCATCCCTCAAATATACTTAAAATATAGCCCTCAAGTCAAGTGATACAAGTCATCAAAGTTTCCTCCTTTAAGTCGGCCTCAATCAACAAGTCGTCTCAAATCAAGACACAACACTTCACACCGTCATGTTGGCTCAATAACTATGGAAAACAACTATATATACAAAGGTATAGTTTTTCATTTCTACCACAGAATTTTGGACATATATGAAGTTTAGGACCACATATATAGTTCGCATCATGATCACAGTCCTGTTGGAGGATAAGGTCTTTAAAGTATTACATAATTTAGGTAACCATCTATGTTAAGTGATTTCCGGTAACTTCGATGATATGATGTTACAAAAAAATAGTGCCTTGGCTTCAACAAATATCTACCATAGAATCAGCTCTATGTTAAGGATACTTAATGCTATTAAGATGCCTTGATCTAAATTATGATGCTCGTTAAGCATGATGATGCCTGATCCTGCCATGATGCCTGCGGATCTCGCAATGATGCTCAATGCTATGTTGTTATATAAAACTTGGTCAAGGTAATGAGGATGGATTTTAGGTAAGCAAAGGATATCTCAATGTCATGGAGATATTTTTGGACACCTAATCTTCCATGGGTAGGTGTGGAAGCCGAATACCAAAGAGGAGTCCAAGTGAACTTGGAATGTGGAATCCAAGAGTGTTGGCTCAAGGGGTCCACCTGTAGTTTGAAGGTTAAGGTTTGTCAACAAACCCCTATACTACTACCCCTTTTGCAATGATCTCAGCCAGGTGCCAGTCTCACTTGAGCAAGATGGGAGGGTGCCGGAACTAGGTTTCCGCACCCCCGGGAGAGAGCAAGTCAAGTCGGTCCGCAATTATTAAATCTATATGGCCCGAGGTCGTTCAAAAGAGTTCCAATAAATAACTGCATCACAGTATCAAATCTAATAATGTGCTCGCATCCACGTGCGTACTATCGCCTATAATCAGCGAACATTATATCCGTAGGTAGATTAACAAATCAACATGAATTTACATAAACATGCATGCTCGTTAGCCTTACAAACAGATCATATAACTCAAGTCCACATCAACCATAACAGATAACATCAAATATCCGCAATACCTTCGCACGTCTATATTATTACCTGGGTGTCCTCAACACTGCCAAGAGACATAGCCACAATAAATGGTTCACACACAACAGATTGCAGGATCTCCATGCACACACAAGCACAGGATTCCTAACCCAAAAACCCTACTACGTATCTAATGTGTCGTACTGGGATCAATCTCAATTCATTTCCTACCTATGACTCAAAAAGGTTCATCTATTTATAGCGATTTAGCCTATGCATCCAATGGTCCGCAAACTATGGTTTGCGTACTCTTGGTCTACCCCTAACCCATTTAAAATGCGTTAGGGCTTTGACCCACTCCAAAACCCCCGTTAGAATAAACAATAAGCAAACACACAAAAAAATGGACAAAATTCATAGCCTTCGGGAGACCCCTTCTCTAATAGCCCCAGACAATCTTTAGACTCATCCCGAATTGCTTGTGTCGTTGGGGCTTCAACCCGCGCTCGTTAATACCGATCACCTCCGCTAATGGAGGCAAGACATATTTACTTTAGACATCTACATTCTCAGTACCGACCAATTTTTCTCGATATTGGTCCCTCGCCTTGCGCGGTAACACTTTCCAAAGTTTGGTTCGGCGTGCTTAACAGCAACATCGGCATCCTATGACATTTTGAGGGCTTTAGTCGGTCACCCAAGGTCTTCTTTTTCCGTAGGTCCTTGATATCCGTCCGGAGCGCTCGCTGGGCCGGTGCACACACGAAGTGCCGGGCAAGCACCAAAAAGTGGGCAAGGTGGTTTCAATTGTCTCGAAATCCTCTTATTTTTGCCACAGTCCCGGCTGATCCTCGCAAGATTGGATCGCGCCGGGAACTTAGTCCATACCGCATGGCACTCTCTAGTAGCCGGGCTCCTCGCACGTATCCGCCCCATGATAACATTCGTGGCTATGGTGACTAGCGCCAGCTCACCGGGCCTAGACCTCCGGGTGTTTCGGTTGTAACTTAGCCCTCGTAAATCTCGATCTACTGCTCCATGCTTCGTATTAACCACCCGAAATTCATCCCGGGGAAGCCTTGAGTGTTGCGACCAATCTTTCTACTTTTACTCCGAGGAGTGGCCGAGGCCGAGATTTCTCGTGGGAACATCCTCGCACAAAGTCGGTGAATTGTGTTCTCGAGCTCGTGTGCTTTGGCAAAGGGCGAGAAAGACCGCCTCCTTTCGCAATGATGGTTTGCTTAGCTAAGCACCGAGTTGTTGGTGCACTCGTTGGTCTCGATGGTGGATTTCCAAAGACACGTGCAGGGAGGCCCCGCAAGACCTCATGGGGTAGCCGAGCTAATTTCAACCGGAATTCTCGCACCGCATGGACTTCTAGTCGTCGTGCCTGGCGAAATCGAGGACCGCAGTTGCACCAAGGAGAGAACAGAGGCTATCGTCATCCGTAGCCGCGTCGCGCTACTAGCGGACAGAGGATGGGCATACTCGTGGGTCGCACCGATCTAACATGTCCGATTTTAATTGGAGTGCTCGCAGCTCACCTCGAATTGTGTCGACCATGACCCACCTGCGATATTTGCTGCAGCCCACCTATCCCTTCCGCTAGAGTGATTGTATCGCCGATTTGTTCCAGTCTCCTCGTTAGTCGGTGATTGCTTCTGGCCGTGCTCCGATGGTCGAGATCATCGCTTTTTGTGGAGCGTTCGACCGCTTAGTTGTGCGTCTATGCCGCGGTGAGGCAGTCCATTCGTCTCCAAACCTTCCGTACCCAAACCAATTTGTGGGTTCGTCCGTGTTTTTGCCCCGATGTCCTTTCGTCGTTGCGAATCCTTTTGAGTGGTCTTACCTGTCTTGTTGGGTATTCTAATATTGGGGTTTAATTCTGGGATGTGCTGTGCTTTTAACCACCCTTTGTGCCGCTTTTGAAGCCAATTTTCCGGGTTTATGGGGCTGCAGTGCAATGACGTCGTCAATTTCTCATCCATCACCATGTAGGGCGAAGTCCGGTGCTTTTTCTTTACGCTCGATCCGAACATTTGCAGATAATCTGAATGTGGTAATGCCTTGTATTTGTCGAAACTGGGCCGTGTGACAACCACGGTCGAGAATTAATAGCCGCGGCTACACTACTCGAAAGAGGACCCAAACCCCCGGTTGTCCTCGAGCCGTTGCGGATCCGTGAAATCCCACAAGTGGGCATAGCAATCCCCTTTGCACATGTCCATGGTAATCTCAAAGGAGGACGTACCTGGCAGAGCTCTGTGCAACCACCGCAGTAAGAAACAACAACCAAGAGTAACAAAAAGGCGTGGCCCCGTCTCGGGACTCACGAACGTTGGTTAGAAACTCATCGCACAAATAGTGTGCCCATTAAAACATACTCCCTTTCGCACATCGTCGCCTCTACCGAATGACATAGGCTAGAACAAAGAGGTGACCTAACACTTCCTCATCATTTTACATGCTAACAACATGTGGCCAACCACGTACCTTTGGTCACTTACTGCCTTGATGATAAATCCCCGAGTATTACTGTCCACATGATACTTTTGGCACGCAAAATCGGCTAGCCTCCGCTCATATTTCTTACCCACATGCGTTCCGTGGGGTTCGGTCGTCATGCGAAGACCAAGGATTCGATGCACAAGCACAACGTCAATGGGGATCTTGTTCCGGATCCACGTACATCCGTCATGAATTAACGCGAACAATTGTCTTTCGAGCCAATCCGTTACACGTAGTGTCCAAAGTGGGGCATTTGGCGAGATTTAGAGCCCGGGACCCCGCCAAACCACGTACCCAGCGTTGGGGGAAACATTTTACCCCATCATTGCCATGAACTCGTATCAAGGTATAATTCGGGTGCAAGCTCGGCGAAGGCCTCAAAATTGGCCAAATCATGGTCGTCGAACTTAACTTCATGAAGGTGACCAAAAGGCTCACCTATGATAGGGACCGGGCTAGCGAAATCGTTGTGCAGGTGATCAAGCCATCGAGGGTTCTTTGGCGTGCTCGTTGATGCACTATGTGGTCGCCCTTCGAAGGGGGCAACACGGATTGGCTCGGCGGGTCGGGCCTCCCCTCCCCGCAGCCCTCGGGGATTTCCAAGTTTTCAGGAGAGGTACGGGGCTTTCCGAGGCCCATTTCATGCCACGGGGCTTTCCGAGGCCCGAGATTTTTTTTTTTTTCCTTTCCGTGGTAGGGTCGGGTGTGGAGAGGATTTATTCAACTTCGGATTCAAAATCCCCACCACTTCCTCGGGACTTGGTCTACCGAGGTACATCGGATCCGAGAGTTCGGCCAGGTTCGTGGTCGCCACTCGCGGCAAATATGAACTCGTGTTTGCCACCGTCGAGGGGCAAAGTCGGCCGTACATGAACGAGATGCTAGCGACAATGCACTTCTACAAAGACCAATTCCGTCCAAGAAAAAAACCAAAGTGTCTACAAGTTATTTGAGCAATGCGGAACTCGTGTCCGATCTATCTCACCTATCTATAGCTCGAGTACCGCCCAATGGTAGGGTAGACTTCACGCGGACTTACCATCAAGTAAACGGTAAAAAATCTTCCAAAATATTCGCATTAAACTCAAATACCGCTCCATCCAATAGTAATTGTTTTTACCCGATTTGATTGTTTCAACAAATACAGACCCTGGGGTATGCTCAAGATACCGCGATCCCAAATAAAACACTCGTTACTTCAAGCAATCCTCCCACGATCCTACTACACCCTACTTATTATGTTTGGATTCCTTCTAACTAAAATTTGCGTGTTGCCATATCCTGTACCTTCCGCACCTCTTGTGCCATCATTGTACCCGTGTAGTGATCTCATCGCATCTTCGTAATTTACATACTTCGGTGCCATCATCAAGTACGCATCATGAGGTGTGATGTCGACGAATTCCACCGCTCGATGCACCAACTCCTTTCTTTTGTTGTATCAAATATTTGCGGTGTACGATGTTGTTGGACCATAAAAAGGTATCTTGAACACCTAATTAGCCTACATTAATCATCAATCCTAGAGCGTCTTTTATCTCAAGAGTGTACTGTCCGAGTCGTTAATTTTCTAAGAGCAATGCTTGTGAAGATGTAGCATAGAATATCAAAAGTAATAAAATGCTTCCTGGAAGAAACCTAGTTACAATGACAAAGAATGAAAGGCTAAACTACAACATCTACTTAACATCGATCAAGGATGCGTAGCAATAACTCTTCCCTATAAATCGATGTAAGATGACCAACTGGGACTTGGAGTGAATATCTCTATCCTCTCTACAAGCTTGGAGATCTTAAAGCAAGTGAAACAAACGGAGATTCAATTAAAGCAACTTAAAGGAATGAAATCTAGAAAAGGAACAAAGAAAGATAAAAGAAACAACGATTACAAGTCTAATGCAATTCCAATAAATAAATCTTCACACTCAAGCCCGTCGACTACCAATCATAATCTAATAACAAACCATGGATTAATGGAACAACAACTCACCGTAATTATAGAACAAACAACGCCGAAGATAATAACAAGATAACTAATCAATACACTTAATTATGTGTAGCACGAAACATCACGTTCCCGCACTTGATTCAACAATGAAACAATTTCGTAACAAAGATAAATACTAAACATACTTCACGCATCAACAAACAAAGATTAATAATACAACAAAGATAGTAATTCCACCGTACGGCCCCTTAGCGCTGAAATACCGCCGGGCTAACTTAGAACTCTTGGAAAATGGATGAAACCCGTGTCTTATATTAAACCGAAAAGAATTACAAATAGAGTTCTCTCAATGACTGAGAGTCAACAAACATTAGATTACAAAAGGAATGTAAAAGTCTTTCGGTAAACTCTCCTTCACAATAACCACCGGGCCCCTCGTCGCTAAAGATCATTGCCTTATATTTAATTTTTCGACTCGGGATAAATCAAGAATTCAGGGTGTTTGAACAACGATCCCACTCTCTTGTTTTGTCATCGTTCGTTTCACTCGTTCAAGGCCGAGTTGTCCCTTGCCTCTTCGAAGTATCTGCTCAGATCTTCTTGGCTTCAACTGATATGGTTCATCACGTATGGAGTAGTAGTTAGATTATTCTCACCGCGCCTTTGATACAACTCCAAGCCACCTCTTCGAATTCCTTTTTGGCAATAAAAACAACCTTTAGTCATCTTTCTATGCTAAACACAAACCTTTCCAATTTAATTACAATTCTTATGATAAATTACCTTTCCAAGGCAAACAAGTATATCTATGGTAAAAGAATGGACAAATACATAGTACCTCATACCTCTTTTCAACGCCCAACATACCCCCTCGCTTAACCTTTTTCATGTCCTCATAGTTCACATGGAGAGCAAATAAAGAATAAGCGTATAAGGTTTATTACTGAAAGGCCTAAAACCATGACATGCAGCTAAATCTTCAAAAGTGTGTTCGTCCGCTCTTCCTAGAAGCTCTGCAATGTTTTTATAGTCCAAAGCAGGTACCATGAAATAGGGCTTCATGGAACTCACATCCTAACCCGCATGGTCCTTCTTTTAAAACAAGATGGCTATAGGCAATGAAACGTGTCCGTCGTTAAATTTCAGCTCCAAAATTCCTATAATTAAATGGCTCCCTATTTTGTATACATTCTCGATTTGAGGTTCTCCACCGTGAGCTTGGGCCGCTACATGCGCTTGGTTTCTAATGGATGAAAATAATCGCCCTTCAAAATAATTGACTGGTGGACAAAATGCCCCAAAGTTGCAACGCTTCCTTTGTCATTAGACGTTTTCGATTAGCCCATAATTGAAGTGGGTCCGGTGGTTCACTTCTGACCCATAGATCAAATTCATTTTCCCCGCTTTTGAAAGGCATTGTAGGCTTTAAGCCACTTTAATTGGATTTTTACTTTAAAGGAAATGAATTCCTAAAATTGAAAATCACATCCAATAAAAATATGGTTTGATCTGTCACTTTTTTCAAGTATTAGATTAGGCAAATAAAAATCACATAACAAAGTGCTGTACTTTGTCCCCATAAAGCTTGGCAAAGATGATACCGTGTCGCCTATGGTTCTTAGCTCTATTGATTTCTACCTCTAACTGCTGGATTTTTAATTGTAAATATCTTTCTAACAAAAATAAAGCATAGTTTTTGGCAAAATGGCACCTACAAAGTTAAGACATCGCATATATGAGCAGTAGAGTGTCCTTTGATTGTGTGCTAATTTTAATTGGTTGCGTACCTTATCAACTTTTACCTCTTTCTTCCCGACGTTTTTTCATGAGCTTCTTGCCTTTGCCTCATGAATAATTTTCATATGTTGTCAGAATTCCCCATATTTCCTCCTCGGGGACAAGATCTTCTTCCAATTTCGTCTTTCGATTCGAGTTCGTGTCAATTCCTCTTGCGCTTGACTAGTGCAGGATCACTAAAAGTAAAGCCGACCGGCTAGATTGGGTATTCTCGTTTAGAGTATGTGTTCCTCTCGGGAACAATCGGGGTGTTGGAACAAATGTTGGCTGCCCACATCCTCATTGTTAGGTTTAGGCATGGTTCCTTCTACTACTTGGGGGTTCTTATTAGCTTACACTTTTCCTTTTTGATCTTCTCTTGATAGCAACGTTTCTTCTTTTAGGGCTCGCTATGTCTCCGTTTTCCATTCTTAGAACCCTAATCATTTGCCCGAGTTGTTTTATCAATTTATGAAGCTTTTTCCTTCCCCGCGAAGCTTCTCAATATCCGTTGTTTTCTTCTTCCGTCTTAAAGGAACAACCGGCTTGTTCATCCGAACCCATTTGCTCAACAGGTTTTGATTTATATCAAATGTATTTTCAAAGGGAAATCTTCTTTCCCGCTCTTCTTCGGGGTTCTTCTTCCATGCTTTCATGCTCTGGGTAGATTCCTCAGAATCATCTTCGCCTGACTCGTGATTTCGGGGGCTTCCAAATCGAAATACCTTGCCTTAACGTTTTCATTCTCCCCCGTTCACACCTTCAGAGAAGCAACCATAGCTTCGCTAGGGTTTGCCGTTTCATCAAGCTTTTTTCGCCGTTCCTTCATCAATGGCAAGAGTATTCTGGTAATTGATTGATGTCAATATCATGTCCAAGAGACTATGAGACCTAGCATAATTGCTCATGTTGGCCAAAATCGGGCCAATTGGTCTTTCCGTAAAGGGCTTACATTGACATTTTTGATGGGCTCGTTTCGTCCTTATCGCTACTATGATGATCCTCATCTTCATCAAGGTGTGGAGTAACTTCTTCCTCCTCGTCTAAATACCGAATTTCTCCTTCAACTTTTCTTCCTCCTCGAATTTCCTTCGATCTCTTCTTCATCCAAATAACGAATTTCTCCTTCCAATTCCTCTCGTACCGGGTTGTTTTTCACTACCGGTATGGTGACTTACTTCTTCTTCGTCCGAGTAACGAATTTGTCCTTACAATTCCTCTTCTTCCTCGCACGAGGACTCGCTCCTCCAATTGTGGAGGATGTTCCTCTTCCGAGCCGTGCAATTCCAAGGGCCGACCGCCGTCGTCGGCTCCTCCATTATTTTCCTACTTCTCGTTTCAATCGGGAGGGGCTGTCCGTGGGAGCAACGCTATCGGGCCGCCATCCTCTTCCGTCCCCTGAGCGGTGCAGAGCTAACCCCTCCTTCAATGGAAAATATTAATTCTTCCCCACTGTCCGTTACCGGGCGAGGCTATAACTTACGATTAATCGAATTAAACAATGGTGGCCGACCACCATGTCTACATGTTGGGCTTTTCTTATTCCACGAGCAATATCATGCAACAAATAATTTAAGAATGCGGGAAAATTAATGGTGCATTTATTTTTTAACACGCCTAGTAGCTTAAGGTGGCGAGGTCTTACCACATCCTTTTCTACCGCCGCACTATGTAAGCCTACACAACTCGCCACTTCCGTCCATGGTTCTCCTAATGACGCCGGGCCGGACTCCCTTACCTTTGACAACCAGCGTCCGTCCGCCATCTTGGAAAATTTTCATGGCTTCCCGAATCCTAATATTTTTTCGAGTCCAATAGTCCCTTGTGCGGAATGCCGATACACTTTGCCAATTATCCTACCTGGACACAAAATTGCCTACCTTCCTCTGATCGTGGGAGGACTTCTTCCCTGTGTTTAACAAAATTCGGTGGCCACCGAAGCTCATGGGGTTGTTTCATTCTCACAAATATGTAATCCACCCCAAATTTTTTCTAAAAATTGCTTGGCAAGACGTAGACGATTAACACCCGTGGTCTGCCGCGAATTGGGCGTCCCTCCCATCTCTCGCGTTCCGTTAATTCTTCACAATCACGCACTCCAATGGAACAACACAACACGTCAGCCTACTCGAAACTTATTATATCCTAAAATTTCTGGGATTCGGGTCCATATACCGTAAAGAAATCAAATGAGGAGATTTAATTTTTATACAAAGAAGAGAATTCGAGTTTGATCTCGCATGCAGACATCCGCGCCCCCAAATGAACGATAGGTCATCCTCGACCATCAATCATGGCATGTGTGGAAGCCAGCATGACAAGAAACAAATAAAGTGACTATGATACAACAATCAAATTATAGTGATTACCGGAATTTATGCATGAGATAAACGTAATAATAGGAAATCGCGTTGTAACGATTCAAATACGAGGGGAAGGGACAACATAAGGTTGACATAAATACAATTTCATTTTTTACCATATAAATTAATGATTGATTCATAATAATTTTCATGTATAGAAGTAAGGAGTTCATACTTTTCATTTGATATTGAATAAAATATAGGAAAAGGGTTAAATATAACTATTGATGTGTATAAGTATGACTTCAATACCATCAAAAAAGCTCGGTTGCTCCACAGGTGTCCATAACCTCGATAGAGTTGTTTTCACTACCTTTAACCATTGTCCTTTATTCATAATTTT
The DNA here is from genome assembly GCA_034641835.2 of Pinus albicaulis. Classification (NCBI taxonomy): domain Eukaryota; kingdom Viridiplantae; phylum Streptophyta; class Pinopsida; order Pinales; family Pinaceae; genus Pinus; species Pinus albicaulis. The sequence continues at coordinate 77,770 of JAXQQM020076816.1, forward strand.
ATAGTGCTTTTTCTTTCTTTATATTTTTCGAATAGCAAGACGGAGGCCACCGTGGCCGGCTTGGTGACCGGGATAAACCACAAATTCGTTCACCGGGAAGAAGTGAAAAGTATGGCCGGCTCGTGATGAGACCTCCGTTCCAAGGACTTCTTGATTTTCAATTGTCTATCGGGACTACTTCGGTTTGGTGACCATGATGGGAATGGTGGAAGAAGTCCGAAAATCTCAATAGAAAAAAAATATACCCTTATTTCCATTTCAAAGATAAATATCAAAGAAATTTATAGGATATGGAAAGAACCAATGAAAATAATCGATCAATTAATTTAATGATAATAAAATAGCAATGTTATGTTATTGATCATGCCCCTTTTCCTCTCTTTTTTTCATTACTGTAAAATTTCCTTAAAAAATGACGATTTCTTTTGATTTGTCGATTACAAAGAATATTTAATTTGTATGATTGTATATAAATGATATACTTTTCCTTAGAAAAGTGATCAAAAATTCAAAATGCTAGCTTAAAAAAAACAATTACTCAAAAAAGTGCTTTTCCTTTAAAAGGGACAAAGAAAAACAATTGCTAAATCGTTGTTCCTTTCGAAAGGAACAACAAAGAAACACTCGAAGGAAATGTTGTTCCTTTCAAAGGAACAGCTGAAAATATTGCGTTGAATCTGTTGTTCCTTTCAAAAGGAACAACAAGTGTTGTTCCTTTAGAAAGGAACAGCAATGCAAAAAAATGAAACTTTTTTTCATTTTTTTCATTTTTAAAGAAAAACAAACTTAATGAATCCAACGATAAAGAAATACGTAACATACGTAAAAAAACGAATTTCCAATAATAAAAAATAGAGAAAAATGCTTTAAGTGTACAAAACTAAAAAGGAACAATTTATCAAATCAAAGCCGAGGAGGAATTCTCCCCTTTAGCGAGAATTTCCATGGTAGAATCCTCTTCCCAGGACCCAGTGTGATTCCAGTAAGCGGCTTGTGATACAATCGCACACGATGATCGTTTACCTAAAGGAATGTCCAACCGTCAATGGTAACTAATGTGAGAGTGTTGTTATCATGCACTTTCCTAGATTTCATAGCGTCCAAGCTATCTGCCCTGAGCTTTCCTAGGAAATCCCGAAACCGTGAATCATATAGGAGTGCCCAATCTCCTTCGTGAAGATCTTTTCTTTGGATATGGGCGCCATGCCATTTGCCCTCTCGTTGCCGAATACGGCTAAAATAAGAGCAACGCAGAGCCTAATTTCATCAAGTTCATTAATCGTCATAGCCTTTTAGTCCGGGCTTCATCTAAATTCAGACTCCACCTTGAGTCAAGCTCTTAATGTTTGAATTTCAAATTTATAGGAAATATGGGTTCTTTTCCAAATACCAATCAGTAGGGTGAATATCCCGTGGTAGGTATCCATGTTGTTCGATATGCCCACAATGCTTCGGAAATTTGTAGGCCCAATCTCGTCTATGTGAAGCAACGGCTTTTGTCAAGATAGATTCGATTACCTCGTTCGTGTTTCGACTCGCCATTGGCCCGTGGGTGGTGCGGGAGTTGTAATTTCGTGTTTAATGTGGTAATTTTGTAATGTTTCGGGCCTAATTTGTTACCTACCAACTCCGTGGTTCTCCATCCGTGATTATGTCTCTTGGGAGGCTATAGCGCACAAAGATTTGGAAAAGAAACCGTATTACGTAATCCTCTCGTAGCTTTGGAAAGAGGCTCGTCTTCAACCCATTTGGTAACGTATTCATTGCAACTAGGATATATGTTTTTTGGTTTGATGGGGGCTAATAGGACCAACGAAGTCAGGCCCAACGTTCAAACGGCTCAATCACTAGTTGAGGTTCAAGGGCATTTCATTAGATCGCCAGGGCGACCTTCCCTTTGACAACTATCACAGTTTCGAACGAATTTTAGCGTCTTTAAAGATAGTAGGCCAATAATAGTATGTTCGTAAATCCTTATGGGCAGCCGACGCATCTCGCAAATGTCCGCTTACTAATCGTCCATCATGGTACAAGCTAAAATGTCGAATACCTCATCTTCCCTTACGCATCTTCTTATTTGCATATCCGCACTTGTATGAAATAAGTACCCCCCAATCCAGGAAAACGGTACTACGTGTATTATTTGCTTTCGTTCATTAAGGGATAGATGTTTAGGGGTAATTTACCTATTGCCAAATAGTTTTCTATACTGCCGTACCATGGTGTTCGGGTAGTACCGAAGACAGGTTCATCCCAAAGTGCCCCAACTCGGCTTCGTGTTCTGTTGGCTTTGGCATTCCCCGATGCAGTTAGCCATGGTAGCCAGCCTTGGCCGATCTTTGATCGTGATATCAAATTCCCGCAAGAAAATCAACTATCTTGTCACTTCTTCTCCATTTGTAACAGTTTATTTGCTAAAAAACCTAATGGCAGAGTGATTCAGATAGAGTACTACAGGATACCCGCTATGTAATGCTAAAACTTGTTTATAGCATGAACTACAAACTTCAAAAATTCTTCTAAATACAAGATAATTTAATTCAAACAGGGTCGATTTTTGCTAATGTAGTAAATTGCATATGGCTTTGTCTTCCTCCCGCCCAAGTACTACTCCAATTTTTGTGTTTGAGGCATCGTATGAAATTTGAAACGACAGACCCCAATTTGGGCCCTCAAGCATTCGGGCTATTGCAATGAGCCTCTTCGCATCATTAAAAGCATTGTCACATTTATCCTATTCAAACAAAATCAAGATTCTGGCCGTGCATATAAAGGTGCAGTTTTATTCGAGAATAATGTTCTATAAATCTTCTATAGTAACGTAAAACTAAGAAAGCTACGTACCCCTATTTGTGTGGTGGGTGTGGGAATTAACAAGAGTATTTGAATTTTGGCTAGGTCCACTCTGATTCCAAATTTCGCTGAAATATAATGCCCTAAGATAACTCCCTCGGTCATCATCATAAGACATTTTTCATTGCTTAAGCAAAGCTCTGTGATTTGGACACATCTTGCAATACTTTTTCTAGATTTGCAATGCGTGCTCAAAGTCATCCCCATAAGGTGTGAAATCTTCCATATATACTTCGAGACCTTCATTTATTAAGTCCGCAAAGATGTTGAGAATTGCCTTTTGAAATGTGGCAGGCATTGCATAGGCCAAAAAGGTAAGGACTGCCAGAGGGCAAATGTACCCCATGGGCAGTAGTAGTCTTGTCCGGGTCTTCGAGGGCACCGATTTGGTTGTACCATCAAGCCATCCAGAATGAAAATAATTTCTTTCCCCCGCCAATGTCCAATAATTGGTCAATGAAAGGAAGGGGAAAGTGGTCTTTCTCGTGTTGCTTTGTTAAGTTCACGATAATCTACACATATCCTCCACTTTCCATTCTTTTTTGCACCACCACTAATGGAGAGATCCACTTGCTATCGTATACTGGGTAGATGAATACACAGTCCAATAGTTTTTGTAATTCATCTTTCACAATGTCTTTAAGATGAGGATTTAGTCTCCTTTGAGTTTGACGAATGGGTTCGTATCTTTTTCAATATAAATGTTGTGAGTACACAATTGAGGGTCAATTCCTTTCATATCGTGGTAATCCCATGCAAAGGCCGCTTTGTATTTTCGTAATAATTGGAGCAATCTCTCTTGTTCACAGTTGAGATTCTTGTTAATGTTCAAAGTTTTACCCGTTCAATTTCTACAACCTTGGTGTTGTTTACAAAGGTAGTAGGTATTGATTGATCATGAATATCTTTAAAAGGATCTTCTTTCTTTCTTATTTATTATCAAATGTCGCCTTAATCATGTGACATTGCAATTGAGATTTGGTTTGTGGTTTATTAATAAAATTATTAATGATATCATCCTCTATTTGATCTTTAAAATCAAGAGCATTTTCTATAGTTAGAGGTGACTTACATTTTCCATAAGATATGATGCGTGGTTTTGTTCGATTATTGATAGACTCGTCGGGTCAGAGGATATAAAGCTAAATTCTTGACATAATTTCCCTTGTTATGGTCATATTGCCTTGTCGGCATCCAATATAAGCATCGGCAGCTTCAACCAAGGTCTACCCAGAATTAATGGATGTATATCTAATCGTTCTGGGATTGATAATCGTGAAGTCGCCAGTGGTACTCCTAGGAATCTACGATACCCATTACATCTTGTAATGTACCTTCCGGTTTGACTATCGATCTGTCACTCACTCCAACAAGGTCATGGTTGGTTCAAGTGATGTAATGCCAAGTTTCTACGTATAGTGGTTGTTAAAATGTTAATTGGCCGCCACTAAATCAACTAAGGTATTTGGGAATGATTGGCCATTGATCCGTACCGTCACTATAGGATTTCGGATCTTCATATTTGATAGGTGGTTTTATTCCCGATAATAAGTCGATAATAAAATCGACTATTTGGACGTAGGATTGAAGCTGTTGTTCTCCTCTTTGGCTTCTTTATGCATAATTCCTTAATGGTTTTTGCGATAGGAATATCTTGAATAGCTCGAGGAGAGGAATTTTAGCGATAAATTTTTTAATTCTCCTTAAGATCAAAATTTGGTTGTTCTAATGGATGAGGGATAATTAATCGTTTCCTTGGGAATGGTGAGAGGAAGTTGTCACTATTGTTGATTTCTCATGCAGCGTTGATTTTGTTGTTAAACTTCCCTCTCATTTTGTTATGTTTGTTCTTCGCTAATGTGATCTTCAATTCGATCATCATTGTTTCTCTCTGCTTCTACCATACGCCTGCACTTTAATTGAAGATCATTGCACTCCCGAGTTCAATTTCTCGTTTCGGGAGGTTCCATTATTTGGACACTGAATCGGGCTCATTTTTCGGGTTTGGGTTGGGCCGGGCCGGGAGTTGCGTGTTAGGTTAGTCTCGGGGGTTTGGATAGAGCCGTGTGTTGTAGGTTGAGAGAGAGGAATTGATCTGGCTTGGCTGATTTGGAGGTTTTTGCCGCCGATCACTGTGCCCTCGATTTCGAGAAGTAGAAGGGGACCATTGTGTAGGCCAAAAAGGTGGATAAAAAGGAAATCTAGGCCAGTTTATTTTGGTTTGTTTGATTGGGCCAAGATGTGGGAGGTTATGGTCATGTGACCAATTAGAAAAGGTGGTTGATTCTGCCACATCCCACTATATTGCTGAGCATTATATTGAGAGGCCGAAAAGAGGAATGAATCATTTGGTATACCCGATGGTCGTGGTCGCCATCAGTTTGGCTTACCGGTTACAGACATACCACTTCCGATTCTTCTTCTTCCCTATAAACCGCTAAGCCAGGGAGCGACGGGTATCCTTCTATAGGTGATCTTTCGTGCAAATGGTGCAGACTTTAACCACATCCAACGAACATTCTTGCGACCGTGTTTCTTCTGCATCCGGGGCAAAATATTGCCAAGTTTTGCTCGCCTCCGCTCGCTTCGTTTGGCTCGCATGATGTCAAACCGTGTTATTAGAGTCCCCAAGATAAGTCCGTCTTAAAGTCTTCTAGGATATTTCCAATCTCAAGACGAGTCACACCTTCTATTGGAGGCCTTATTTTTCCTTATAATTATGTCACGTTTGCCGATTTCAACCTCAGATACCCTGAGCACCGATACACAAATTAACGATGCCGTAATAGCTTTCTTGACATATCACCTTTTCCCATAAGATTCAATGTTTCAACCCATTGATCTTTCATTCCCCTAATTAATGCGCTTTTCAAAACTTTATCGTGTAAGGGTGCGTATATATGATCTTTAAAGATTATATTGGAATCGTTCCACATACTCTTCCAAGGTCTCACTTGGTTTTGCTATCCGGAATATTTCATCTTTTAATTCCCGAGATCTCATTACCCTGATATTTTTTTAAAAATGCACTTTCATATGATCCCAATCAAGCTATGACACCCCCACCTAATCCCATAAACCATCGTAAGGCCGCCTTTAACGTAGAAGGGAACAATTTTATTTCGGGCGCTCTGTGGTGTAATCATATCCCTCTACACAAGACATCAAATTCAAATAGAAACGCATCGGGTATTCCGATGTCAAACCATGAAATGTGGGAAGATGTTGAAGAGGAATAGCTTTCATGGGTGCATTGACCGCAATATCTACTATAGGATATCGTGTAGCCGTAGAGGTCCGTCGTCTTCCGATTTTGGTTCTCGGGCAATTTGATCGAAGATATGCCAATACCCCCATGGGATTTCCAGGGAATTTCTAGGTTGATCTAGTAGGGGTAGAAATAGGTTTAACAACACTCCCTTTGTCCTGAATAAGTATTCCCTTTCTTGTTGTCCTATCGTTTGAGGTGATTCAGGACTTGGTTTTGAATAAATTGAATCAACACTTCCCTTGTTTGGGCAAATTCTAATAGGAGATTGTGAGTCCGTGTTTCTCCCGTTTCCCCCTTCTCCTTCTCGTAGATTGCCGGAGTTCCTCTAGCGGAAATTTATGCAAGGATTCTCAATTTCTTGGGAATCTTTCTTAATTCCTCCGTTTGATTATGTATCTCAAATGGCTGCCCCGATGGTGACTCTCCGTAGCTTGAAGGGAACTAGTAGGTTGTCTAGCAGTTCTTTTAAATCCTACCGATGGCCGAGATTCATTTCTTTTAAGGATTTCGTCAATAAAGGTCGATGCCCAAGGGTCACCTATCCTTTAGGTTTGGGTTTAGGAGGAATTTTGTTTCGCTTAATTGGTTTATTCATTCAAAGAAACAATCCTTCATTCCTACCCAAAAGAAAAGCTTACTTACTTCGTGAAGCGAGCTCGCGAGCAAGTGTGTTTCTTGCCCAAAGGCGTGTGTTCTTACCTTTCATCTTTAATACACAATTTCTTGGTAAGTAGAAGAAAATCAAATTCTCGTGCATTACTCCCGTAAAATGGCATACACTCTCCCCAAAGAACGGCGCCAAAATGTTGGACCATAAAAAGGTATCTTTTGAACACCTAATTAGCCTACATTAATCATCAACTGGGAGCGTCTTTTTTATCTCAAGAGTGTACTCCGTCCGAGGGCCGCAATTGTCTAAGAGAAATGCTTGTGAAGATGTAGCATAGAATATCAAAAGTAATAAATTTCTTAAAGAAACCTAGTTACAATGACAAGAATGGAAAGGCTAAATCTACAACACATCTTGCCGAACATCGATCAGGATGCAAAAGAGTGCACAACTTTTTCCCCTAGAAATCGATGTAAGATGACCAAATCTCTGGGACTTGGAGTGAATATCTCTATCCTCTACAGCTTGATATCTTAAAGCAAGTGAAACAAACGCATTCAATTAAAGCAACTTAAAGGAAATGAAATCTAGAAAAGGAACAACAAAGATAAAAGAAACAACATTACAAGTCTAATGAAATTCCAATAAATAAATCTTCACACTCAAGCCTGGTTTGTCACCAATCATAATCTAATAACAAACCATGGATTAATGGAACAACAACTCACTATAATTATAGAACAACAACGCTAGAAGATAATAACAAGATAACTAATCAATACACGTAATTACAAGAAAGAACGAAACAACAATGGCTCGCACTTGATTCAACAATGAAACAATTCTGTAACAAAGATAAATACTAAACACACTTCACGCATCAACAAACAAAGATTAATAATACAACAAAAAAGTAATTCCACTAGAGCCGGGACTTTAGCACCATGGAAATACCGCTAGGCTAACTCAGAATCCTTGGAAAATGGATGAAATCGTGTCTTATATTAAACCGAAAAGCATTACAAGTAGAGTTCTCTCATGACCGAGAGTCAATGAACATTAGATTACAAAAGGAATGTAAAAGTATTTCGTAAACTCTCCTTCACAATAACCACCGTCCCCCCGTCGCTAAAGATCATTGCCTTATATTTAATTCTTTCGACGGATAAATCAAGAACTACGATAGCAGCATCAGCGATCCTCAGATCTTTCGATCCCGAGGGATTCGCTCTCTCTTGTTTTGTCATCGTTCGTTCACTCGTCTGCCGAGCCGTCCCTTGCCTTTTCCGGGCGATCGTCGATCTTCTTGGCTTCAAATGCTTGGATATGGTTCATCACCGATGATGTTGCTAGATTATTCTCGCCCACGCCTTTGATACAGTCGCTCACCTCTCGAATTCCTTTTTTTCCAATAAAACAACCTTTAGTCATCTTTCTATGCTAAACATAAAACCTTTCCAATTTAATTACAATTCTTATGATAAATTACCTTTCCAAGGCAAAATGTATATATCTATGGTAAGAGAATGGACAAATACATAGAAATTTCATACCTCTTTCAATCGCCCAACAGATGCCCGTGGTTTGGAATAGAGAGATCTTGGTAACCGCGCATCCACAACCCTTCTTGTGAACAACTGCATATCGGGAAATCCTTCTCACCCGTCTCAACTCGAGACACGTGATCCCGCTCCGAACTTAACTTTCTTGGCTCGATGATGAATTCAACATCATATTCCCGAAGCAAATACAATTCGTAGACTTCCTCCCCCAACACAAGCCACATTCCGTAGGCGTTCTAAAACCCACTAATTTGCAATCATTTTATAGTGGCGTCCTCTAATAGAGGGCGCCGATAATTTCGTAGTTCATAGGTCGTGCCAACCTTCCCTCGTCGTGCCGGCATAATTGCGTCTCCACGCACAAGATCGTCCAATTAGTATATGTGATCGCATGTTCATTGTCCCCCGGGTGCTGTCGCGTACTACCTACTTCACGGCGATTCCTAAAGTAACCGTATGAACTATCGTCACCGCAGCAGGGGAAGCGAACATAGGCATAGTGACCATCTTGATCGAGTTGTTCGGCTCTTTTGGCACACGCCCTCCCAACCGAATGAAATATCATGCCGAAGCAAAGCAGGGCATAGTGATTAGTGTGTATCTTTGACTCGGATTTTCTATAGTAGCCGTATGTCCCAAGATCTCGCGTGCTTCGAGTCATGGGCCTTACCTATGGGACTCTATGTTGAATGTAGTACCGATCTTCTCACTTGCCCTCCGTGTATGATAAGATCGTTTTCTTCCGCCGCGCATCGGAGTTGAGGGTGACGTGCATACCGCTCAAGTTCCCCGTGACCTCGCTTAGGTCCCGAACACTTATCCGGATACTCCGCGCGATTCGTCATCTCGCCATTGTCCCCTCATCCCAACAAGCCCTCACTCATAACCTACTTGGGTGGTACTACTATATGAACGTTTCATGGTTTCGTACTAGCCACCTCTTGTATCGAGGTCCCACAAATGTGCATTCTCCCCGCTCGCTATGATCGAGACCTTGCGCTGAGCTGCGTTGTACCTGATGGCCTTGTGGGGCTCGAAATCATCCCGAATTTGTGCTTTCGATGGGTCCTCCCTCTTACCGCGTCGCGGACTAGAATCACGCTGTGCACCACAAGGTCAATGCCCTGCCGCAGCTCCCTCAAGCACCTCCAATCCTCCCGTTAACCCAAATGTCCCCAAAAATTCATCTCTTAGGGTTTCCTACCCAAGTGTGCACTTCTTTGTAGCGTTCCGCATCGAGATACCAAGCAGCTGTGGAATTGGTCCCAAGGCATGAAAACAAGTGAACCCATTCTTCCGTGGTATGATCACACCATTGCTCCATCCAAGCTGACAAGTGTTCGTACGGGTTTCCCCGGGGCCTTGGAATCTCTCGACGCACACATCAAGCTGGAGGTTCAACCCGTAGTACCATCATATCCCAACATTCCTCCCATTCCCCGGAATTCCCCCTTATGTATGTCCCACTAATTCGCCAGTGTTGCGTGCATAGCCCGTTTAAGAGCCCATAACCTTCATTCTCTCAACCTCAGTCAAGGTTCACAAAAAGTCCTTTATACTATTGGATCCATTAAAGGTGTAATTCTCTTACCTCGAAAGATAGATATCGGTCTCCGGTAATTCGCAGCAACGCAAATATGGAGACTTCCACTTGATTTTCCAATCTTCTAACTCTTCTTCGGAGTCGAGATGCATTCGTTGTGCTTCTCTCACAGCGTGCACATCATTAGTCATGGGTTGATCCAATCTTCGGTCTCCAAGGGCTAGCTTATAGTTGTGATCCATCCGATCTTCCGCATGTCGTTCTGTACCTTTCTTCTTCTCGTGTGGTCATGGTACGATCACTCGAGTTCCCTCTTTCAAACACCATGCTTTGTTTCTTCAAGTTGATAATTCCACCCATATTGATGGCCCAATTCAATCCCCCAAAGCGTCGTGGTCCGTATCTTCTACAATTTGAATGACTTCAAAGCCGCCTCGTACCTTAGCCCTGGCCGATATCTACGACCATTTTTGACAATCTCCCCAATGGTATGATCTTCGTTGATTAGCCATGCACAACCGGATAGTAGACCATTCCAATTTAGGTTCTCCCATTCATTGCCAAATTCGCTTAGGTATTATATTCGCATCGCATCCTAGGTCTAGAATTACTTGGCCTATCTCATAATCACCAATCAGCGCGCTAATCACATTTTGTGCCCAAAGGCGCCTCTTCTCGCTTGTAAAGTTTGTGCACATCCATAATCTTCGGCGATGTCGGGCTGGATTTTTTTGCAACCGTCAAGTGTGGTTTCGAGGTTGTCTACCGCCGTCAAGCTGTACGCGCAGCTTCATGCACACTGCAAGAACGGCTTGACGTCATCTCTCGATTCCATTGTTTGGAGTAGATGTCTCGCTTCGAGGCTAGTCTTGCGCCGGGCCGCGACGCAGGTCTCGTCTCCTACTAGGGCCCCACACCTTCCGGTTCAAGAGGCCGGCGTATGGATCGTAGACTGCCTCTTTCTCTTTCCACGTACCATTCGTTGGTCATACCACTACGTGTTATTAAATTAATGCTCTCTGATCCTCCCCACGAGGTTCCGCCTCACTCATCGTACATTTTGTGTAGGAGTTCCGCTCGCTTTTCATGTACCTTAGCCATCGAATTAGGCAATCCTTGATCACATGGTCCAATTTTCTAAAATATCCGCAGATTTCGAGTTAGGTTCGTGCGCTCCCTCGCAAAGTGACCTATTTCCTCGAAATTATGTATGATTAACCGGGCTCTACACCTTCCTACGCTTCCTCCTTGTCCTCCTCCCTTGCCCCTAGTTTGGGACCCTCCTATTCCCCGCGGGGACGCAGGTGATGAGGGGTTTGATCGTACCCCATAGGTTTCCTAAGCCCATCATCGCATCAATGCTTTGGCAATTCTATTCGTCATGCCCTACGTACCCACAAAACGTACACCACTACTCGTTTTACTTAAGGGACGATAAGGAGTGCGTGTGGGCAAAGTGGTTAGTATCGTGCGTACCCCAACAACGAGCGCTCATCGCACCATAGCATCGGCCCACTCGATCCCGCAACCTTCCCTAGGGCGGCTACAGTGGGCTAGGTCCCCGTGCTCGATGTCGTCTCGGCCACAAGGGGACAAGAAGTCTTCGGTGTGGCCATTCACCCTACATCGTATGCACCATATTTCGGGCCGCCACCGTTCCTCGCTCCTTGCGTAGATTCGAATCTCCATGTGCATCGTTTCTAGCCGGCCTTGTATTCGTTGTACCTCTAATCGCGTGTTGTCTCTTGAAGACAAACTTTCTAGCTTCATGGTAACCTCCCGGCCTTCTCTTGTGTTTCAATAGCTTGGTGACCCATAGGTACACGTGGGGAAAAACATGCGCAATGAACCACTCGTGTGCTACCTATCATCATACCGAATCCTCCTTCTCTCGATCACTTTCTTTAATCGCCGATCGCCCCATATGGACTCGTACGGTCCCTCGCTTGAAATCCTTCAAGTCATTTACTATCTGAGAGTAGGACTTAGGTTTCTTAAACTCGTTGTTTCAATGCATTCCCAATTTCTTCGATAGTTTCATCGCATGTCGGGTCAATGTATCCCAAGTACCAAGACAAGGATCTCCCCTTCAAAAGCAAGGGATAATCATGGCCCGTTTACCGCATCGTTTACTACGTTCGCGCAATCCATACCGATCCCGTGACAAACCGTAACCGATCCATGTCCTCATTGCCCACACCTTTGAAGGTAGGTAGCTTCATGTGCGCAGCCATATCATCTTCCGATGGGGTGGAGGTGAGTTTTTATCCCCATGGGGGTTCGACAAGTAGCGTCGATGGAGGGCTATGCTTAGCAAAATTTCTTACCGGACCGTAGATAGATCGATCCCTCAAGTTGGGCCCCGTAGTACTTACCACCGTGCACGTGCCCTCACTTCCGGTCGTAGCTCATTCACTCGTATGGCTACGTAAAATGCTTTTTCGCACAACAAGATCTTAATTAGTAGTGGTAAAGTCTTCAAAAACTTACCCCGTAACCCTCAAGAACCTCTCGCTCCGCTTCGAGTAGGATACAAATTGATCGACTACAAATTCGACCACAAATCCTCCTATCACATTGTCCACCTAGTGATCTACCGTGCGAGTAATGTATTGCTTAAGCTTTCCACCGCCGAATCTATTCTCGGGGTCCACTGTGTGACCCACTTGTCTTTCCAACACTTATGAAATTCCGACTAGCCTTGCGAGCCACTCCCGGAGCTCGATCGCAATTGTTACAAAGAAGATCTCGTAGATCTCCGTGAAAATGTACTTATTCTTCCACTCTTTAGCGGTCAACTCTTTACCGCAATTTTCTTTTATCGCGAATTCCTAAACTAGTTTTTCAAACCATTCATCGATTTATTTTCTTTCAAGTTTCCAATATGGCCTTGGCATTACCCTCGATCTATCTCAAAATGCTCCTGTCCCGCAACGAAAACCATTTGTTGGCTTGAGGCGTCCCGACCCGGTTCAAAGTTTAATGTTTTCCAACAAACCCCTATACTATTGGCCCTTTCGGTAGTGACCGCTTGCGCAGCCAAAGTCTCACCCGAAGCAAGAGTGGGAGGAAAATGGAAACCGTGTTTCTACACCCCGGGAGAGAGCAAGGTAAGTCAAGTTGGGCCGCAATTATTAGATCTATATGGCCCGAGCTCGGCTCAAGTTAGAGTTCCAATAAATAACTAGAATATAGTTATTAGATCTAATTAACAAGCTCGCATCGATAGTATTACCATCGCCTATAATCACAAAACATTATATCCATAAAATTGCATTAAAAATCAGCGTATGCATTTACCATAAACATGTATTTTCAGCCTACAGTTTCATAAATAGATCATATAACTCAAGTCCGCATCAACCATAAGAGATAATATCAAATATCTCGCAATACTCGCACGTCTATATTCTTACCCAAAAACCCTCTTACATTCCCAAATTACCACCCGCACACACATCCAAGCAGGGAACCGTACACAACAGATTGCAGGATCTCTCGTGCACACAACCTGCCAGAGTCCTAACCCAACAACCCTACCACAAACATCTACTACCAGACTTCACATCAATCTCTATTCATTTCTACCTATGACTCAAAAAGGTTCATCTATTTATAGCGATTTAGCCTACGCATCCAATGGTTTGCAAACCATGGTTTGTGGACTCTTGGTCTACCCTCGACCCATTTACAATGCGTTAGGGCTTCGACCACCCCAAACCCCCGTTAGACTAAAAAATACAAAATTATAAAAAAATGGACAAAATTCATAGCCTTTGGGAGACCTCGCTCCAACAAAGAGTCACGCTCAATGTAATATAAATACACATCTATGGTTGATAAAAATATATCTCATGATTATATTTCCTATGAGTGTGTTTAACATAGCATTTTTTAACATGGTATCGAGCCATAATGAGTGGCCTTCTTCCTCATTTTGAAACATAGGATGCGCTCTTTCACGCTTCCCCTAAATATCGTTGTTCCTTCCTAACAACCGTCGTATCTCTTTGCCCTGCCTGCCAATCCGTCGCATAATTCCGCTCCATGACCTATACCACAGTCCCTATATTTAGTCATGCTTTGTAACTCCTTTCTCAAGTGATCATCGTTTAACCTATCGGGGCTTCTCTCGATTCTTTGCATTTGCATAAACTTTGATATGGTCATCGAGATTTTCTTAATGCCCAAAGTGTTGTCCCCGGTGGTGACTCGCGACTTTGTTACATCCACCGCACACATTTTTTGACATTAAAACATTATCTACGATTGTAAAGCCAACCTTTCTCCTTCCTATGCAAAAATCTACTTTCCTAAGGAGCGATTTGGCAGTTGTTGGATCGACTCGAAGGGTATTATCACATTCCAATTTGTGAGTTGCTAAATCGCATCTTTTTCCGCCTAATTTCTTCCACAACACCTTATATGTCTAAATTTCATCATACTCTTTTAATTTTTCTTACATGTATTTATGCTATGCTTTAATAATTTAATAATTCAATCTCTTCATAGGTAAGTTTTCGTAAAAAATTTGCAAGATTCCCCGACCACGCCTCTCCGTATAGAGTATTCTTGCATCTTGTATCACGAGCGATCTACTCGCAACCACACCATTTTTTCCACAAAAACCCCATAAAAAAGAGTTGCAAATCGTGCCTACAAAAGTCTCATCCTCAACAATACATCCATGAAGCACAACACCATGAAAAATTGTAACATTGTTGCTAATAATAGTTGGAAATACCTTCGCTAATATTACAGAACATGTCAGAAAGTGTTATCATATATTGAGCTGGGGAACCAACCACTGAAAAGTATTTAAGAATACATTCATATCAATTGATGGACTCCAGCCCACATTTACATTCCTAGGTCAACACAGACTGGGAACAAAGATATCTTTATGCGTCTCCTGAAGTTTTTTCAGAGATATACACAGTGCTCCAGTCACATACTGCATCTTGAAGTCAGACTGAGGCGAAGACATCCGAGACAATCGATGGCCTCGCCTGCCTCGTAAAACAAATGCCTTGCCATGTAGATAACTCTTCTGGGAGAGTTTCCATTCTTCAGCTTCTAAATGTATGAGAAAATTGTAAACTCTCGCCTAATCAACCTACGACGAGGAATATGGAACAACATTGGTGAAAACCACGTTGAAAGAAAGGGTCGTGGAGCCGTTTTCTACACAAAATGTTGAAGGAAAATACTTCGAAGCTAAAGGTCCAAGTCCAATATGAAGATATGACTTCTCGCTAATGAAGAACGATTTTTCCTTCTTTATGTTGGTTGAATTCCCTAGAATAAAAGTCAAGCCCAAAGGATAAGGAGCAGTGGATGAGTTTAGAAGTTCATTAGCATCAGCTTCTCTTGGAGACGAGATACCTCCCTTCCTTCAACCGAGTCAAAGTTAGCAAAATTTGCGGTTGTAAGAGGTCATAGCTACGCCCAAAGAGGTTGAGTCTTTGAAGAATGCTAAGCACAAGTTTCCTCTCTTTTCCGGGATGAGATTCCCACCTTTTTCCCGAGTTACCTAATATATTGTTGTTGGCTTTAACTTGCTGGTATTCTCACGACTCGGCATACCGAATGAGTTTGTCTCAATTTGGATGCCATTATAGAGGTTAATTGTGTGGTCAGATATTTCTTTTCATTGGTCAAGTTTCCAAGTCTATCTCGTTGACTCCGTGGGAAGTGCGACTTCATCGCTAGTGTGATATCACTCAAGGGGATTGTTGATAAAAGGACATGGACTTATGATTCACTAGCTAAAGGCACCTCGGTAGCAACATACATCATTACTAATATATTCATAAAATTATCCCAGGTTTGATCTCTCTCGTGCATAGTTGTGATCAATTTTTTAAGTGTAATTTGACAATGGATAAAAATATCCGTAATTGGTGAAGTATTAGAGTTCTTAAAAACTTTGATACATTCCTCTGATCATGATACAAACAAGAATAAACAAATATTCTCTTCGCCGACATTAGAACCCCGTTTGCAAAATGCACAAGAGAAGATAGAGTTTTTACAGCCTTGAATCTCGCCTAGAGCAAGAGGAGCTATAGAAATGTAGTCATCATTCCGAAATTGTCTTTGATCATATCATTAAGCCCATTTCGTGAGCAAGTGACATACAAAGATGCAGGTTTAGTCCGTACTTCCTGCCTAGTCATAAGACCTTGGGAAGAGCTTGTCCATATCAAGCACGGACAGGTCTTGGACATGACAAGGAGGTGTCCTTTCATATTCCTGCATCATTCCAAGCCCATTCAATTTCAGAAAGTGTCGCATTTCTTCATGATAGTTCACCTTCAGCTGTTCTTGCATTCTTCTCCCTCTTCCACATCAAGAACAATAGATTGAAAAATGCCAACATTGTGATCGAGTTTATCATATGAAATATCATTGTTTCGATCTTCACCCATGAAAGCACTATGGTCGGCACACCCATTCTTCACACATATGCTTCATAAACAAGCCTCCTACAAGAACAAAGATTCATCTTGATCGATCGCTTCTCGTCATGGGAATCAATTGTGCAAGAAGATGTTTAAGTCATATTTTAGAACTTGTTCTAGAATATTGAACAATCTTGTAGTTGATTTTTTGCCATCATCTCACCTTGTACCGATGTGGGGAATGGTGGTCATATACAACCTTCTCGAAGCCACATCAAGCGAGATTGAGCCTTAATCTCTCATTCTAGATTCATAGTCAGAGCCGCATACATAGAAGTTCAAGTGAGCTTAAGCCACAATCTCTCATTCCGCATTCGTAGTTAGACCCAGAGACATGGATTCCTATGAGCATGCCTTTGGTTGGTGGTCAACCTTAAACCATCTATGCGAGGTTGATATTCTTCCTCTTCAAAGAATTCAGACACTCTCAAGATACAAGACCTCAACTTCTTGCCGCTTTGGAAGAGTTCCGGTGAAATGCATCAAGCATTCCGTGAGTTGGTGGTCATCCTTAAACCATCACGGGTTGTAGACCTCCTTCTTCTAGGTTGAAGGTCTCCTTCAAAATATGAGGAGCACTTCCTTCAGCATAAGACCTCACTTTCTTTGCAGATTTGGGAGAGTTCTGGGAACTACACTAAGCATTCAAGTGTTGGTGGTCATCCTTAAACCACCTCTTTTGTGCCAACATTTCCTGCAGAGCTATTCAAATTTCTAAGTGTTTCCGTGCATACTTTGCGCATTTGTATTACAACTCTCTTCTTGACTCACACATACCCTTCGCATTAAGGGGGGGAATGTTGGACACCTAATCCTCTATGGCAGTTTGGAAGTCGAACAATCAAAAAGGAGTCCAAGTGACCTTGAACAGAATCTTAAGAGACGCCCCCAAATGTAATAAAAAAATACACATATATGGTTAATAAAAGATATCTGATGCTTATATTTCCTATGTGTGCGTTGACATAGCATTGTTTAACAATATCTGCTAACATAGTAAATGGATGACTTGATGTAGAAGTATATAGTCTAAAGGTATTGGTCGTCTCATCTAAATCTACATAAGGACGAATTTTGAATGGGTTTTTCCCAAAGAGTGGGGTTTTTCCCTTGCATGTGCCTACATATTGTGCTCCTTATATTTGTTCATTGGAATTACTCTCTGAAGAAAATAAAATACAAATTAAAAGAACAAATAATAATTACAAAACATCACAAGATAATGTCATGATAAGAGAATTTTTTTAATTGCCATCTCCCTCTTAATTTCTCTAACACATAACAACCTCCATCTCAAGGTGGATTCAATGTCATATAATCCATATCAACTACTCATATAATCCATACTCTTTAGAATATTAAAGAGCTATAAATTGATGCTTCTTTCCCCTAAGACCCTAAAAACCCTATATTCTCCTTGCAAACCTTAGCCTCTATAACAAAAGTGACAAAGTTCCTACATAATTTAAAAACGTCATGAATTTGAGAATTCCACCAATTTAGTGACACTCCAAACAAATTTTTAGAAAATAAATAAATTCATAACTCAAATAATACATGCGTTGGCATTGATCACCATGGTGTAACTCTAAATATTTTTGGTGGACTCACCAATATAATTTATTTTGATCCCTCTCCACAAATTTTTATCAAGGCATTAATTATGTTGGGCTATATCTACACAATCTTTCTCTCTAGTGGCCCCCCGTGGTTCCATGACACACACCTACAACATGTCATCCAAAAAAGGACACAAATTAAATGGTTCATTCCCTCTCATAGTATGTTAACATATCACCTGAAATACCAAAGACACCATGCTGCACCAACATGCTTCCCTCATTGTGCAAGTTGGACTTTATTTTGAGAAGATCGTGAGTTGGAAGGTAAGCATGATGAGGGTGTCATTTTCTTAAGACAAGTCTCTCATAAGGTTAAGAACTTTAATGAGAAATAAAATCACAATATTGACCACTCACTTCTTACCATTCCCATACCATTCAAAAAAAAAAAAAAACTTTAAAATGTCATTCTTAAAATCTCTTTGTGGTAGTTTCCTAATGTCATTAATGTCATTATTTGACTCCGTGTCAATAATGGTGCAATCATTTTTTATTCTCTTAAAGGAAATATTTTCATACATGCACCCCATCAAACATAACCAATGTAGGTCAAAATGAATGGAAATGAATGAATAAGAGGGTGTGTCAAAGAGTTTCACGAGTGTTAGGCATGTTAAGGGGGAGTGACAAGGAATGCTAGGGAATTCTAGGTCGTGTTAAGAAGTGTCGTGGTGTGCTTACATGTTCTAGATAGTGCTGGGCATGTCAATGCATGCCAAGCATTCCAAGACATGCCTTTTAAGGAATGATAAGATGTGCCAAGAGCAGGGTATGTGAACGCGTGTCAAGGAGGTCAAAGTAAAAAAAGGGAACACCAAGTTAAAATTAAAATATGAACACATATGAGGGTTAATAATTCAACCTTACCTTTTTCAAGAGGTGCATTCTAGGAATACCAAAATCGCGTCAATACATACTCAAGTTCCAAGTGCTAGCGTGTATTAAGTGCCAAAGAATCCTCTATTACTTCTCTCTTAATTGTGAATAATCGATCTCAAATCAATTTTATATTAAACCATGCCAAGGAATTCCAAGGCATCCAAACGCATGCCAATAATTTTCAAGTTCCAAGAGCCAATATGTGCATGTGAGTTATAGGGCATGTTATGGAGTTCCATGTTTGATAAGGAGGGAGTGACAAGATATGATGTATAGTTCCAAGGCATGATAAAGTGTTAGGGAAGCATACCAAGATGTGCCAAGTGCCACTTGTGTTCGTTGGCTAGTGCCGTGAAACATAAGGGATAAATATGTCAAAATGCATTGAAATCAATGAATAAGAGTGAGTGGACATGGAGTGGCAACAAGTTTTGTGTGTGCTAAGGAGGAGGATATGGTATGCCAGTGCCGCTATGTCATGATAGTGTTCCGTGAGTGGCATGTGACCAAGATGTGCCAAAATAGTGGTGTGCCAATAAATGCTAGGAAGTGTTAGGGAGTCCTGTGTGGACACACAGGGGAGCACTAGGTGAAAATAATGCATGCAAATGAACGATTAAGAGATTGTGACATGAAGTGTCGTTGAATTCTAGGTGTGATAAGAAGGGAGTGATAAGGTATTTTGGCATTCATAAGCCATGCTAGTGGCCGGGGAAACGTGCCAAGATGTGCCGCATGCTAGGATGTGCTAATGCATGTCGTGGAGTGTTATGTGGTGTTAGGGAGAAACAAGGAGCACTAGTTTTAGATAAAAAGGAATGAATTAATAGGAGTGTGTGATAGGAATTGTTAGAAATTTCTGTGTAAAAAGTAACGAGGGAGTGAAAATGTATGTTAGGTAGTTCCAAGGAATGCTAGAGTTTAGGGCGACATGCCAAGATGTGCCAAGTGCAAGGGTGTCCCAATGTGTGTCAAAGAGTGTTAGGGAGTGCCACATAAACACAAGGGAGAACTAGTTCAAAATGCATGGAAATGAATGGATAAGAGTATGTGATAGGGAGCGCTCTAAATTTCTGGCAAGCAAGGAGGAGTGACAAGGTTATATGCTGGTGGGGCAATGTCAATGCATGCTAAAGTGTTGGGGAATGTTAAGGAATGGTAGGTTGTTTTAGGGAGTTCCAAATCCAAGGAATGCAGGGAGATAAAAAGTGCCACATATTTCCAGGATTTTTAGACATTCCGTGTGTTATGGCATGTCAAGATGTAAACTATATTGTTTAAGTGTTTTATGGCCATGGTAGGACGTGAGCCTTGAATTGGTAAGTTGTTAAGTGGGACGATTTAAGATTTGAAATGAGTATCCTAACATAATTTATAAACAATTATTAGGTGAACAATGCATAAGGTCTAGTTGTAGTAAATGAAACTTAGTTAAGTTGTTGTAGTTGAGGTAGGACTTGCTTGGGTTCCCAAGTTTATTAAAAAAATCGTGGTAGTTATGAGGACATGATATTTAAGGAGGACAGTGTGCTAATGAATGGAAATGTGTGCTAACACATTACAGAGTGTTTCAATGCATGTTTAGTAGTGTTGGGGAGTGTCGTGGCATCACAAAGGGGAATCGGTTCAAATTGCATGGAAATGAACGAATAAGAGCAACTGCTAGGGAGTGTTAGTGAGTTCCGTGTCCCATAGAAAAAGTGTGTTAGGATAATTTCATAATAGGAATTGTAGGAGCCAAGCATACAATTATGATAAGGAAATGGAAAAACAATTTCGACAAAGGATACTTTGGGATAGACATAACACTATTTTTTCAATGATCTATTGCCCCGACTTCCAAAAAAATTAAGGCTATCTATGAGGGCATGACAACTAGGGAGTGCCAAGGTGTGTAGAGAATCCTGTGAAGTGTTAAAATGATAGAAAGTTCCAAGGCATGTTTAGGCATTCCAAGATGCTAGGTGCTAGGTGGCGCCAACACATGCTAGGGAGTGCCAGGGAAACAGTAGCGAGGACTTAGTTTCAATTACATGGAAATGAATGAATAAGAGTGTGATAGGGAGTGTTATAAATTTCTAGGTGTGGCTGTGGGAGGGGAGTGCACAAGGTATGATAGGCGTGCTAAGGTGTGATAGAGTGCTAGGAAAGTGCCAAGATGTGTAAATTTCCGTGTGTTCCAATGTGTGCAAAGGAGTGTTAGGGAGTGCTAGAGAAACACAAGGGATAACTATGAAATAATGCATGGAAATGAATGAATAAGAGTGTGTGATAGGGAGTGTCAACAAGTTCCAAGTGTGCTAAGGAGGAGTGACAAGGAATGATTGGTAGCGATAAATAATTCTAGAGTGTTAGGGTGGCATGCGTGGCCAAGATGTGGCAACGCATGCAAGGAAATGTTAACCGGGAGTGCCAGGGAATACAAGGGAGCACTACATCAAAATGCATGGAAATGAAAAAATAAGAGTTTGTGATTGAAGGCCGTGAGTTCCGTATGTGCTAAGGAGGGAGTGACAAGGCATGCTAGGTAGTAAGCAGGCATGCTAGAGGCCAAGGCGACATGCCAAGGAGTGTTAAGGAATGCTATGGAAACAAAAGGGAGCACTATGTAAAAAATGCATGGAAATGAATGAATAAGAGTTTCTGAATGGGGAGTGTCATGAATCCCCTAGGTGTGCTAAGGAGATGTTGGCAAGGTATGCTAGGTAGTTCCAAGGAATGCTAGAGTGCTAGGCGGCATGCCAATATGTGTCGTGCAGATGTGCCAATGTATGCTAGGGAGTGTTAGGGAGGTCAAGGAAATACAAGGAAGAACTAGATAAAAATGCATGGAAATGAAAAAATAATTGTGTTTGACAAAGGGGTTTCAATGAGTTCTAGGTGTGTTAAGGAGGGAGTGACAAGGTTATATGCTAGGCAACACCAACATATGCTAACTACCAAGTCGTGTCGTGAATTGGTTGTGTGGTGTGTTAGGAGGTGTAAAAGCATGCTAAGGAATGTAGATGTTAACACATGCCACATAGTGTCAAAAAATTTAAGACATGTCGTGTGATATGGCACGTTAAGATGTAAACTGCTTTGCTTAGTTGTTTTATGACCAGAGCTAGATGTGATGAGCCTTGTCTTGGTAACTTGTTAAGTGGGATGAGTTGAGATTGGACATGAGTAGCCCAAGATGAGTTACATGTAGTTCTTAGGTGAACAAGGCATATGTTTAATTTCCATGACACATGATAATATGAGTTTTGTCTTAAAATATTTTATGCAAACACATTCAAGTGCTACAACACATCTACTTTTCATAACGAAATCTACATACATTATGGAATCAACTAAGGCACATGGCAATTTTTAAAATTTTCAAAACCGTTATTTGTTAAATTACAAAATATAATAGAATAGGCTAGAGCTCTCTTACGAGGGATCATGGCTCCTTAAAATCACATTGATACACGAAATACAACTAGGGTTTGGTGTTAGTCCTTTGACAACCAATCTACCTTGAAAAATACAATACTTCGACCTAATTTTTTATGGTGACCATGCATAGCCCTTTTATTCCTCATATCCTAGAACACATATGGCAAGTGTTCTGCCTCCCATTATGTAACTCCTCAACTGGCCTATCGAACTCGAATCCTTTAGGTTACTAAACTTGGCTCAAAAAAATTTGCCCTCTATATACCTTTTTTCCTTGCATAGTCTACAACACTTATGAGCTTCGATCGCCATTCACAACTGCTTTCAGAAAAAAATATTTGGCATGCCCACTTTTTCGTACTCCTATTCCAAGATGACATGTCCAGGGCTATGGAGGTTTCCTTCTTCTCATTGACTCAATCCTCACAATACAATGAACTATATCTAGTTTACTAGCCCACTTCATCGCTACTTTAGTCCTTCAAAATTTGCACTTCCTTAGGCCCAATACACCTACCCTTCTACCAATATTGGTTTCCTTCACAAGTAGAGGACTCGGCTCTTCATTTGATAGTCACCTAACAACCCTCCAACTATACTTTTACCTGCCATCAATTTTCCCAACCACAAGAAATTATTTTATTCATCTAGTGTCCACAACACCGCCCCTCATCTATGGCTATTCAAATATGCCACCTAATAGTGATTTGAGTGCTCAAAATCATTATTCTCGTGTACCAATTTATTTTGT
The DNA here is from genome assembly GCA_034641835.2 of Pinus albicaulis. Classification (NCBI taxonomy): domain Eukaryota; kingdom Viridiplantae; phylum Streptophyta; class Pinopsida; order Pinales; family Pinaceae; genus Pinus; species Pinus albicaulis. Next base: position 100,748 of record JAXQQM020076816.1, read on the forward strand.
CCAATCTATGAACAAATTTAAACTACTCCTCTATCATCATTCTAAAAAAATTTGTAGATGACTCGAACTAGGTCACAAATAATCCACTAACAATCCATCGACTAACTCCGTTTATAGGCTAATTCATATCTTTGTCCAAAAACTCGCCGATTACCCACCAAAATCAACTCCTCTTCATGTCAATCCATTCCTCATATGGAAAGTTTTCCTGTCTAATATCTCTACTCAAGTTCCACCTTCCTCTTTGGATTTGTTATCTTTGCACATGCTTTGCAAACCATCTTCCAAATCAGGTTATATATTGCGCAGATAAACCTATCTCCGAGGGTCACAACCCCTCTTCTTCTATGCATATTTTTCACATTCTAAGGGAATACGTTATGGACGTAACATGCTAGGAAATATCCATAACTAGGGCATTATACTTCCATTCTAATTGATTTAGAAAACTCCTATCCACCCCGTTAGGGTCCTATATTTTATAGGATCTCAAGGTGACTGAAAGTATGCCATTATTTGTAATTTTACATTGTAAATTATTTTCAATTCAAGAATGATTTCCAAATATATATATATATATATATATATATATATATATATATATATATATATAAAATCAAAAGAGGGTATGTCAAAAAGAAAATGAATATGAAAAAAAAAATTCAAAAAGAATTTAAATGCCACTTCATCATAAATTGGGCTTTCATTTATGTTAAAAATTTTAAATAAGATTGTGTGCATTTTGTCTAAAATGCCACAATGACTAGATTTTTTTCCAATGATACAAATTTTAATCATGATGTAACAATTGTGAATTCATATGTCAAATAGGTTAGTGAATAAATATTTGTCAAACATTTTAATCTTGACAAATCAGTAGTTAGGTAGAAATGAGATTGATTCAATAGTTTAACTGAATCAATAAGAGAAATACGTGATAGAGTAGGTTATATTGTTATAAAAAAAGGATATGTGGGTTTGCTAGCTCAAATGCACCCTAAAGAGATCAGATGAAAAATGTTAGCTTAGAAAAACAATTTAAAATTAAAGGGTAGGTAGAAATTTGCTAGGCTTTGAAAAGCATGAAAAATGTTTTATCCTAAGTTTGAAAATTCCAAAGTTATTTCATGCGTTGTAAGAGAAGGGTAGGATAAATATTTTATCATAAGTTAAAAGGATTGGATACATCAATATCAAGTTTGGTCATATAAATCCTTTATTCAAAGTTTTCACTTTTATCAACCCCTCGCTACCCGACAAAACTCGTTGAGATTTTGTATAAGCTTGATGTAGCATCGGGTGTGCTCTAGCCTCTAATATTTTTTGGAGGGGCTAATACACACTTGAACTCCAAAACATAACTCGCATCTTTAGCAAGGTTAGTGTTGCGTATATTCTTCCTATAAGTAATTGTGCCTAGCTAAGTCATCAAAGGCGGAGGAACATGGTTACTCAACATATCTAAGCCAAACAAATATAAGATTTGTTTAGGAAGGTGATCAAAGAGTTCTTTCTCGATATTTTTGGGTGGAATTTTTCCAGTGGTGTTGTCCACGCCAGCCCTCATTCAAATTTTTGGTCTTCAATTCTCCCTAAACCTTCAAGTTCCCTATCCCCGGCTTAATGCATTCATTTTTGCCGATCGTTGCCTATCTTGTCCCCCGAAAACGCGCGAAAAACACTACGGCGCGTGTCCGAAATCATAAGAGGTCTAGCTCCTTTAGCCACAGCCCCTCGTATCTTATCGTCCACATAACCGCAGCTCGTGACCATGGGTTAAGTCCCAAAGGTGCTTAAACGCATATGTGCATCGCGCGCGCCCCGGACCGCGTTGGATCAAAACAGCCGCATCGACTTCCCGTGCGGAGCTTATCCGCTCGTGGACCCCGGCCGCGCCACCACCGCTTAAAACCGGCCGATTATTTCGCACCCACTTATCCAGGCGCGTTTGGCCGCAATCGCAGCGATTCCATACACGATCGCCGCGTGTCCCGATGTACGATCCAAAACCGCCCCCTATTTCCCGCACGTTATCCTTCAATGTGGATGTGCAGTCAAATTTATTTGAACCATCCCATCTTGGGCCCTCAATCCAACGACGATTATTCTCCAAAGTTGTGCAGCTTTTAACTCCCGCCATCCCCCGTGGCCCACCAACTCACCATCGCCCGACACAATGTTAACCGTTGATCTCGTTTTTTATCGTATGGCCTGCACTGTCCGCGCACCCCACGGCTGACCCACCATCTCCACGCCACCCCTTCCGTACAAATTTCGTACGCCCGCGTGTCATTCACGTTCACCTCCACCTTTTCCATGCATCGTTTACATGTCTATGTTGTCTCGTTCCCTCGCCTTGTCCACACGGGGCCGTTGTCCCACCGTGTTTTTCGTTGCCACCCTTCATTCTTCCTCCATCACCCTCGCTTTCCCCCATCGTTTCACTCAAATTATTATCATCACTCCGCTTGGCCATAGCCCCACCCATTACCCCGGTGCTTAGTTTTCTTTAACCATTTTGTGGGTTTTGCAAAAAGTTCCCGTGCCGTAGAGCTATCATAACTTGCGCCCACCATCACAAAAGTCGAGAACGCATGACAGACCCGCATTTCGTGAGCAAAATTTGTGAAGAAAGATCCGGAGCCGCCGTGATATGTCAAACATTAAATGAAGCCAGGTCAAAATCATGAGCCCTTCGCAGAATTTCAAAATGCAGATTTTACAGATGGAGATATTAATTGTCGCAAAGCAAACAATATTAATGAAAGATCCTGTGAATGCAAGAAGTCCGTTCCTCAAGAGTTTAAATTCCAATTCGACTTTCTGAAGGAAAAGGGTACAAGTGCACCAAAATCATATCCTCCAGGTTTAAATTCAATAGACTTTTCTCTAGAGGCACAAAATGTTATATATTTTATTCTTCATGTCTTATCTCGAATAATTTTGCACCCACAACATTTATTCCACAGAAAGGAAGAAGCATTACCCACAAAGAACAGAGCCGTCAAATAGTATGGGCGCTAAATGTTTCCACCATTTTGTTTTAATGTAACAATTAATTGTTTTTACTTACTTCCTTTTATTAGCTTCTACTCCCTCTTTATAAAGGGGAGGAAGAAAGACATTGTAAGGGTTCCAGACTTGCATCTAAAAACTGTGCATGTGAAAGGCACGTTTGTATACATTTTGTTAAGCTTCTCTATGAAAGCTCAGAGTCTGCATGGTCTCGTTGAGGAGGAGTTAGTATCCGTAATGAGGATTCCCCGTCTTTGGTATTTCAATAAAGATGTAACCTTTCTTTATGGATTAATACAACATTTCATTTCATATATCTTCTTGTATCATGTACCGGAATGCGAGTGGCTCACCGATTTTAGGTAAGGATTCATCTTAGCTTCGATGCTCATATTTGGATCTACCAAGCGCTTTAAATATGGCTCGTGATGATATACTCGTTTCAAAGTTCATTTCATCCATATTTCTACTATATTAGTTGCTTTGGGAGGGTGCTTTAACGCCATTGTCATGTATGGATTCTTAGATTAATAAGCCCATACATGGTTCTCATGTGATCCGGCATCGACCAAAGTTAACTAATATCTCGCTTATGTTTCTTTCCCCGCATACACCTTTCCGATAACTTGATTTCGTGGGTATTATTTGAATCGGCCCTCTTTACAAGAAATTGTTCTTTAACTCGTTTGATGCTTTTATACCGGGTTTTGCATCTGTTCCCCAACATTACTTTCGTGCGCTCGTAAGTTCCGTCCCATTTAAAAATTCATTTCCTTGTCTTACAAGCTATAAAGAAAGAGATTTCGATCGTACACCCAAGTTATATTATGTGCTCCTTGCTATGATAGGATGTCCTAGGCACCGGGTCTATGGCAACTCTAGGTCGTCTCATCAGGACAATAATTATCGACAACATCTTTCCGGCGCCGTTGCCGGGACCGAATTTAAGAAAATCGTCTGGCCTTGAAATCATATTCGCTCTCTAATCGTGTGAGCATAGAGAGTTGAAGAGTTGTTTATCTCTCACCTCGTGACTCCACTGCTCTTTATTTTGATTAATCTATTGGACGTCCCGGCTCCTCGAAAGCCACATTTCCGAGGTCGACATCTAAGTTGAAAGCATCCTCAAGATCCGACCCAGAGAAGATCATTCATAGAAGAAGTTGGAGAGAAAGACAATCATCCCGTACTATAGTTCCGCAGTTTTCCGCGTAAGATTATCCATCCTCTTCTCAAGAAATTTCGGCGTAGAAAATCCCGACTCCACCGAGGAAAATCCCGCATTTTTCGTATAGCTCCACTCCAGGGTAAGTGCTAGAACTAAAGAGAACTTTCATCCTACCCCCGAGGTCGAGGAAGTTAAAGAAGTTACGTGCTAGCCCCCGGTAATCGTGAATTGTTTCCATCTACGCCCGACTTCGTACAAGATATATTCCCGTTGTTATTCATACTCCACTCCCACTCGCCTCTTCCTCCATTTGTGCATCAAGTTGCTCGCACAACCCCCACCTCCTCCAATGGCTAATGTTCCAAATTTTTTGTTAAACAAATATGCTCCCTGGCATTACCTCGTGGGCCGAATGATATGCCAGGATTATTTGAAAGTCTTGCCCGTATTTATCAGAAATGAAATAGATGCTCGAAACATCTTGACCTTCGCTCTTTGCGTAAAACTTTAATGTTGAACATTTGGATGTGTTCTTAAGACTATTTCAGGTAATCTCCAGACTATGAAGCGTAAAATGGTTTAAAACATTAGAAACCGTTCGTAACCACTTGGGACGATATGGAGAATACTTTTCTGTGAAGTGGGGAGAAAAGAAAGATCATGGACAGTTGCCTTTTACCGAGTTCAATACTCTCAAGAAGAAACATAATGAAGGGGTGTCGAATTTATCAAAAGATTTAACAAAGTTATATCTAAATCTACCCGCGTATATGAAGCCATCGTAATCACGCTAAAGTTGTTTTCATAGCATCCTTTGACTCGATTTTGGTTTCTCTCTCGTGGAAAGAAAGCCCGCCACCCTAGATGATGCTCACGATGCTCGAATTGGAAGCAAATTTTGCTTCCACCGGAAAATTAAAAGTGAAAGTCGAACAAGATACCGAAGAAGAGGTAAAGAGGAAGTATCTACCTAACTCAGATAAGGATTCAGATAAAATTGAAGAAATGAGCAAAATGATTAAGAATATTTCTAATAAACTCGGTCAAGCCGGAATTGGAGACCAAAAATTCAAAATTTCCAAGAATTTTCTCGTGAATGCTCTAAATAGAGGCTACAATCCTCGCATAGAAGGCCACCCCTACAAATATTACCAAGGGAAGCAAAGGAGGTGCGCATGATCAGCACTACATCCATCAGGACGGGAAGGTCCAAGAGATGACTCCACCGAAGATGTGCCGCTTATGAACCGGCAGATGCAAACCTTTGCTTTTTCAAACAATGATGAAGTAGAATGCCCATCGCATGAAGAAGAAGAAGAGATCGTAGACAATGTAAGATGCGTAAATCGACCATTACCGCAAACAGCTTAATGATTTCATGCAAGCACATTTTACCGTAAGATATGATCTAGATATTCCAGGAAGAGAACTCGAACTCGGACCAAGAAGAAGAACCCTCCAGAAGGAAACGCCGTCAAAAGGGATCCATAGTGTGAAGTTAAGGCATAAAGGTAAGATTTTCAAATAAACCTTTATAAACACATCAAATTCCTTCTTCTTCAAAAGTAGTCACTCTCCTACGTCGAGTCTCGTAGAAAAAGAAGTAAAAACCCCTGTACAGAGAATAAAGAGCTATACAGTTGTAATAGAAAAGTCCCCTCTCGTTTAACTTTCAAAAAGAACTTGAAAAAAGTCAAAATCCCGGCCTCCCGACCGAGTTGTTGAAATGTACTCGCATATCAATCTCTAAGTTACTTATTTCATACCCTCCTCGAAGCACCAATTATTCCGCATAGTCTCAACCTCCAAGAAGAAAGACCGAAGGGTAGTCTTTGGCCCACATGTCGAGGAGATAGACCCTCCACTCCTCCTTTCTATGTGTTCTAGTAATCCATGACCGTTACACACCACAATGCTAGATTCTCGAGCTTCCCATAATCTTATGCCTCCGTCAGCCATGGAACAACTAGGAATACAAATCACACGCCCATATAAAAGCACTCCATATTCATTTGATTCCAAAAGAGTCAAATGTTTGGGATGATTAAAGATCTAGTGGTCAATCTAGCCCAAATTCCAAGAAAGTGTAGTAATGGACATCGTGGTGGGCCGACATCCCGCCCGCTTTGGCATGCTTCGTTTTCAAGGTCCTCGGGGAACAAAAATTGGTGGGTCACTCAAATTAGATTTAACATACGCCACTATCCCAATTTTTGGTGGCTAGAGAGGAGGTTATACAGAGAAACCGTATTTGTCAAGATGGTGACTAAGGCCGACGCCGTAGAATTCACCGCCTATAGTAAGGAAGGATATTTCTCATGTTTGATGTTAGAAGAAGATCAAAATTATACCACGAACCTTCCTTCTTCCAGATAAAGATCGAGTGCCTCTTCGTGGAAATCCAGAAGCAAGAGTATGGAATTTATATTTCGATGGGGGCAAATTCAAGAGAAGGAATGGAGTCGGGGTATTATTAGTTTCTCCCCGTGAAAATGGATCCCACCGTCTTTTTAAATTGGAATATGAAGCTACTAATAATGTAGTTGAGTATGAGGCATTGTTATTGATCGTTATGATAAATTTCCAAGAGCATGGGCATACAATGTTTAAAATTTCTCGGGAGACTATGAGTCAGTGGTCGTACAAGTCGTGAATCAATGTCAAGCCAAGCATCCTCGACCGAGGGCATACAGGAATGAAGTATGGGACATGGTGGAGAACTTCTACATTTAATATCCAGCCTATGCCCTAGGAGTAGAATCATCACTCTGTAATGGCGATTCTCTGCCGTAGGCCGCCAAGACATTTTTGACCTCCTTTAACCCTCTTGAGGTATGAAATCGAGGTACGTTATAGACCATCAATCCCGCATAATATTAAGCATTGGAAGGTATTTGAAGATGATGAACAAAGATGAAGAAATTTCTGCAAACAAAGGGAGAATTTTCCAATATGGAGATTGATGATCAGGAAGAAGATGAGGTCGAAATGTTTCGTAAAATAAATGGGAAGAAAAAATAAAGGTGTAGTAAAGTGTTGGGTAAATTAAAATAAAATGTCATACCTAGAGGGTCGGTGGCTCTAGAAAAATTATTCGACAAAAATGATGTTCCATCAAGCATTGTAAAGTAGTAGAAGAAAATCGTGTAGAAGACTCGAACTCTGGGCACCGTCAATAACCCAAAATTGTAAAATTGTCCAAGAAGATACTGCAGGAATACAAGGAAAAATACCTTAAATTATTTCAATCTTATAAAGATGTATTCACATGGTCCTATCAGATCTTAAAACTTTGATATTAGTATACGGCAAAGATAAAATTCCTTTGAGGGAAGATGCAAAACCTTATAAGCGTAAAACTAAGACAAGATAAATCCTTCCGCTCGCTTCCCTCCATTGAAAAATAAATCAAGAAGCCGATTAAAGCCAAAATAATTGTGCCATTAAGGTACTCGTGAGTGGGTTGCTAATTTAGTCACTCGAAAGAAAAATGGAGAAATAAGGCTATGTGTGGATTTCTGTGAATTAAACAACATCTTTAAAAGATAATTATCCGCTACCCAAAATGGACCACATACCGTAGAAAGTAGTTGGAGCTTCCAGAATGTCAATGATGGATGGTTTCTCTCGATATAATCGTGTAGTCGTGCTCCGCAGGATTAGAAGAAGACTCGCTTTCACTACGCCATGGGGAACATTTATGTATGCCAGATGCCTTGGACTCATTAATGCAGAGCCACTCTTCGCAGGGCCATGGACATGTACTTTCGTTGGGGAGCAAGATAAATTTCGTGTGTACCCGGATGATATTGGCGTGTTTTCAAAAAATGATGTTGAACACATTGAGCATTTACGAATAACTTTTGAAAATGTGTATATGTGTTCTTCTTAATCCACAAAAGTCTTAATTTTCGTTAGAGGAAGGCAAACTTATGGGACATATTGTAACCGTGAGATGGGGTGAGAATAGATCCTAAAAGAGTAGAGGTGATAAATAACATTCCTCTCCCTTAAATAAGAAAGAGGTGCAAGTATTCCTGCGTATAAATTTCGAGAAGATTTATTCCTAACTATGCTAAGATAGTTAGGCATATACGTATATACAAGAAGAACAATGAGGTGAAATGGTCCCAAGAATCCAGAAGCGTTCATCAGATAAAACATGCATTTTCTCTCAAGCCCCCGTGCTACCGTCGATTATACTAAACCATTTATGATCTTTTATTTCGCATCACCTCATGCGTAGGCCGGAGTGTTGGTTGTTGCAAAATGAAGATGGATATGAGCAACCTATAGCTTTAGTCAGTGCTCCATGATGCGTAATTGAAATAAAATATATTAGAAAAGGTGCATATGCCCCGGTTAAGTCCCTCAAAGCCTTTAGAACATATGTTTTGCTATCTCACATTACTCACATGTCCCTACAAATGTGCCTATCAAAGATATTCTCATTCATGTAGACAAGTGAAGGAAAAAAGGGGGAGATGGATTGCAAAGATACAGAATACTGATATCGACTCTACTAAGTCGATTAAAGGACGTGGGCTAGCAAGGATCTTATCGTAATCAAACTATCAAGCTCGGGCATAAATTTGTTTATGATTTCAAATGAAGAGTCCGAGATAGAAAAAGAGCATCAAGATCCGGAGATGGCTACTCTAGTGCACATAAAATATATCAAATTACCATGGTACAAAGAAATAGTTGAATATCTTTTGACACTGTACTGCCCTCCCGCCTGTGGTAAATCTAAAGATTGGGCTTTAAGGCCGGGAACACAGTAAATACATAGTCAAGTACGGACAACAGATGGAGGGACCCTTCGTGCATTCTATTACCGTGCCTCGCAGGATGAAGTAGAAAGTATAATGATGGAATTTCATGAAGGAATTGTGGAGGACATTACGCTTGGAGGGCTACAAATTACAAAAATTCTCAAGGCAAGCTTTTACCGGCCAAAATTATTTGGGAATGTTTTTACATGGGTCAAAGCATGTGATAAGTGCCAAAAATTTGTCGAGAAACAAGTAAGCCCAAGAAAGCCCTCGCTTCGATTCCAAGCTCATGTGAATGAACTATTTCAACAATGGGGATTAGATTTTATTGGAGAAATACATCCCCCATCAAGCAGACAACATAAATGGATAATGCCACAAATTACTTTACAAATGGGTGGAAGCCATACCCTAAAGGGAATGCTACCGACACCATCAAGCCATAAAATTCATGGAAGAAAACATCATATCCGTGCTCGTTGTCCCGCTAGAATAGTGACCGACAATGCACAAAGCTTCAAGTCCGCAAAATGAAAATTTCTGCCGCAGTATAACATTACATTGAAGCACTCCACAAATTGGTTACCCACAGGAATGGCCGCGAATCCTCCAACAAAACTCGTGAGGGCCTTCAAGAAGACTATTAATGAAAACCAAAAGAATTGGGATTCCCAATCAATTCACTCTAGCGGGAAAATAGAATAACCAAGAAGAGAGCAACCGGAAAATCCCCTTATGAACTAGTATATGGACGAGTTGGTACCGTGTTTCCTCAGGTACTGGCCTTACCAAGGGTACGTTTCATGCAGGAAAATCAAGAAGAGCCCGATGATATGGTTAGAAGAATCAATCAATTGGTGGAATTAGAGGAAACACTAGACCAAGTAACCGCAGGTTAGCAGACATCGTGAGAAAATGAAACACATTTTTGATCAAGATGCAAAGGATAGGAAATTGCGTGCTGGTGACTCGGGTTCTTGCATGGGACGTCCGTGAGGGCCGAAAAGGAAAGCATGGCAAGTTCAATTCATTGTGGTTTGGCCTCGTTTAAAATTGTGATACAAAGGCAATAACACGTTCATATTGAGAATCTCGACAGGTGATTTGTTGAGTTCTCAGAACTACGCTCAAGCCCTACTTTCACTTTTGAATCGCATCAAGCCTAATGTACCATATTATATATAAGTTTTGTTTCAAACTTTTGGTCTAATCTCGTGTGGGTGCTCGGGACAAGTTACGAAGAGAAACGAAAAGGGTCGAAGAGCAGAAGTTCGGCAGATAGTGATCGATGGTCTCTGTGTTCTCGACACGTCCGTGGATGAACGTGTCGTCCTCGCCTGGAGCCGATGTTGTCCACGGCTGCAAATTCCCTCATTCAAATTTGTGGTCTTCAATTCTCCCTAAACCTTCAAGTTCTCTATCTTGGCTTAATGCATTCATTTTTAAGCCGACTTTTGCCTATCCCTTCTTAAAACGCGTCGAAAAACACTACGGCGCGTGTCCGAAATCAGCAGAGGTTCAGCCCCTTTAGCCGGGCAGCCCCTCCCCGTATCTTACTCGTCCACATAACCGCAGCTTAGGACCATGGGTTAAGTCCCAAAGGCGCTAAACGCATATGCATCGCACGCGCCCTGCATCGTTGGATCAAAACACAGATCGACTTATGGCGGAGCTTATCCGCCTTGTGGACCCTGGCCGCGCCTTACCACCGCTTAAAACCACTCCTCGATTATTTCGCACCTCTTTATCCAGGGCGGTGCGGTTTGCCACAAATCGCAACGATTCCATATGATGATCGCCGCGTGTCCCGATGTACGATCCAAAACCGCCCCCCATTTCGCACGTTATCCTTCTGGCCGTGGATGTGCGCCGAAATTTATGTGAACCATCCGATCTTGGGCGCTCAATCCAACGCGATTATTCTCCAAAAGTTGTGTAGCTTTTAACTCCCGTTTACATCCCCCGTGGCCCACCAACTCACCATCGCCCGACACAATGTTAACCGTTGATCTCGTTTTGATTGTATGGCCCGTGTATCTGTCCGTGCACCCCGTCGGCCGACCTGCCCATCTCCACGCCACCCTTCGTATAGTCTCTCATACGCCGCGTGTCATTCACGTTCACCTCCACCTTTTCCATGCATCATTTACATGTCTATGCCGGGTTCGTCTCCGCTCGTCCACACAAGACAATCCCACCGTGTTTTCGTTGCCACCCTTCATTCCTCCGTCACCCCGCTTCCCCCCATCGTTTCACTTAGTCCATATCATCACTCCACGGTCATAGCCCCACCCATTACCCCGGTGCTCCGGTTTTATTTAACCATTTTGTGGGTTTTGCAGTGTCTCGGCCGCAGAGCTATCATAACCTGCAACCACCATCACAAAAGTCGAGAACGTACGACAGACTCGTATTTCAGGAGAAAAATTTTGTGAAGAAAGATCTGGGAGTCATTGTGATATGTTAAACATTAAATGAAGCTGTGGTCAAAATCTATTGAGCCCTTCGTAGAATTTCAAAATGCAGATTTAGCGTATGGAGATATTAATTGTCGCAACAAACAATATTAATGAAAGATCCCGTGAATGCAAAAGACCGTCTGAAGAGTTTAAATTCCACCCGACTTTCTAAGGCAAAGGGTACAAGTGCACCAAAATCATATCCTCCAGGTTTAAATTCAATAGAATTTTCTTCCTGGGAGGCACAAAATGTTATATATTTTATTCTTCATGTCTTATCCCCGAAGAATTTTGCACCTACGCGTTTATTCCATGTATGTACAAAGATAAGACTTCCACAACAAATTTCAGAGCCGTCAAATAGTATGTATGCCAAATGTTTCCACCATTTTGTTTTAATGTAACAATTAATTGTTTTTACCTACCTCTTTTATTACTTCTACTCCTCTTCTCGTAAAGGGGAGGAAGAAAGACATTGTAAGGGTTCCTGCATTTGTATCGAAAATTGTGCATGTGAAAGGCACGTTTGTATACATTTTGTTAAGCCGTATGAAAGCTCGCAGCCCGTAGGCTCAAAAGAGGAGGAGTTATATCCGTAATGAGGATTCGTCTTGGGTATTTCGAAGCGCATGTAACCTTTTCTTATGTGATTAATACAACATTTCATTTCATATATCTTCTTGTATCATGTATTGGAATGCGAGTGGCTCACCGATTTTAGGTAAGGATTCATCTTAGTTTGATGCCCATATTTGACTTCGCCTCAAGCGCTTTAAATATGGCTCAAGCATGATATACCGTTTCATGTTCATTTCACCCATCTTTCTACTATATTAGTTGCTTTGGGAGGGTGCTTTAAAACGCCATTGTCATGTATGGATTCTTAGATTGATAAGCGCATACATGGTTCTCGTTATGATCCGGGTATCGACCAGCACCAATACGCTTATGTTTCTTTCCATGCATACACCTTCTCTGATAACTTTATTTTCCGTGGCATATTATTTGAATCGGCCCTCTTTACAAGAATTGTCTCTTAACTCGTTTGATGCTTTTATAATCGAGTTTCGCATCTTGTTCCCGCAACATTACTTTCTTTGTGGCGCTTTCCGTAAGTTCTCGTCCCATTTAAAATTCATTTCCTTGTCTTACAAGATATACAGAGAGCCTTTTGGATTGACACCCAAGTTATATTATGTGTTGCTTGCCATGATAGGATGTCCTAGGTGACCGTCTATGGCAACTCTAGGTTGTCTCTAGGGGGATAATAATTGTCGACAAGAGGGAAATCGGCTTTCAAAAGCATAAACTTACCGCAGGGTTTCTAGTCACTAAGAAACCTGCATCCGCAGTTTCTATAGCTGGGCTAAAGAAGGGAAGAAGTATTGTTTCTTGTCAAATCTAGATGGCTTCTCATGGGTCGAGAGACTGTGACAACTTAGATGGTGTGTCCAACTTCGTCAATTGGAGGGCAAGGATACTATCACTCCTAGATGAGTACCGCATCAAGGACCATGAACGCGTTGTTCTAAGCGAGTTCATGCAACATCCCGATCCTCTAAAGAAATTCAAGGAGAATCAAGTAATAAGTGTTATCATGGACTAGAGTAAGGGATCACATTGTACAATGCCTGAAAATAACATAGAAAATGACATGTGGGTTTTACAGAAGCAATGTATCAATGAAGATCCTTCTAATGGGTAGTGTACCCTTCTTAGAGAATCAGACGAGGCTCTTCCAAATGTAGAAGGGGTGAGAAATATATCCCTTCCTTTTCCAACTTCAGACCATCCGAGACCAACTCCGGTTGGCATGGGTGAAACTCCAAGGCCAGCTGGGCTCTTAGTGAGGACTATCCCGAATGCAGTCCCGAGGAACAGAAACATTTGTCCAGAAAGTATACCGCGCATAGTAGCGTTACTACCTTCTTGGGAAGAAATGTGGGCCACTTTCCACCAAGAGGAGATTAGGAGGATCACTAAGAAGTACAATATCAATGGCGGACAGCCATAGTGAAGAGATAGAGTGAAGATGATGCATCCCTTGCAAAGAAAGGAAATAAACATCAAGGGAAGAAGAAGAGGGACTTTCCAAGGTCCAAGCAGTTTCTTTAACTGTGGCAAACTTGGACACTTATTTAGCACTTTGTCCTAAGAAGAAGGACAAAGGAGCTTTTGATTCCGTGGCTACAACAATAAAGGATGATGGTTCTAATGATGATGCACCCATGAGTGCTCATGTGCCTCGAGAGAAGAGGTGGGGTGACATGGATCCGTAGAGCATCTACAAATAGTGGTGGGATCTCTGATTCATCCCTACTCTTGGATCACATATGAGCTACTAGAGCCTCGAGATGGTAACGGGATGACGGAGATGGTTGTAGGAGGTCACAATGAAGAAAAGGAAAATTATGAAGAGATGGAGAGAGACGTGTGATGCAGAGGCAACATCGTAGAGGGGTCAAGGGACTTCAACAGGCGTAGAGGTTGTGCTCACGCAAAGGCAAGCATGGAAGCATAAATAAACATTCGTGAGGACATCGTAAATTAGTAGCCAATAAGCCTGATAGATGCAACTTGACTTATCCGTCAAAAAGTTGGGAAGAATCCCTCTACTTTCTTACTTCGATTAACCGAGTTGCAAAGGCATCGCTAGTAGTGGCAAGAAGGTGGCAAGATGATGCATAAAGTTGAGAGGAGCGCAGAGATAAATGTGGCAAAGCACAGGCGTGGCATGGACAATGCGCATCAGAGCAAGAATGCAAAGGATGGAGGGTATCGTGCTAAGCATCATCAACACATAATCCAACTTCAACATCTTGTAGTGCATGGTGTGGATGTATCGCTAGAGCACATTGCGTGCCAGAGGGAGTGTTGAGATTTCATAGTTGGTGTAGCATCTAGTGTGTTCTAGCTCCGAAAGTTTGGCAGGGTTAAGACACACTTGGACTAAACCCGTAAAGTTTTTTGTTAAATTTCAACTCGGTGTTCAAGTTTTTTCAAATAAGTAATTATTTTAATGGATTTCCTAAGTCTAAACTTGGGAAAATTAAATAATTAAAGTGAATTAATTAACACATGTGTCAAATGTTCTAAAAGGCAATTCGATTAAGAAGTTTTTAATCCCGCTGTCGATGAATGTTTTAATCTCGCCTATTGATGGGTTCAACAAAAAGTATAAGAGAAAGGTTTGAGGGCCGCTGGGAGACACACACACACAAAGGTAGAGCTGAAAGAAAATATCTAGAATTCTAGTAAGGTGGCATGCTAAGAATTTCGTAAGATTTTTCTATAGCAAGTGCAATATTGGCCGAGGGGATGATCCGATCCCCGCAGCCAAGAGTCATTAAGAGGTAGAGGAGCAACAAATAAGGACAAGCAAGAGGAGTAGAGAGTAACATTAGTAGCTACGTAGTAGCTACGCAAATGGCCACGCAGAGTGCCGGAGCTCCAAACGGTTTCAAAATTATGCGTAGGTCTCTGGGGACTAGCATAAGGCCTCGCGTCACTCCTCTCTAGGTTACATAGTCCCTTCCTTCGGCGTGGCAGCGGGCACTCATAGCCTAGAAGGGCCGACGCTTGGGCTTTAGGGGCGCGTGGGGAATTCTAGGCCAATCTGGCCGAGTCTGTAAATCTCGTTTGAGGGTGTGGACCGCCGCATATTTGGTCTTTGGAACAATGTTAGCTACGCATTTATTTTATTCTCCCTTCGTTGCTTTATAGATCCTGAACCCATATTTTACTCAAAATCTACTTAATAAAATAAACCCTCACATCAAGGTAACGCTTTCCGTTTTGGGTTTTTCCGGGGACTTATGTCCAAAAATCCATGTGTCACTTTGGATTGAATGAGTGTATTATTCAAGAATTATTCGCATGTGTCGATTATATTTGTGTTCTACTTCTACATTTTCTCTCGAATCTAATTTCTCAAGATAACTGTATAATTTAAATCAAGTAGGAGAAGTAAACCATGATACCGCAATAGAAATTTCACAAAAATGTCTCATAAATTCCATCGCTACACGATTAACTCCCCTCCATCCGTCCCATCATCCTATCCACTCCTCCATCCAACGGCCCATATCATTTTTCAAATTTCCCTCCATATGAACTTTACCGTTGGGGGCGGGGAGGGGGGGTCCGTAATAGGTGGTTTTGTGTTTGGGCCCATGCTAATGTGGCACCCTCTTCATCATTTCACACCCCCTCCCTTACCGAAATCGCTTACCACTTCGACCCTCCGAAAAAAAGTTTCCTCGCTATGTAAAAACCATAAATTCAGCCTAATGAGCGTGATGGTCATGTCACACCACCTCGACCATATCGTTGCCAATTAAATGTCTTCCCATGGTAATGTCACAACCTTGATGAATTTAATTCATCCCTAACCGTCAATCCAATAGATCCGCGCCACCTTCAACGAGAAAACAACCCATCTATGTATAAATTTATCCCCGATTAGCCTTTAATCCTTACGTTGCAATTTTTGCTACTTCGAAGATGTTTGTTGCAAAAGTTGACTGCAGTGCTAGAAAACCCAATCCGATTACCGTCGAGCTACTCTTTGCAATCAAGGCAGCTTTTTATCAATCTCGTACTTACATAGTCTCGACCCTATTTGTCTATCGAAACCCTCATTCACCATCAAACCGATCCACACGTCTAAAGAAGAAGGGATGGGAAGAACTCGTAACCACCGCTCCATTCCCTCGCCACCTTGAACATATACCTTTGGCAAAGAGATATTGAAAATCCATGAAACCCCGCATGATTTAGAATTATTTGATATGTACCGTTGTATTGAAGACAAATTCATTGACAAATATGATGATATTGGATTGTGGGAGCCCAATTTTCCCCATTATATATTTCCCCACACCCACGTTGCCCCGAATTCATTAGGAAGTGTCAAGCTTGTTATGTACCCAAGGAGAGCTATTATTTCCCTTCAGAGAGATTTTAATCACCATAATCGCCTTGCCATAGACCAAATGATGTAGGCCCCTATCAGCGTAATGCCACTCCTTTTTCTCAAGAAGCACTCATTGAATTATATCATAAGCTAGACTTTGCAAAAGGGTTAAAACCCTTGAGATTTTTTTGGCCGAATATGCCCAACTCACCTAAGAAGAACCTCCCCATCCATCCTCCATTTCCCCCGAGAGAACTAAGCAACTCATTACCATCTCCTACCTTCTTGGTTATTACTCGTATCAAGTGGGTAGATGAGGCCATTATGCAGGATTCCTTTCTATTTTATCCATAGATTCCAAGCCTTCTATCTTATTCAACTTGCCCAATTCCTTGTAGATTCCATTCATGATCAATTTTTCAAATTCCAAACCGAGGAGGTATTTAAATATGCCTTTGTTTTAGTATATTTGTTTTTATATTTTCGGGGAGACAAGTTCAAATTTGCATTTCATAAGTTGGATGATGATGGAAATCAACAATCTACAATCTTTTGGACTACAATGGTAATGAAGGAGAAGAAATAATACTTCATACAAACAACCATAGCACCGTTTGTACATCCGTAAACTGCTCTTCTAAGCATCAATTCAGAGCCAAGAATCGAAAGGAAGAAATCAGAAAATCTTCGTTAAACTTGTCATACCAAACTAAAAACAGAGACCTGTACCTTTACCATAATTACACGCAAACTTGCTAACGTATTTATGGATGTGAGCTTGCCAAATATAAGCTCCCAAAATGTTGAAAATGGCAACAAGAAACAAGAAGGAGGCCTCCGAAACATCTTCCCGATCCTAGTTGGAAAGTGATCACCTAAACTAGGTGGGGACCACACATGTGATTTTTGTCGAAAAATCTATTTTTAGACTATGTCTATTTTTAGACATACGGAGCATGATTCGGGGATTCCAGTTGGAGATTCTTGAAGTATGCGATATGTTGGTAAAAATAGATGAGACTCATATTTTTAGGTCACAGGCTATTTTTAGATTGCCTCTCCTAAAAATATGGAAGTCAAATATTATTTACCCTTAATAATATTTAGACTATAAACAACAGTTTACTCTCTTGGAGCACTTCAGTTTGACCCCCAGAGGTGGGGCATGCAGCTGACATAAGGAAATTCGAATTTCCTATGAGTTAAGTGAGCTATTTCATGTTAGACTTCAGTTAGACTCATGTGGCAGAGTTTTGGTGGAGTTGATTGAGGAGTTAATGGAGGTGGTGTTCTGGTTAACTAGTTGAACTAGTTGTATTTAGTTTAACTGGCTAATACAATAGAGATGAGTTGTGTGAATTAAATATTATTTAATTCACTAATTATTAACTCATTATTCAACTAAAGAACACATCAGTTTAACTCAGTGCATGGACAGTTCAGTGGAGACCAATGAAAGAGGTAGATGAAAGGGTGAGTATAGCTATCAGTTGGAGGATCAGTTGTGCATGAGATTTGCACCACACTTGGAGGAAATTACCAATGACAATTGCGTAGTTGGAGCCAGTGAGATTCGAACCTGGATCTCTATTTAGACCAGCCTTGATTGCGCAATAGAGGCAGAGAAGTAGTGGGTGTGTTTTGAACTTGTGACTTGTTCAAAACCAAGCTAGTTTTGTGCAGCTTTGGGAGATAGTACTGAGTACTTGTGAGGAGTTTGTACTATGTATTTGTTGCATGTTCTCTCCATTTATAATATACTATAGCTGCGGGGTTTTCAGCTATAAGCTTTCCCCATACATACTGTGTTAATGTGTGTGATGATTTGATGTGCTATCGCTTCTATTATTTCCGCATGTGACAATTAATTGTAGAAGAGATTATGTGTTATGCATGCAATTCGAAATTGATGTGTGATCAGGTTAATCTCCATTGAATAAGTGATTTATTCAGCAAATTTCTACACGGTATCGGAGCAATATTAATTGTCGAGATCTATTACGGTGATTGCAAACTTATTTCCTCGGACAGAGCCTGCATACGGGCCAGATAGCCTCCGGATTCATCTTTCTTTGGAAAGTGAAAGGTCTGGTAAAAGCCCATGCAGTCAATCTCTGATTTGGAAATAATTTGTTCTCAAGTGTAGATCGGAAGCGATTGAGTTATCAGTTGGTGGTGAAATTCGAGTTTGCAGATTTGTGTTCTTGGTGCCGCGGTGAAAATGTCTTTCATCGGGTTGCGACTAGAATATGCCTTGGAAGGCAGTTCGAATTATGTTGCATGGAAGGAACGCATGGAGGCTGTATTAGATGATCATGGGCTGTTGGAATTCGTGGAGAAAGAGATTCCAAAGCCTACTTATAATGATGCTGTTGTTGTGGAAGCATGGCAAAAGAAACAAGCAAAATGTCGAAGGATCTTGTTGGAGGGTGTAAAGGATCACATTGTATCCAGTTTACACGGGAAGGCCTCTCCATATTTGATGTGGAAAGCCTTGACGGATCTGTACCAAAGCAAGAGTGATCAGAGGAAGCTGGCGCTCAAAGATAGACTTAGGAACATCAAGTGTGAGAAGGGGGAAAGTATGCCGAAGTACCTCACGAGGTTCACCCAATGTCGGGATGAGCTGGGAAGTGTTGGTGTGCCGGTGGAGGATGAGGATCTGGTGAGTTTGGTGCTTCTTGGTTTGCCGAAGAGTTGGCATGCATATCAAGATAGTGTCAATGGTCGGGAAAAGTTGCCGAGATGGGAAATACTGTGGTCTGATCTCGTGCAAGAGGAGATCCGGCGAAATACCAGAGATGGATCTTCATCAAAGGTATCTGATGAAGAATACTGCGCTTTGGCTGCCAAAGCAAGGAAGGGGAAGGGCAAGGAGAAGGCTTCTCAATCCGGTGCAGATGGTAAAAAGCGTGACATGTCCAAAGTGAAGTGTTTTCACTGTCACGATCATGGACATTATGCCACGAATTGCCCCAAGAAGAAGAAGAACAAGCAGGCTGCTGGATCTGCAGCTGGTGAGGCTCTTGCCTCGCAATTTGAGCTGGACTTCTCATTGATCGCGTGCATGTTGTCTAGTGCATTGGGATCGGGGTGGTATATTGATAGTGGCGCTTCCTTTCACATGACGGGAGATGCAAATCTTTTCAGTGACTTGGTGGAGAAAGGTCTCCGGATGCATGTTGAGTTGGGCGACGGTGGACGATACAATGCGACCGGTATTGGTACCATAACCTTTCAGAGGGAGTCAGGTAAACTCATTCTTTTACAAGATGTATTGCATGTACCAGGTCTAACAAAGAATCTGATCTCAGTCGCAATGTTAGATGATAAAGGGTATGAAGTTGTCTTTAGAGAAGGAAAAATTTTCCTTCGGCACAAGGCAACGGGACAAGTCAAGAAGGTTGGGATTCGAGCAAAGAATCTTTATAGATTTGATGTAGATGGGATTTCTACAGAGCCTCCTACTATTGGGAAGCGGAAGGAAGACATGCAACTGATGCTTGAGAGGCAGCAAGTTTTGCATGCAAGTGAAAGTGAACCTCGGGGTGTGGAGCAGCCATAAGAGGATCATGGAGTGGGAGAGACCACTCATGCAGAGAAATTTCATGCCAGATGGGCAGAGGGAGTGCATGCAGCTATACCACCAGGTATGAGGTGGGGCGACATGCATGATTGATCCCAAGAGGAAGTTACGGGGCGGATTCATGAGATGGTGTGGATCTCATGGATTGAACACTACGAGGTGCCCACGGCATAGCGTGCTGAAGATCAGTTGGAGTGATGCAGGCAGATCAAAGTGACAGTGTCGGATACTGGAGCGCGGATCAGAGTTGAGAGCAAGTGCAAGAGTGCATGGGTGCAAGAGTTCAACAGCGCAGTAGTTCCTGATGACATGTGCAGTTGGTACCAGCAGAAGTCGAAGACTTTGATGATATATGCTAGATGCATCAAGACTGATTGAGTTGTTTGGAGCCTATTCAGTTTCAGAAGAGTTGCAAAGCAGATGCATGAGTTTGCATGGCACATGCAAAGGGTGCATGGCACATGCATGGAGTTGCATGGTGCATGCATGAGTTTGCATGGTGCATGCAAAGGGTGCATGGCGAATGCATGGAGTTGCATGTCGCATGCATGGAGTTGCATGGCGCTTGTGAAGGTTGCAGGGCGAATGCATGGAGTTGCATGTCACATGCAGAGACAGTCCTTTCTTGTTGAGAGGGAGTGTTGAAAATGGCAACAAGAAACAGTGAAGGAGGCCTCCTGAAACATCTTTCCTGATCCTAGTTGGAAAGTGATCACCTAAACTAGGTGGGGACCACACATGTGATTTTTGTCAAAAAAATCTATTTTTAGACTATGTCTATTTTTAGACATACGGAGCATGATTCGGGGATTCTAGTTGGAGATTCTTGAAGTATGCGACATGTTGGTAAAAATAGATGAGACTCATATTTTTAGGTCACAGGCTATTTTTAGACTGCCTCTCCTAAAAATATGGAAGTCAAATATTATTTACCCTTAATAATATTTAGACTATAAACTTCAGTTTACTCTCTTGGAGCACTTCAGTTTGACCCTGAGAGGTGGGGCATGCAGCTGCTAGAAGGAATTACACTTTTCCTATGAGTTAGGTGAGCTAATGCATGTTAGACTTTAGTTAAAATCATGTGGCAGAGTTTTGGTGGAGTTGATTGAGGAGTTAATGGAGGTGGTGTTTTGGTTAACTAGTTGAACTAGTTGTATTTAGTTTAACTGGCTAATACACTAGAGATGAGTTGTGTGAATTAAATATTATTTAATTCACTAATTATTAACTCATTATTCAACTAAAGAATTTAACTCAGTGCATGGACAGTTCAGTGGAGACCAGTGAAAGAGGTAGATGAAAGGGTGAGTATAGCTATCAGTTGGAGGATCAGTTGTGCATGAGATTTTCACCACACTTGGAGGAAATTACCAATGACAATTGCACAGTTGGAGCCAGTGAGATTCAAACCTGGATCTCTATTTATACCAGCCTTGATTGCGCAATAGAGGAGGAGAAGTAGTGGGTGTGTTTTGAACCTGTGACTTGTTCAAAACCAAGCTAGTTTTTGTGCAGCTTTGGGAGATAGTACTGAGTACTTGTGAGGAGTTTGTACTATGTATTTGCTGCATGTTCTCTCCATTTATAATATACTATAGCTGGGGGTTTTCAGCTATAATCTTTCCCCATACATACTTTGTTAATGTGTGTGATGATTTGATGTGCTATCGCTTCTATTATTTCCACATGTGACAATTAATTGTAGAAGAGATTATGTGTTATGCATGCAATTTGAAATTGATGTGTGATCAGGTTAATCTCCATTGAATAAGTGATTTATTCAGCTAATTTCTACATGGTATCAGAGGCAATATTAATTTTCGAGATCTATTACGGTGATTGCAAACTTATTTCCTCGGACAGAGCCTACATACGGGCCAGATAGCCTCCGGATTCATCTTTCTTTGGAAAGTGAAAGGTCTGGTAAAAGCCCATGCAGTCAATCTCTGATTTGGAAATAATTTGTTCTCAAGTGTAGATCGGAAGCGATTGAGTTATCAGCTGGTGGTGAAATTCAAGTTTGCAGATTTGTGTTCTTAGTGCCGCGGTGAAAATGTCTTTCATCGGGTTGCGACTAGAATATGCCTTGGAAGGCAGTTCGAATTATGTTGCATGGAAGGACCGCATGGAGGCTGTATTAGATGATCATGGGCTATTGGAATTCATGGAGAAAGAGATTCCAAAGCCTACTTCTAATGATGCTGATGTTGTGGAAGCATGGCGAAAGAAACAAGCAAAGTGTCGAAGGATCCTGTTGGAGGGTGTAAAGGATCACATTGTATCCAGTTTACACGGGAAGGCCTCTCCATATTTGATGTGGAAAGCCTTGACAGATCTGTACCAAAGCAAGAGCGATCAGAGGAAGCTGGCACTCAAAGATAGACTCAGGAACATCAAGTGTGAGAAGGGGGAAAGTATGCCGAAGTACCTCACGAGGTTCACCCAATGTCGGGATGAGCTGGGAAGTGTTGGTGTGCCGGTGGAGGATGAGGATCTGGTGAGTTTGGCGCTTCTTGGTTTGCCGAAGAGTTGGCATGCATATCAAGATAGTGTCAATGGTCAGGAAAAGTTGTCGGGATGGGAAAGACTGTGGTCTGATCTCGTGCAAGAGGAGATCCGGCGAAATACCAGAGATGGTTCTTCGTCAAAGGGAGCTGATGAAGAAGACTGCGCTTTGGCTGCCAAAGCAAGGAAGGGGAAGGGAAAGGAGAAGGCTTCTCAATCCGGTGCGGATGGTAAAGAGCGTGACATGTCCAAAGTGAAGTGTTTTCACTATCACGATCATGGACATTATGCCACGAATTTCCCAAAGAAGAAGAAGAACAAGCAGGTTGCTGGAGCTGCAGCTGGTGAGGTTCTTACCTTGCAATTTGAGCTGGAATTCTCATTGATCGCATGCATGTTGTCTAGTGCATTGGGATCGGGGTGGTATATTGATAGTGGCGCTTCCTTTCACATGACGGGAGATGCAAATATTTTCAGTGACTTGGTGGAGAAAGGTCTCGAGATGCATGTTGAGTTGGGCGACGGTGGACGATACAATGCGACCGGCATTGGTACCATAACCTTTCAGAGGGAGTCAGGTAAAATCATTCTTTTACAAGATGTATTGCATGTACCAGGTCTAACAAAGAATCTGATCTCAGTCGCAATGTTAGAGGATAAAGGGTATGAAGTTGTCTTTAGAGAAGGAAAAGTTTTCCTTCGACACAAGGCAACGGGACAAGTCAAGAAGGTTGGGATTCAAGCAAAGAATCTCTACAGACTTGAAGTAGATGGGATGTCTACGGAGCTTCCTACTATTGGGAAGCGGAAGGAAGACATGCAACTGAAGCTTGAGAGGGAGCAAGTTTTGCATGCAGGTGAAAGTGAACCTCGGGGTGTGGAGCAGCCACAAGAGGATCATGGAGTGGAAGAAACCACTCATGAGGAGAAATTTCGTGCCAGATGGGCAGAGGGAGTGCATGCAGCTATACCACCAACTAAGAGGTGGGGCGACATGCATGAGTAATCCCAAGAGGATATTTCTGGGCAGATTCATGAGATGGTGTGGATCTCATGGATTGAACCTGGCTACGAGGTGCCCACAACGCAGCAGTAGCAAGATCAGTTGGAGTGATGCAGGCAGATCAAAGTGATAGTGTCGGATACTGGAGCGCGGATCAGAGTTGACAACAAGTGCAAGAGTGCATGGGTGCAAGAGTTCAACAGCGCAGTAGTTCCTGATGACATGTGCAGTTGGTACCAGCAGAAGTCGAAGACTTTGATGATAGATGCTAGATGCATCAAGACTGATTGAGTTTTTTGGAGCCTATTCAGTTTCAGAGGAGTTGCAGAGCAGATGCATGGAGTTGCATGGCGCTTGCAAAGGGTGCATGGCACATGCATGGAGTTGCATGGTGCATGCATGAGTTTGCATGGCGCATGCAAAGGGTGCATGGAGAATGCATGGAGTTGCATGTCGCATGCATGGAGTTGCATGGCGCTTGTGAAGGTTGCAGGGCGAATGCATGGAGTTGCATGTCGCATGCAAAGACAGTCCTTTCTTGTTGAGAGGGAGTGTTGAAAATGGCAACAAGAAACAGTGAAGGAGGCCTCCTGAAACATCTTTCCTGATCCTAGTTTGAAAGTGATCACCTAAACTAGGTGGGGACCACACATGTGATTTTTGTCGAAAAATCTATTTTTAGACTATGTCTATTTTTAGACATACGGAGCATGGTTCGGGGATTCCAGTTGGAGATTCTTGAAGTATGCGATATGTTGGTAAAAATAGATGAGACTCATATTTTTAGGTCACAGGCTATTTTTAGACTGCCTCTCCTAAAAATATGGAAGTCGAATATTATTAGCTCTTAATAATATTTGGACTATAAACATTATCTTATTCTCTTGAAGCACTTCAGTTTGATGCCTGGATGTGGCACATGCAGCTGACATAAGGAAATTCGAATTTCCTATGAGTTAAGTGAGCTATTGCATGTTAGACTTCAGTTAGACTCATGTGGCAGAGTTTTGGTGGAGTTGATTGAGGAGTTAATGGAGGTGGTGTTCTAGTTAACTAGTTGAACTAGTTGTATTTAGTTTAACTGGCTAATACACTAGAGATGAGTTGTGTGAATTAAATATTATTTAATTCACTAATTATTAACTCATTATTCAACTAAAGAACACATCATTTTAACTCAGTGCATGGACAGTTCAGTGGCGACAAGTGAAAGAGGTAGATGAAAGGGTTGTGTTAGCTATCAGTTGCGACATCAGTTGTGCATGAGATTTGCACCACACTTGGAGGAAATTACCAATGAAAATTGCGCAGTTGGAGCCAGTGAGATTCGAACCTAGATCTCTATTTAGACCAGCCTTGATTGCGCAATAGAGGCAGAGAAGTAGTGGGTGTGTTTTGAACCTGTGACTTGTTCAAAACCAAGCTAGTTTTTGTGTAGCTTTGGGAGATAGTACCGAGTACTTGTGAGGAGTTTGTACTATGTATTTGCTGCATGTTCTCTCCATTTATAATATACTATAGCTGCGGGGTTTTCAGCTATAAGCTTTCCCCATACATACTGTGTTAATGTGTGTGATGATTTGATGTGCTATCGCTTCTATTATTTCCACATGTGACAATTAATTGTAGAAGAGATTATGTGTTATGCATGCAATTCGAAATTTGATATATGACCGGGTCAATATTCATTGAATAAGTGATTTATTCAGCTAATTTCTACAGCTCCCACTCGAACCAGGAACCCTTCTTTCCTGCGAGTTTATCAGCCAAATATACCTTCGGCTCTGATACCAGTTGTCATAAAATTATATATTATGGAGCAATGCAACACACAAAATATGCGGAAAATACAAGCACACAAAACACATAAAACCAGAGAGACACAGATATACGTGGTTCACCCAGTTTGGGCTACGTCCACCCCGAACAGCCAGTCCTTCCTTTCTATTATCTAGCAAAATGAAGAGACACAACCTACAGCAGATCCACTGTAATATCCTTTGTGCTCTCTCACAGTCTCCCTATCTACATCCCGCTCAGAGAATACACATACAATACACAGCTGTAATACAATACCCTCATAAAAGCGAGGGGTTGCCTTCTAGGGCATAAAACCCTAAACTAAACATAACTTCTACCGTCAAATCATTTGCCTAATGAACGGCCCAGATTGACTAGAAATCACTATACTTTTATGTCAAGGAAATTTTACATATGTTTTAAGCTTCGGGGGCGCTGCCCCCGAAACCCCCCGCCGGGGGGGGTCCTAAAGTCGTTGCTGCCCCCCCTGGACCCCCCACAGCAACGATTAATTTACGGGCAATGTTGCCGCCCCATTTAAGGTATAGGGGTCCAATGCTATGATACAAAGTAAACAAGATAATCAGGCTCCACACCCAACACTTGGTTGGAGTTATATGTATGCCATGTCAGCCATAGCATCCTCTGTCTTATGAACTATGATGTTCCCCCATGAGGACTGCATCATTGCTATTGACCAATTGAAACACAGTGAAAAGCGACCCTTAACAAATACTGATGTCATCCTACCCTACGTAGACACATCCACCGAGATGATTACAAGGTACCAATAACATGGCCCCGGCCAGTTCAAACCGTCGTCCATCCGTAGGTAATTCCTAGGTGACCCCCCTATTACCCCAGAGCCATCATCTGGCATCACAGAGGCCCCTATGTGCATGATTTCCTCATCAAGCACCAAAGCCATTAAATACACAAAGATGAGCAGTAATGACACCAAGTCCTCGGCCACAGCAGCCTCTCTAGCCTGCGCCGCTTCCTAAACTCCTTTCCTCTACCCCCCAGCTATTTTTGTATCCCATCAGGTCTTGGCCACCGTGGTGTTACCAAACGTATCTTTTTCAATCCCAGTTTGGTACCTAGTCCCACCTACTGGGACAGGAGCCACACACATCACCTCTACAGGTTTAGTCCCCCTCAGTCCCGAGGAGGCCCCACCCATTCAGGAGACCATCGCAAACATCCCTACGCAGGTAACTCCTACCGCAAAACCAATGATTACGACCAAGAACACCAATAAAAGAGGAAAGAAGGTGGAGAATCCCACCTCACAATGGGAATCACCACCCTGCACCATATGCAATGTAGTAGGCCACCCTACCCACATCTTCCCAGAGCTGGATGAATTAAAACCACTCCTTATCTCTTCAGTAGACATCGCAGCAAAAATTTCCCATAAAAAGGAACCTACCACCAAAAATCAAGGAATGGCATTGTGTACAAATCACACATGCACTATTTGTGGCATTTATCGGCATTACACCTATCATTTCTCAGAAATTCCACTATACAGGGACGCCTTACATGCCATTGAGCTATCCTATCAAGAGGATCCCTCCATCTAGTCAGCGGGAGATAAACCTCGGGCCATATTATACCTTCAAGGGGAAGAGCAGTCACCAGAAAGACAACCATTTGTCCCTCCTCCCCTCAAACCACCATACACCTACCAGGAACAGGGGAACCTGGTTGCCTCATCCTCTTGAGTTACCACGTGTTTCGATTACTGCAGACGGTTTGATTGAGCCCAAGGTCACCTAGGCAACATTAATCTATAACACTGTGATCAGCACTTCATAAATGCCCAAAGGAGGTACCACACATTCACACCTCCGAAAAAAATAATTTTTCAGTGCCGACAGGTATGCCCTCTCTCATCTTCTTTTTAGCACATGCCTTTCAAAAATATTTGAATAAAGAATATGCTTTCACTCAGGGTATTTTTTATAGGTATCGTGCAAACCATCCATCGCTCCATCCACCGAAAGTTCCATAGTAGGTATCATTCTACCCTTAGCATGATAGAGTCCCAAAAAAACTCTGCATATCCTGGCATCATTTCTCCATTAGTAATCAACCATAGGTTCCAAACACCCGACCATGTTCATCATCACCTCACCTTTCACATGATAAACATCCTTGTTGGTCGGTAGAGCGTCCCCTCCATGGCGCCCGTCACCCAAAGTAGACCATATATCACAAAAAATCATGATGCCATGGCCATATATCGAAATAAAACCCCTTTCCTAGACTACCAAGTTTTGTAAGTAGATCGAAAGTGCACTACTGCACCTTGCATTTGGCCTACCACATCTCCATCAACATAGCCCATATACAACATTTTCCATCCGCTTCATCAACCCCACACATGAAACCAACCAATGGGGCCCCCACCCTTAGAAAAGAAAACCTTCCTCACATCATTAGTGAGCACTTTCATGTTTTGGGGCACCAATCTCTGTGTTTTGTACAAACCAAACCCCATTATTTTATTCTTTTGGAAAGTGTACAAAGACCACAAACGGTGCACTATGTCCCCCACCCGCCCATCCATTTTTTCTCCCAAGGCAGCAGTCCCTGGTCACCCTTGGTCGGAGTATACCACCCTCACACATAAGCCGCAATGAAATTCATAACCAATATATATAATCTGAAAATGGGTTGGATAACTCGTTATGCTTTTCAATAACCTCCCACTCAGTTAAACAAATAAAATATCTAGCTTATTCTTGACTTTTGCGGAATTTTATACTTGAAACAAGTGTATGTTTTTTAACTATTTAAGTACTTTAAGTCCATTTTTTTCTTGAAATTAAACATGTGCAACATCCATATAATGTATCAAATAAAAATCAACACATAACATCAAATTTAATCTAGGAGTTCACCCGAATATCGTAGGCTACGTCTCCTTGAGCTCTTGTCATCTTGATTTGGCTCGTTGGGATTATGGAAATTTTTCTTTTACAAGTTACAAAATCAACTCCAATGGTTATATGAACTAAACCAGTGGGTTTAGAATACCATTATATGCTTTTCATGGCTGTCATCACTCTGAAGATAGAACTAGGCTTCCTTAGACTTGATTCCTTCTGTTGGTGCTCTTGAGCTACACTGAGCTTCTCTATGGCACAAAATCCATTGGAATTTTTTTTTTGTACCTGAAACCTCACCTACTATCTCCAGCACATATCAAACATCCAAAATGGATTGACCATTTTCTCCAAAAGAGCACTGCATCCCCAATCTAGGCCTCCCTCCACGATTGGCACTAGGCTGCCCAAAACTTCCCTATAAGTTATCGACCTTCAAAAGTCTTCAAATGACTCTAAAAATCCCTTAAATGGATTTATAATTTAAAAAATAGTGATAATATATTATTGGTTCGCTGAAATTGGCCTCTATCTTCTCCAGTTTCACCTCCAACACCTGGTGGCACCCCCTGGCTCTATGGTCAAAGAAAAATTATTTATGGCGTCTTGAGCTCTAGAAGTCCTAAAAAGCTTCTAAAAACTCCTCCATTGGATTTATAATTCTCAATATAGTTATAAATGACTATTTTTTTGCTGAGAATGGATACTGGCTGCTCTGGATAGGCCTCATTCTCCTGTTGGCACTTGTTGGCCCTAGTGGCCCCTGTAACTTCACTGAAGCATATTAGATTTAAAAAGTCCTATAAAAGCTCTGAAAACCATACCATTAGTTCCAGAATGTCTGAAACATCCAAAATTTACTATTGGATTCCTGAATAAGGCCTCTAGATGCACTGGTTAGGCCTCAAACTGTTGCTGGCACCTGGTGGCCCTAGTGGCCCCTAGAACTTCTCTGAAGAAAAAACCTGCTCAAAAGTCCTCTAATGGCTCTGAAACCATCACCAATGAGTTTGGAATGTCTGATATAGTCGAAATTGACTATTGTCACTCCAAAATTGGTCGAATCTAGCTCAAGATAGAGCCTGAACTCATTTTTCCCAATGACCCCTAAAAACCCTCCACTAAAAATGGAGGAACTGGACTTAACTCCAGTTAAAAGTGGAATCATGGCCAAAAATGGTGCACCCACCAATAATTCTACCATCTTGACCGCAAACTTTTATTTTGATCGTTGCACGTGGGCACATGATCGAACTGTCTGCGGTCTTCGTGGGTGGTTATCGTAAACCGTGGAATAGATCTTAACCGTCGATGGATAACGTTGCATGTGACAAGTCTGGTACCTTTGGAAAAGAATGTGGGCACTGACCATTGTGATTGGCTAAACCCTTGGTTAACGGGGCTACGGCCACATGGGGGGGCTAGCCCCCCAAACCCCCATATGCATGTTACATAAACGTTAAATAAATTCCACCATACCATATGGTTAAGAACCATGGCATAGCCCGACGGTAAGACATGGGCATGTGAGCTCAGAGGTCACGGGGTCGACTCCAGTCGGCACCCAAAAATTTTATTTGACCATTCCTGGGCCACGTGGCGGCCTCCGAGCCCGCCACATAGCAGTCGCCATTGGCAGAAACTAAAATATTCAACCCACTATCGAATACTAATGCGCCACTTGTCAAGATTTGATTGGTTTAAAAGGAATATTCCATGGAATATTCTCTTTTTGAATTTCCCAAAATTCCAGTCAAACTTGGTCAAAGTCCAAAAATTGTTGTTTACTGGACTTTTCAAACTGTGATAACTTCTTCATACGGTGTCGGTTTTTCGAACCGTTTGTGGCGCCAAAATCAGGAAGACGAGATCTATTTGGTCACTCAGGTTTGGAACACTTCTGAACACTTTAATTTTGAGCTATCACTTAGGTCCTTGATCCAAATATGATCACACCTCCCCATTGGGAATATTTTGGACCCCAAAATATTGATATGTACAGTAGATGAGAGTACAACACCCTCTTATTTTCAGCCTCCATACACTTGCCTTGCATGGCTTAGTGCCTTTGAACCACAACTCGAAGGTAGTCGATACTTCCCTTCCTAGATACACTTGTCCTCCTATCAAGAACTGTCTTCCTTGCACTCACTCAAAGATTTCTAGTGAGAAATTTACAGAAGGTAGTTGAACATCTCTTCCCTGATCATCAATCCAAGGTGGCTCAAACAAACGTGAGATTATAGAATAAATACATGTATACTTGACTTTGCATATGTACAAATGAAAGTATGTCTTACTGTGTCAAGAAGTCAAACCACTTCTTACCAAGCTACTTCCATGGAGAATTTTGCTGCTAAAAATATTCTTCATGTGAAACACCTGTTATCACATCAATGATGGAATCCTTGGTTCCATTTTCGCCATTCTTTCTATCCTCTTGCCTCATGTGCTTGGGATGATTAGTTGGATGCAATGTCCAACAATGGGAAACAACATATCCCCTCTTCTGGCAATGTGTGCAAGTTTTATGCACCTTCTTTGCAAGTTTCCTTTGCCTCAGATGCTTCCTGTATGCCTTCATCCTCTTCCAACATCTTGAAACAACATGGTTACACAGACCACAATATGCACAGCAACTATTTCTTCCATTCAAGCATGCATAATTTTCATGCCTTGCAGAAACATAATCAACTTGACTATGGGAAGAATTATACCTCGCATGCTGCTTTGCATGTCCATATTTTTTACCTTCATGAGGAGATGAACTTGTAGAGGTTCCAACTTTTCTTCGAAGACTAACATCAGTGTTTATGTCTTGATAGTTGTCTGAACTCGCATGCTCACCATAAGTTGAATGTCTACAATCTTCTTTCTGCAACATAGGCTTCAAACAATGGCAATCAACTTGAAAACAAACTTGACATGTTCGTGATTTAGAACTGGGACAAAATTTATTTTTGAAGTTGTCTCACATGCCTTCATGTCTTTTGAGTCTTCGCCATTAGATTGAACATAACCAAGTCCAAATTTCTTAGGTCTTTCCTCAAAAAAAATAGGATCAATCATGCCTTGTGCATGCTTGCCTAAACCCTTGCCTTCATAGCCCATTTTAAACATCAACTTGGACCTTATACCTCTAGTCATTGAATTACCTCTGCTTCACACATGTTCTTGGCTAAGGCCTCTTGGGCCCTATGGAGCTGCATCTCCATCTCATGCATTCTTTGAAGAATTTCTTCCTTCTCTTCTTTCATAGCAACCAATTTCTCATGAAGTCTAGTGCTTTCTCTTTTATCTTCAAATAGAATTTTCACCATGTCCTTCAAGATGTAGAAGTATCGCTTCATGTCTTCATCGAAGAATCTTGTGAAGGAGGAGGATTTGGAAACATCACTTCATGAAGTTTTCATCATGAAAATTAACTAAATAAATTCAATCAAAAATTCAAAATCTTTCAAAAACAATTGACAAAGCTTCAAAACAAAATGGTTGTAGAGTCCAGCTCTTCTTCAAGCAGCCTTTTTGCAAACACCCTCTTGTGCTTCAAGGGTTTCCTTGAGGTCATTTGGGTAAGGAAGATGCCTTCAACCTTTCTTCCTTCTTGTCCTCTTCTGGACTTAGCTATCAGTAGCTTTCCCTTCACCTATAGCAAACTCAAGCAACAATCAGTTTGCAAACATTCAAACTCTTTATACTGTTAAACACCTTTCAAGTCAAACAAGAAAACCTAGTGTTGTGTCAAGCAAGCAACTAGTGATCTGATACCAACCTGATTTGAAAATGGGTTGGATAACTTGTTATGCTTTTCAAGAACCTCCAACTCAGTTAAACAAATAAAATATCTAACTTACACTTCACTTTTGCGGAATTTTATACTTGAAACAAGTATATGTTTTTAAATTATTTAAGTGCTTTAAGTCCATTTTTTTTGCTGAAATTAAACATGTGCAACATCCATATAATGCGGCAAATAAACATCAACACATAATAGAAAATTTAATCTAGGAGTTCACCCGAATATCGTGGGCTACGTCTCCTTGAGCTCTTGTCTCTTTAGGATTATGGAAAATTTTATTTTACAAGTTACAAACTCAACTCTAATGGTTATATGAACTGAACCAATGGGTTTAGAATACCATTATATCCATGTCATGGTTTTCATCACTCTGAAGATAGAACTAGGCTTCCTTAGACTTGATTCCTTCTGTCGATGCTCTTGAGCTACACTGAGCTTCTCTATGGCACAAACTCCCTCATAATTATTTTTTTTTCCCTGAAACCTCACCTATTGTCTCCAGCACATATCATACCTCCAAAATGGACTGATCATTTGCTCCAAAAGAGCACTGAATCACCAATCTAGGCCTCCCTCCACGATTGGCACTAGGTTGCCCAAAACTTCCTTGTAGATTATTGACCTTCAGAAGTCTTCAAATGAATCTAAAAATCCATTCAATGGATTCAGAATGTCAAAAATAGTCCTAATAGACTATTGGTTCACTGAAATTGGCCTTCGGCTGCTCCAGTTTTTCCTCCAACACCTGGTGGCACCCCTAAGCTTTGGGGTCAAAGAAAACTTCTATGTGGATTCTTAAGCTCTATAAGTACTCAAAAAATTTTACAAACTCCTCCATTGGATTCAAAATTCTCATTACAGTCAGAATGACTATTGGTTTGCTGAGAATGGATACCGGCTGCTCTGGATGGGCCTCATTCTCCTGCTGGCACTTGTTGGCCCTGGTGGCCCCTGGAACTTCTTTGAAGCATCTCGGCCTTCAAAATTCCTCTAAATGCTCTGAAAACCATACCATTAGTTCCATAATTTTTGAAAAATCCAAAATTGAATATTTGATTCCTGAATAAGGCCTCTAGCAGCACTGGCTAGGCCTCAAACTATTGTTGGCCCCTAGTGGCCCTGGTGGCCCCTAGAATTTCTCTGAAGAAAAACCCTGCTCAAAATTCCTTTGATGGATCTACAACCCTCACCAATGAGTTTGGAATGTTTGAGATAGTCTAAATTGATTATTGGCACTCCAAAGTTGGTCCAATCTAGCTCAAGATAGAGCCTAAACTCATTTTTCCCAATGACCCCTAAAAACCCTCCACTAAAAATAGAGGAATTGGACTTAACTCCAGTTAAAAGTGGAATCATGGCCAAAAATGATGCGCCCACCAAGAATTTTGCCAGCCTGACTGCAAACATTTATTGTGACCGCTGCACGTGGGCACATGATCGAACTGTCCGCAGTCTTCGTGGGCGGTTATCGTAAACCGTGGAGTAGATCTTAACTGCCGGCGGATAACGTTGCATGTGACAAGTCTAATACCTTAGGCAGACAATGCAGGAATTGACCATTATGGTTAGATAAGCCCTTGGTTCACGGGGCTATGGCCACATGGGGGGGCTGGCCCCCCAAACCCCCATATGCACGTTACATAAACGTTAAATAAATGCCGCCATACCATATGGTTAAGAACCATGGCTTAGCCCGACAATAAGACGTGGGCGTGTAAGCTTGGAGGTCACGGGGTCAAGTACGGTCGTCACCCAAAAATTTTATTTGACCATTCCTGGGCCATGTGGCAGCCTTGGGCCTGCCATGTGGTAGCCTCCCATTGGCCGAAACTAAAACAGTCAACCCACTGCCGAATACCAATGCGCCACTTGTCAAGATTTGATTGGTTCGAAAGTAATATTCCCTAGAATATTTTGGGGGATATTCCAATAATATTTCCTATAATATTCTAGGAATATTCCCTACAATATTCTCTTTTTGAATCTCCCAAAATTCCAGTCAAACTTGGTCAAAGTCCAAAAAGTGCAATTTACTGGACTTTTCAAACTGCGATAACTTCTTCATATAGTGTCGGGTTTTTGAACCGTTCGCAGCGTCGGAATCAGGAAGACAAGATCTATCCAGTTGCTCATGTTCAGCACAATTCCAAACACTTTGAATTTTGAGCTATCACTTAGGTCCTTGATCCAAATTTTATCAATATACCCACCCTGGATGTCCTACCGACTCCAGGTGTTTCCCCATCATAAATAGTTATGAGTGCCGCAAATATACCTTTTATACTCCTACCTTGGTCCACTGAATCCCCATCATCAGTTTTCAATCACCCTTCGCCATAATGCCTATGGTAAACCTATCACATCCAGGATCTTGATCCCCTGTATCAGTGACTCTCTCATTCGGTTGAGGCTTCCGTTTTGTCGACATCAACACCTATTTTCCAAAATGGAAGTGATACCTTGGATCACCCATCTCCACAAAAGGGCATCCTTAAGTGCCACTGTGGGAGACATCATTGCCTACAGATGTCATCAATCCTCCTGACATTCAACTACAACACAATATTTCATGTCAAGATGGTATCGTACCTTACAACCATTGCACTTTGATCAAATTCATCGAAGACTCGTGCCTTTACAAATGTCTCTTTCAGCAATGCTTACACGAGAAGGTCCCAGCCATACACCTATGTGTACAATGCGCATTTATATGTTGTTAGAAAATTATATATTATGGAGCAATGCAACACATAAAATATGCGGAAAAATACAAGCACACAAAACACATAAAACCAGAGAGACACAGATATACGTGGTTCACCCAGTTTGGGCTACGTCCACCCCGAACAGGCAGTCCTTCCTTTCTATTATCCAGCAAAAAATGAAGAGACAAAACCTACAACAGATCCACTGTAATATCCTCTGTTGTCTCTCACAGTCTCCCTCTCTGTTTCTCGCTCCGAGAATACACACATAATACACAGCCACAATATAATTCCCTCATATATACAAAGGGGTTTCCTTCTAGGGCAAAAAACCCTAATCTAAACATAACTTCTATCGTCAGATAATTTGCCTAATGAACGGCCCAGATTGACTAGAAATTACTATACTTTTACAAGGCAATTTACATCTGTTTTTAGCTTCGGGGGCGCTGCCCCCGAAAACCCCCGCCAAGGGGGGGATCCAAAAAGCACTGTTGCCCCCCCCTGGACCCCCCACGGCAGCGATTAATTACGGGCGGCGTTGCCGCCCCTTTTAAGGTACAGGGGTCCAACGCTATGATACAAAGTAAACAAGATAATCAGGCTCCACAAACAACAATCTCCCACTTGGAGACTGATTGTAGCAACTCCACCGCTGCTTCATTTGCTGGACAATGACTCCTCTTTGGACCTGGCTATTCCTTATCTTCATCGTCATCCTTGAAGACCAATTGAAACTGAGCATGTTCTCAGTTTCTCCCTGGTTACAACTTTTGTTAGCATATCTGCAGGATTCTGGCTAGTGTGTATCTTTTCCAGCTTCAACTCTCCATCTTCCAATACTGACCGTATGAAATGGTACTTGAGATGTATGTGTTTAGTCCTGGAATGAAATGCTGAGTTCTTTGCAAGATGAATATCACTTTGGCTATCACTGTATAGTGTGCCCATATCATCCTTCTTACCCAATTCACCCATAAACCTTTGTAACCAAATCATTTCTTTACTAGCCTCTGTAGCAGCAACATACTCTGCTTCTGTTGTTGAAAGTGCAACAACACTTTGGATTTTTTAAACCCAACTGACAGTTGTTCCACCTACAGTAAATACATATCCTGTAGTGCTCCTCCTGTTATCTCTGTCACCTGCCATATCTGCATCAACATATCCCTGTAGAGCAATGTTTGAACCACCAAAGCATAATGCTTGATTTGTGGTACCTCTCAAATATCCGAGAATCCATTTTACTGCCATCCAATGTTCTTTTCCTGGATTATTCATGTACCTACTTACAACTCCCACTGCATGTGCAATATCAGGCCTTGTGCAGACCATTGCATACATTAAGCTTCCAACTGCTGATGCATATGGAACTTTAGACATATATTCCATTTCTTCGTGGGTCTTGGGGCACATCTCCTTAATAAGTTTGAAATGGCTAGCAAAAGGTGTACTAACTGGTTTTGCATTCTGCATATTAAATATTTTCAACACCTTTTCTATGTACTCATTCTGAGACAGTGTTAATTTGCGATTTTTCCCGTCTCTAGTTATCCTCATACCAAGGATTTGTTTTGCAGCTCCCAAATCCTTCATTGCAAATGAATTTTCCAATTTTATTTTGAGCACATTTATTTCCTGCATGTTAGATCCTGTAACAAGCATGTCATCTACATACAATAACAATATAATATAGCTGCCATCATTTTGCCTTTTTAGATAAACACAATGATCATAGTGACATCTAGTATAACCTTGTTCAGACATGAACTTGTCAAATTTTAGATACCACTGCCTTGGAGCCTGTTTTAAACCATACAAGCTCTTCTTTAACCTGCACACCAATTTTTCTTTCCCTTTTACCTCATATCCTTCTGGTTGCTGCATGTATATCTCTTCCTCCAAATATCCATGGAGAAATGTTGTCTTTACTTCTAACTGTTCAAGATGTAAATCTTCCGCTGCTACAAGACTTAAGATAGTTCTGACTGAATTCATCTTAACAACAGGAGAAAATATTTCATCAAAATCACTACCTTTCTTCTGTGCAAACCCCTTCACCACAAGTCTAGCTTTGTACCTCTGTTTTCCTCCATCTTCTTCCTTCAGCCTGTAAACCCATTTATTCTGCAATGTAGTTTTACCTGAAGGCAGCTTGACTAAGTCCCAAGTCTGCTTATGCATTAAGGAGTCCATCTCTTATTCCATGGCTAGCTCCCACTTCTTCCTGCTTTCAACCTGCATTGATTCTTCATAACATTCAGGTTCACCAGAATCAGTCAGCAATAA
Organism: Pinus albicaulis; assembly: GCA_034641835.2. NCBI lineage: Eukaryota > Viridiplantae > Streptophyta > Pinopsida > Pinales > Pinaceae > Pinus > Pinus albicaulis. The sequence continues at coordinate 137,664 of JAXQQM020076816.1, forward strand.
ATAATATAATGAAGGAGAGTATCGTTCAGGGGGTCTACTTATCCTGGTAGATCTTCTAACACCACTTTCAGGTGTTTGAGGTGCATGTTGCTGTTTTGGTGGTTGTTGCTGCTGTGACTGTTGATTATTATTATTTTCAGGCACCTTTACTTTTTCAGTTATCTCATCAAGAACCATGTATTCCTTGCTTTCTTTTTCTTGTTTCTTTTCCTGCAACTGATTCTTATACAAGACCTTTTCATTGAATATTACATCTCTGCTCCTAATGATTTTATGATTTTCATAATCATATAAGCGATAACCAAAATCATTAACACCATATCCAATAAAGGTACATTTCTTTGATTTTGCCTCAAGCTTTGTTCTATTTTCTTTATTAATATGGACAAAGGCATCACAACCAAAAGGCTTTAAAAAAGAGTAGTTTACCTTTTTACCTGTCCATGCTTCCTCTGGAATACCACCATCCAAGGAACTTGAAGGCCCTCTGTTTATTAGATAAACAGTAGTATCTAAAGCATCTACCCAAAATTTTAAAGGCAATCCTGCAAGCAATCTCATGCACCTTGCACGCTCCATGATTGTTCTGTTCATCCTTTCTGACACACCATTTTCTTGTGGTGTTCTTGGAACTGTCTTCTCTCTACGAATTCCATGCTCTAAACAGTACCTATCAAACTCTTTGCTGCAATATTCACCTCCATTGTCTGATCTGAGACACTTCAACTTCTTTCCTGTCTCAATCTCAACCAAAGCTTTCCATTTCTTGAAAGCATCAAATACATCAGATTTATTCTGAATACAATAAATCCATGTTTTTCTAGTTGCATCATCAATAAAAGTAACATAATAACGAGAGCCACCGAGAGATGATACCTGAGCAGGTCCCCATACATCTGTATGCACAAGCTCCAATTTTTCGCTCTTCTTTTCTTTCCCAACTCTGAGAAATCCGACTCTCTTTTGTTTTCCATAAATGCAATTTTCACAGAAATCCAAATCAACATTCTTCAAACCTGGCAACAAATTTCTTGAGTGAAGAATCTTCATCCCCTTTTCACTCATGTGTCCGAGCCTATGATGCCATAATGTTGCATCTGCTCCTTTGGAAGTTAAAGCATTAACAGAGTTAGAAATACCATTGCATAAATACAATGTACCGACCTTTTCACCTTTTTCTATTACCAGCGCTCCTTTGGTGACCTTCCAAGTTTTATCTGTGAAAGTTGTCACACAACCTTCACTGCATAACTTCCCTGTTGAAATCAGATTTTTCTTCAGATCTGGAACATGCCTTACCTCCTTTAGTAGCCATTGGTTTCCATTCTGTTGTTTTACTAGAACTTTACCCATTCCAACAATTTTACAGGGTTTATCATCACCCAAATGAACTTGTCCAAAATCTCCTTGAACATAGTCATGAAAATATTTCTTATCAAGTGTGGCATGGAATGAAGCCCCTGAATCTACAACCCAAGAATCAATAACATTTTCGAAAGAAAGAATCAAAGCATCTTGTAACACATCACCTGTCACATTTGCTTCATGATTGTTTTCTTGTTGTGTGTCTCCTTCTTTTCCCTTTCGAGATCTACAGTCTTTCTTTAGGTGTCCTTTCTTTCCGCAATTCCAGCACACTATCCCCAATCTAGACTTGGATCTGCCTTTCCCTGATTTACTATGATATCCCGAGCTCTTTCCTCTTTCCATTCTTCTTCCCCTAGACTCTGCACTCAAAGCATTACCTGATGTCTCACCGGAGCTTTTCCGTCGCATTTCCTCGCTAAGGATAGCACCAACAACATCATCAAACTTTAAAGTACTAGATCCATAGACAGAGTTACTAATGGCCATTACTAAACCATTCCAACTCTCTGGCAATGAGCACAAGAATAACAGAGCTCTAACTTCATCATCAAATTTTACCCCTGCAGAACTTAACTGACTGGTAACTGTATTAAATTCATTTAAATGGTCTGCAACAGATCCACCTTCCGACATCTTCAGATTAAATAGTCGTTTCATAAGAAAACCTTGTTTGAGGCCGAGGGTTTTTCATATAGTTTCGCCAACGTCTGCATCAAACCCTTTGTTGTTGTTTCCTTCGAAATATTGAAGGCGACTGACGCTGCAAGGCACAACCGTACTATTCTAAGTGCCTTTCTATCAAGAATGTTCCATTCCGCGTCTGTCATGGCCGCCGGCTTCTTTGTTTTTCCGCTCAATGGTAGGTACAGATCTTTCTGATACAGATAATCGTCCATCTACATCTTCCACAACGGAAAGTTTTGGTCGTTAAATTTCTCGACCCTAAACTTACCATCGTCCACCATTGCTCCCACTCAAACTAGGAACCCTTCTTTCCTGCGATTTTATCAGCCAAATATACCTTCGGCTCTGATACCAGTTGTTAGAAAATTATATATTATGGAGCAATGAAACACATAAAATATGCGGAAAAATACAAGCACACAAAACACATAAAACCAGAGAGACACAGATATACGTGGTTCACCCAGTTTGGGCTACGTCCACCCCGAACAGCTAGTCCTTCCTTTCTATTATCCAGCAAAAATGAAGAGACAAAACCTACAGCAGATCCACTGTAATATCCTCTGTTCTCTCTCACAGTCTCCCTCTCTGTTTCTCGCTCCGAGAATACACACATAATACACAGCCACAATATAATGCCCTCATATATACAAAGGGGTTGCCTTCTAGGGAAAAAAACCCTAATATAAACATAACTTCTACCGTCAGATCATTTTCCTAATGAACGGCCCAGATTGACTAGAAATTACTATACTTTTACAAGGCAATTTACATCTGTTTTTATCCTCGGGGGCACTGCCCCCGAAAACCCCCGCCAAGGGGGGGCTCCGAAAAGTGATGTCGCCCCCGCTAGACCCCCCACGGCAGCGATTAATTACGGTGGCGTTGCCGCCCCTTTTAAGGTACAGGGGTCCAACGCTGTGATACAAAGTAAACAAGATAATCAGGCTCCACACCCAACATATGCCATACCAAGTTTACGCATACGGGTACCACATTCCACCTATTGTCAAATAAAAAACACCCCTTAGGGCGTCAGCAGTCATCGTCATCAAGCAATAGATCAATGCCATACTAGTGACACATACATAATTTATATCTGTCAAGTAGATTTGTTTAGCTAGCCAAAGCATCACGAGCATGGGACATGCCCGCCTCATAGAAAAATTGTATTTATTGTATTATACCATTGCTTGTAGGGTTGGTCGCTCTTCGACCTGGTGTAAGTTGTCTCCAACTCCATGATACACGCAAGTCTCTCTCTCTCTCCACTCACAGTACACAGAAAAGAAATTATAATGTATCTCGGCTATACAGTTCTTCCTAGACCTCACACATTAGGGGGCAACTATTATCACTGGAAAATCAGACAAGCAAAGATGACATTATTTAACTTGAAGTATTTAAAAATTTGAAATATTTAGAGAATCTGAAGTATTTAAAAATCTCTAAGGTCTAAGAGGAAAATCAAATTGTGCACTGAAGTAACTAGCAGAATGTGCCTTTACGTGCATATTTCTTCGATAAGTGCACATTTGCATGGCTTTCCCTCAAAAATCTACGCAGACCTAAGAGTGGCGAAAGTCACTTTACGGGACCACAACGCACACTCCAGGACATTGATACCACACTTGAGGCCACCTAAGGACAGCTTCTCAAGCCTCCTTAGGACCTCAAGGGAGCACACAATGGAATAAATGTGGCACACACTGGAATCACCCTCCTCTCTTGGGTCACCATCCACAATGTACCAAGATAGGGAAGGAGAGTTTGAATTCTTCTATAAAAGGCCACCAAGAGATGAAAAATATGAGAACACATTGTTATGCTAGCGAGAATTTCCCCAGGAAATCCAGCTGTGTGTGATCCGGAGCAGAGATAGAGGGGACTCAGTTGTTGGCCACCCAACAACTCCACTCCATCAGAGTAGAGAGAGGGAGACTTTGCGCCAAGGTAGCTGGGACGTAAAGACATCCTTGCATCAAGACTTGGAAATCCCTAGTTCTAAGGGCCCCTTGGCAAGTGGGTAAAATTTTCATCCTTCATTCCTACCAGCACTCAATAAGAGGGGACATAAGTGCCATTGTTTGGATTATTGAAGTTGTTTGACTCTATTTAGAGATTTTGTATTATTTGTTTTAGTTTAGTTTTTATGTTTGAATATGCATGCTATTTCTCTATCTATTATGTTTATGTCTTAGCATGTTCCCTAACTTTCTTTACTCCCTTTATTTTCTATCATGTTCCCTAAGTGGCAAAGTTATGACAGAGTTGGAAGAGTAGTTCATGGAGTTGTTATTCATTTTAACTTAGTTAATGGAGTTAAACTCAGTTGAGCTAGTTGTATCTAGTCTAACTGAATGATACACTAGTGAGAGTGGAGTGAATTAATTAGTTAATTAATTCAAAAATAATAAATCATTAATCAACTGAACAATACAGTAGTTAACTACAGTGCATGTCAGTTCCAGTGGAGACCCAGTGGAGAGATAGGTGAAAGGGCAAGATGGACTATCTATTGTGACTATAGTGATGCATTGATTTCACCACACACACATTGGAGTTCCCAATGAGGATTTCACAGTCAAGGCAAGGGTAATTCGAATTCATTCAGAGCTATTCTTTAGCAGGGATTGCGCAGTGGAGGCAGGTGATTAGGTGGCAAGAAATCAGTGCATGGATTTGCAGATTTCTTCTGATTAGTGTGTGCAATTGATTGTACTGAAAGCTTGATGTACTAAGATTTGTATGAGATTTTTACATGATCTCCATGATACATAATATATGATATTTTGGGTTTTCAGCTTCAGGATTCCCCGTTAAATAACTGTGTTATGTGCGATTGATTTTATTGCTTCATGTGTTTGCAATTGAGTTTAAATTTCCGCAAAATATTAACAGTGGAAGGATTCTATATTTAGAAAGAAGATAAATATTGTTAGATCAGGATAATATGGATATATACATGCATCGTGTATATAATTTCTACATGGTATCAGAGCAGTGTTAATTATTGAAGATTGCAATTGTGAAGAATTGTTGAGTTTGTGCTGGTGGACAATTCGAATTTGCTACAGGAAGTTCTTGGTGCAACAGTTGGGTATATATTGAAATGTCTTTCAATGGGTTCCGATTGGAGTATGCCCTTAATGGTAGCTCAAATTACATAGCCTGGAAGGATAGGATGGAGGTAGTGCTGGAGGATAATGGACTGAAGGAGTTCATCGATAGTGATGTTCCTAAGCCGGGATCTAGCGATGTTGCATTACTTGATGCATGGCAAAAGAAGATATAAAAGACAAGAAGAATTCTGTTGGAAGATGTGAAGGATCGTATTGTGTCTAGCCTTCATGGGAAATCCACTCCATTTTCAATGTGGAAGGCTTTGACATATTTTTTCCAAAGCAGTAGCGACCAGAGGAAGTTGGTGCTGAAAGATAAGCTCAGAAAAATAAAAATGGAGAAGGGCGACAGTATTCCAAAATATCTCATGAAGTTTGTCCACTATAGGGATGAACTGGGAAGTGTGGGGATTACTGTTGATGATGAAGACTTGGTGAGCTTGGCTCTCCTTGGGCTTCCAAATAGTTGGCATAGCTATGAAGACTCTGTCAATGGATGGGAGAAACTGTTGGGTTGGGAACAGCTTTGGTCAGATCTTGTGCAGCAGGAGATAAGGCGAAGTACCAGGGATGGCTCTTCATCAAAGAATGAAGATGAAGAGAATTGCAGTTTGGATACCAAAGCAAGGAAAGGGAAGGTGCTATAGGGTAAAATTCTTGGGTTATTGGTTTTCTAATATCCCTCTCAGGGCTTTCCGGTGCCCGAGGCAGACAGTAAGATTAGCTATATAGTTCACAAAGAAGGCATATACATGTTCATATTAACTTAAATAACTTGATGGAATAAGATGAAATATTACCTCTTTAATGATCTTGAACTCTGAGCGCTAGACAGCGAAGCAGGAGTTCTCCTTCACCAGCTCCAAATCTCGAACTTGCAATCAATCAAAGCACCTATGTAATCTATATCGCAACATAAATTTCCTATCAATTAACTTAACATATGATAAAAATTAAACTATGCACATCTAAGCCATTCATCTCATGCTATATAAGTAATCGAATAATAATGACAATATCAACGCATAGAATGGAAAAAACAGATACAGTTCTATTAATTTGTAAAAAGGAGGATTACAACCATTGGTTGTACCAAGCCCTCCTCAGCCTTCCAATCTCTCTATCTCTCAATGTGGTGATGCCTTGATCAACAAGTTCTCAATGAACCTCTTTGACTTTTGACCTTCACACTACAACAATAATCTCTGCTTCACAAGTATTCAAAACTATGACAATCCTTCGACCTTGAACCAAGAGCCTTCAGCTCCATTTTATAGCAGATGGAGAGAGCAATCATTGCCCTTCTCCTTCCACCAGTTCTAAATAGAAAAAACCAAGATGTTTCCTCAACTTCCATTCTTTTGCCTTATTTGAGAGTTCAGTTGTTTTTGGCAAGGCCCAATAAGAGACTATGCTTTGCAGTTTTCCTTTTTGTACTGACTCTCTTCTGAGAAAAAGCTGTAAATTCAAATCATTCTCCGCGATTTTTTCCCGTTTCAAACTCAAAACACGGGTAACGCTGCCCTCTAGTGTAAACAGAGCATTTCCCTAGCCACTGTTTGGTCAATTTAGTGTGTCCTAAATTGCTGCATTTAATTTTTCAATCCGGGAATCGTAAGCTGATGAAGTGCGGCGCACTATATGTGCAAGATAACCTATTTCCTAACTTTTTGTCGTTTTTGGTTTTCTAAGGTGAAATGGAAATTCTAAGATGAAAACAAGTTTGGTTATGTTTGTTCAAGGAAATGATATCCCCTATAATGATTTACCAACTTGAAACTTTAAAAATAAATTTGAAATTTACAATGACAAGACTTGAAAGGAAATGAAAATGTGCTGCTGAAATGAAAAGGTGTTGCTAGTCTAATAAATCAAAACAATGAACTATTGAGCATGAAAACTAAACTATTCTTGCTGCTGATTAAACACAAAAGAAACTATTCTTAAGGAAATTCAAAATTGCAACAAAATAAATCTAAATCAGATTACATCAATTTATCTTCTGATCCTTCATCATTAGTCCAGCTATGATTTTCGGAAGTAATCATAAACAACTTGAGTAACTGATATCTAACTTGCAGAAAGTAAACTAATATCAAAGCATACATTCATGATTCAATCCCTCACCATCAGTCCAGCTGTGGCTTTCGGAGGCAACTGAAGATGTCATGCATGATTTAATATATCTAAATTTACAGAAAGGAAACTAATACTAAACTACACATTTCATAATACAATCCCTCACCATCAGTCCAGCTGTGGCTTTCGGAGGCAACTGAAGATGCTATGAGCAGCTTAATATATCTAAATTTGCATAAAAGAAACTAATACTAAACTACACATTTCATAATACAATCCCTCACCATCAGTCCAGCTGTGGCTTTCGGAGGCAACTGAAGATGCTATGAGCAGCCTAATATATCTAAATTTGCAGAAAAGAAACTAATACTAAACTACACATTTCATAATACAATCCCTCACCATCAATCCAGCTGTGGCTTTCGGAGGCAACTGAAGATGTTATGAGCAGCTTAATATATCTAAATTTAACTACTGAAGCAAATAAGCAAAACTGAAATGAACAAAGCAATACTGAAATTAAACAGAAACTATGAAAAGCAAATTAGCAGCAGAACAATGTTAGTTCCATGTCATTAGTCAAAAAAGCTATGAAAATGCCCGGGCTGCCTATCTATAACCTGAAACAAGAACACTGATCAGTGATTAACAACATAAAACATGAAAGACAGAAGTGAAATGGAAATTATGGAAGTTTATAAACAGAAATGAAGCAAATGCAATGTATGAACATATGAATGGATTATGGCACAATGAAATTTAAAGAAATGAAATGAGAACTATACACTAATGCACAAAACCTTAGCTGAGCAGGGGCCCTCTACACCAACCTTGGCAACGATCTTCAAATACGAATTTCGATTGAAAACAGAGTCTTCTTATATTAAAAAGCAGTCATTACAGAAAGGTGATGTTACGGCACAAGTGCAGCGTAATCACATTACAGAGTAGACTAATAAAAGATAACAGAGACTAACATCGACTAACTCTATATGCGTATGCAAACGCATTATATATAACAAAAGAAATATAACTGTCTCCTAAAGTTCATGCTGGTGGAGAACACGTAGACCATTACGTCCACGGATCTAGGATCATGGCCGTGTTGGAAAGTAAATCTACGAGGATTGGATGCTTGAATTCGACTAAGGAGCCATGTACAGATGTCGATTTATCCTCCGCAACTTAGAAACGGCCGTATGAATCTTCATGTGACACGAAACAGAGTCCTGCCAACATGAGACTCTATGGTTGACTTCCATATGGACGCCTTTGACTGCGGCTTCTTTAGATGAGTTTTCTCGAACCAATAGGACACGAACCATGTCCACATCATTCCTGACCTGCCCATGTGGCTCGTTTTCCTTGTAGACACCTGTAGCATAGAGTTTCACAAAATAGTTGCGGAAAGTTGCAGCAGCTGCAGAAAGTGGCAAGATTCCGCAGCTGAATGAACAAAATCTAAATCAAATAGCAAACACAAAAATATAATTAAAAACCATGTTAGATGCTCTTTTGCACATGATATTGACAACTTGGGAGGTTCAGGTGAGTGAAAAAGGTATAGAAAAGTGTATGGAAAAGATGCAGATTTGAGACTCAACAGCCACTAACGTGGCCTATTCATTGATCAGGTGTGTTATAACGCTCTTGTGCTATTATAGTGCTATGTTACCTTGGCAGAAGTAGGTTTAGTTTAGGTCTTTGTATTCCTTCCATATTTATCTTCTCCTCTGAGATGATGAGGAGGTATTTTGACCTGTAATAGATGCCCCCTAAAGTGTGAGATTAGAGACAAAGACAATGGCCGAAATACTTTATAATGTGTGTAGTAGAGATAACGAGATTGAAAGACTGAGGAAAACCTGAAACAACAACATATGTCAGAAAATATAGTATCTGCCTTGAGTCAGACATTCCCATGCTCAGTAGCTTAATCAACATGATTTCTCTAGAATGGAGATATGAAGAATCTTTCCACCGATGAGCATAATGTGGAAGTGTCTGTCATAACAGGATCAGGTTGAAGAAGTTGCCTCCATAAACAATACTAAACTTGGGGAAGGGAACATAGCTTTAATGATGTAACCTTTTCCCCAAGGTCTTGACTACCGCTTCACTTAAACTGCATATTTCTCAACATGTGAATGAAGGAGTTGTCATCGAACATGTGATAAATCATCTGATTACCAGTCGATAATGAAAATTTTTAACAAACACGAAGGTGGCCACCAATAATGATGATGGTCCCTAAGATGCACAGTACAATCTAGCGAGTGTGAATAAAAAGAGTTGAAGTCAAACACTCATAGAATCATTCGATCAGGAGCCAATGATGAAGACTACTAATCAAACACAAGACTACCTGCCACTGATGTCTGCAAGTATCCGAGTACTGATGGGTTTCTAGATCAACTTCCTAGATAAGATGTTGAAGTCGATAGGAAGAGATTTGTTGAAAGGTAGGCACTGAGGCATCCTACATCAGTCAACACGAAACGGAAACCAAATGATTTTGTTTGTGATGGAGATAATGAAGAGCAAATGGGGATGTCTGACGACGAATAATTTCTGGCATAATGAGCGGTTTGGTTGATAAGAGGAGCAGTAGATAGTGAGATCTGCTTGAAGAATAGAAGGCACTATAACAAGGTACTAGGCATCTGAGGCTTAATGAACACCAAAGAGTGTGTTATGATTTTACTGGTGTAGGGACACTGGGAGATGAAGGCTAATACTCATAGATGGTAGGGTTTGGCTAACTGCGAAAGAGTTTTCTGGGAAGTGCCATGTTCAAGATTTTTGCTGCCAAATCAACCTTTCTGAAATGTAACAGAGGTAGTATCCATTTTGTCCAAATTTTTCCCTGTTTGATTAATTTTAATGAGTCCAGACGAGTAAACTCAGCGAATTTTTCATTTTTTAGAGAGTCTGAAAAATATCATAAAAGACAACTTCGTGCCCCATCTAATTAGGTTTAACGAGTCCAGATGAGTAAACTCGGTGAATTTTTCACGTTTAGAGAGTCTGAAAAATGTCGTAAAAGACAACTCGTACCTTTTTCATGTCTTGATAACTGGGCATGACAAAGGGAGAATAGTAAGCCTGAAACATGTCATTTTCCGTGAGTTATTCCATCGAAGCCGGAAAAGTGAGAAATCTATGTTCGATGGACATCTACCTCATTTTGTTATGAGTACGAGCAGACGAAGTAAACTCAGTACTCTTTGTGAAATTTTAACGAGTCCAACAAATAAAAACTCGGTGCTCTCCGTGAAATTTTAACGAGTCACACGGAGAAAACTTGGTCACTTTTTCTGTTTAAAGAGCTTTGAAAAAGAGGAAAAGAATGGCTCCTTACTCTCTGTCGTGGTAGTTTAGCGAGCCCAACAAAGGTAACTCGGGGTTTTTTCAGTTTTATGAGCTAGAAAAAGGTCCCTAAAAAGAAAGCTCAGTGCTTCTTTATGTCATTTTTAATGAGTCTGAAGAAGGGAACTCCAGGTTTTTCGGATTAACGAGCAAGAAAAAGACCATAAAAAGAACGATCGAAATCGACTTCGTATAAGTTTAACGAGTCTGAAGAAGGGAACTCGAGGTTTTTCGGATTAACGAGCAAGAAAAATAATGTAAAAAGAGTGCTCGGTAAAAGGGTCAAAACATGTGTATGTCTGCATATAAATCTTGATCACTCATCAGAACATCAGTAACAAATCTCAATAGTTGCGACACATGTGTAGCAAGAATTCACGACTTTTTGCTGACTAGCTTAAAAGAGTAATGCCCCAGAAATAGCTATAAGAAGGTCAGAAGACTTTCATTTTCACTGTTTTGAATGTTGTGAAGGAGCTCTGGTGTGAAAAAGGGTGAAAACTTCAGCTGATGATTGCGGTCAATCCGGGCAACAGTTTTCCTTCCCACGAGATCCAGGTAAGAGCTAGAACCTCCTGCTATCATTTAATTGTATTTTTGTGAAGTTTTACTGGTTCAAAATGGGAAATTTGGCGGGCCCTAAAAAATATTAGCGGCTAACGCAGGCCAGCAGTGCTAGAGCCGTGTTAAGCGCACTTCCCTTGAAGGAAGGCCGCGTTAGCGCGCTCTGTTTTGCACTATAGCCAGCGTTAGGCACAACGCATTTTTTAGGAACTCGTTTATAAATGTTTTGAAGTGGTCCAGACAATTTCTAATCAATTGAAAATGTTGCATTTGTAGGTTTTAAGTTGTTAATCATGAGTATCTGGCGAGAGAGAGAACATGAACAGGAAGAAAGAGATATGATTACTGATGCTGCAAGCTTGATGGCTCTTCGCAGATGCGGTTTGCTAAAATATGCACGTTTAGAATTGATGAGGGGTCAAGAGGACCTCCTGAGGTGGTTGATTCATCAATGGGATGAGTGGCACCATGTCTTTCGGATTGGGGGCAATGAGATCTCAATTGAGAAGGACGATGTGTACTTTTTGACCGGCCTATCATGTCGTGGACCGAGGCCCAAATTGACGGGGTCCAGATTGGATCCATGCTCCACTGCTGATCTCATTCTTTCTCATTGCATACACGACACAGAGGCTGTGAGCAACTGGGTGCCTATTGCACGGGTGGCTTTGAGACCACTGAGGTCTATATTATGGATGATTGTTCGCTTGGCAGGTGCCAAGAGTCAGCATGTGGCCACCAAGGCCCAGATGCTACTAGCCTTTGATTGTATGCAGCCTTAGGTGTTCAGCTAGAGTGATGGAGTTGTCTGTCGGGTCCGAGCAGAGCCCACAGCATGCAAGACCCATACCCAGAGAGAGTTTGGGTACGGCACATTGATCGTCTCTTTCCTACTGGAGTGGGTACCATTGATGAGGCTCAGGATTATTACAGCGCCATTGGGCCCACGCGAGCCGAGACAAGCTCGATGGGTAGCTTTGCTTCTGCGGACTGGAGAGGGTCTCGTCTATCACTGTTTTGATGATGGGTGTTTTGATTGGCTGAACTCCTAGATTATTATGATTGAGGATTATCCCTATGCAGGGATGAACTTCACAGGCGATCTGGAGTTAGTGTTTCCCCCTGGCACCCAGTGGGAACTCAATGGTAAGAAGGAAATGATCAGTGTACTCTAGGAAGTACTTTTTTTTTTATCTTTTGAATGTTTATACAATTTTTTTGTTGAAATAGGGTGAAAATTATGTTTTTACATGAAGCTTGTTTGCTTGACACAGATGTGGCACCTGTCCGCCCAGTTGGGGCCCCTCGCTATGCACGGCGAGGACTGTAGCTACCTGGGGCTGGCACACTAGCTGAGGATGCGAAAGTCGTCGGGGATGATGATGCCCATATTTTACATGAACTCTTCAAAAACCAGGAGGGTTTGAGTATGGGTATACCACCCCTTCCTATGCAGGAGGTTCCAGTTCATTTGCAGCGGCATGCCGTAGGTGTTCCAGAGAGACACCTGGTGCCTCTGAGGAGGATAACCAGAGCAGTTGTATGTTATCATGATCATCAGGCCTAGCTGGCAGAGCAGATGTATAAGTGTTAGAGCATGGCTTAGTATAGCCAAATTTTTGTAAAACACCCAAGTTTTGGAAGATTTTTTGATGTAACTATTATACTGGACACGACATATATATATATACATACTTTTTGGTGATTTTGTGTTTTTTAATTTTTTATGTATTTTCAATGGGATAAAAATATATATACTCTTGTGTAAATATTTTATAACAAATGTGACAAATGCCAATCTAACACATAGTTTGCCAAAGAATCGGCTAATGCATTAAATTCTCTAGGAATGTGCTCAAATGTGATTGTTTGAAATTGACGTTCTAAAAGTCGCACGCTTAAAAAATAACGTAACAATACTGGATGACAGACACAGTAATGATTGTTTAATTGCATAATGACAAGTTGGGAATCTAACCTGACCACTAAATTGGAGATGTCACAAGATGCCGCCTCCGTGAGGAGTTGGATCACTGACATGTACTCGACAACGTTATTGGTGGCACTACCTAGGAAAATCTCCCCAGAACCAAGAAGTTCCGACTCAGGAGTGTAGAGAACCCAAGCAGCTGAAGCGATGTGTCTAGTGTGACGACTAGCATCGTCCGCATATCCGACGTATGATAAGGAGGATGACGGCATCTGCGTGAAAATAAAAATATTGTAGATGAGAAAAACACCTCAAAAACCAAAAAATATCCAGAGACATCAAAACAATAAGCAAAACTTATATACATAAAATTACAAAGCATACGCCTAGTGCGAAACTAGGCAAAATACTTCTTTAGATAGAGCCCGTTGCAGGGCTTCGCGAGCGGAATTCCATTACAGTCCTGAAGTTTGTAAGCCCCTTTTGAGAGGACTTTAGTAACGATTGACCAAGCCATAATGGTTGGAGTGTTCCTACCCCCAAGAGGTCATGTTTCTGATCATAGAGTAGAACGAGATCACCCTCTTGGAAAGAATGAGGCTTGACAGATTTGTCGTATTGAGCTTTGACTTGGTGTTGGTGAGCTTTGAGTGCTAGTGTATCATCTCGACGAGTTTCGTCCAAATGATTGAGTGAGAGAAAGCACTCTTTTGTGGCAGTGGTGCCAAGCAGGAGTTCCACAGCGAGTTTGAGTGATGAAATTTCACACTCGATTGGAAGTACTGCCTCCAGGCCAAATGCAAGTTGAAATTTCGTGAAGCCTGTGGTAGTTTTGACTGACGTTCGGTATGCCCATAACGTGGAATACAACTTCCGATGCCATGTGGTTTTATGGTTTCCGACCAATCGACGAATCATGGTTTTGAGGACGCCATTTACGGCTTCGACTTGACCATTAGCTTGAGGATAATAAGATGAATATTGATCTTGACGAAAACCTAGCATGGATGTTAATTCGGTCATCATATGATTCTGAAAGTGGGATCCATGAACTGTGACAATAGATAGGGGTAGGCCGAACCGGCAGATTACCAGATTGAAGAGGAAGAGAGCGGCGGTTTCGCCATCGGCCTTAAAAGTGGGAATGGCTTCAGCCCATTTCGTAAAATAGTCGACCGCAACCATGATGTAGTTGTGTCCATTTTCCGAAGTGGGATTGCAGGTGACGAAGTCAATTCCCCATTTAGCAAAAGGACCAATGGAGAGAATCGGATGAAGGGGGGCAAGATGAGCACACATTTTATTTATGAAAATTTGACATGGATGGCACTTCTGGACCGCTGCAATGCAGTCTTTAAACAAAGTGGGCCAATAGTAACCTGCGCGTAGGATTTTTTGGGCAGTAGCTATGCCCGAAAGATGACCACCGCATGCCCCTGCGTCGCAATCATTCAAAACGCATTCCACTTCATTGAAAGTGAGACAACGCCGGAGAATAGTATCGATACCACGGTGATATAATGTATCATTTAGCACGAGGTAGTGCTTTGCCTGGTGGTGAATACGACGACGGTCGTCGGATGTGAGAGTTGGGCGGAAGCGTTGGGTTTGTAGGTAGACCAAAATGTCTCCATACCATGGGTTCGAAGAATCGACCAAGTATACAGATTCATCAGGAAATGGATCATGAGCTACTTCTCCTCGGTCGATTCTGGGAAGGTCCGATAATAATTCGGTGAAGACGAGTGATTTCTTTGCTTTGGCAGCTGTGAAGACCAAATCAAATTGTTGGAGGATTATGACCATTTGGAGTATTTTCCTCCAATAATTTGTCAAGACAGGATGTGTCGCATGGGGTTCTCCAAAGCAAAGTCGGGTGACGGAAAAAACTACCGCCAGAGAAAGTTTCTCCACATGTGAATAACGTAGTTCAGGTCCGATTAGACCTTTTGACAATTAGTATATCACATGTTCACTGTCGTCACTATGAACGTGAACCAGAACCATTCCAAGTGAGGATGGTGAGGCTGCCAGGTAGAGGAGAAAGTCGCGTGAGTAATCGGGGGCACTAAGGAGTGGGGATGAAACAAATGCATGTTTTAAAGCATAAAATGATTGTTGAGCTTGGTCATCCCACAAGTACAGTGTTCCTTTCTTCAATAATCGCATAAATCCTTTCATCATCTCGGCATAGTTAACAATGAATCGACGTAAAAAATTTTCTTTCCCTTGCAAATGTTGGAGTTGAAGGATGGATTGTGGTGCCGGAAATTGAAAAATCGCCTTAACCTTATCGGGATCAACCCTAATCCTATGCTTGGAGACAATGAAACCTAGCAGACGCCCGAACTCGACCATAAATACACACTTATGAGGATTTAGACGTATATTGTAGAATGTACACCTAGAAAAAATTTATTTCAGATGAGCAAGGTGATCAGGTCGTTTCTTGGAATGGGCCAGAAGGTCATCCAAGTAAGCCTGTACAATATGTCGAATGTCATGGAAAGCGTAGTCCATAGCCCGTTGAAAATTTTCTCTAGCGTTCTTCAGAATGAATGGGAGTTTACGATACGCAAATGTGCCCCAAGGACAGATGAAGGCAGTTTTATGTTGGTCTTCTTTTTTAATCGCAATCTGGTTATAGCCCGAGAATCCATCCATGAAGGAAAAAGATTCGCATCTGGCACAATCGTCGAGAATCTGATCTATGAACGGCGTAGGATAATTGTCTTTGGGACAAGCGGTGTTCAGATCACAATATTCAACACAAACTCAGATGGTGCCTTGTTTTTTATCGACGGGAACCGGATTGGAAACCCATTCCGTCAAAGGAATGGGATAGATGAAACCAGCATTTAAAAGTTTTTCTACCTCAATTTTGATGGCAGTCGCTTTGCGCGGGTGGACAGGTCTGAGTCGCTGCCGAACGGGTTTGGCATTGTCATAAATCTTGATTTCATGCTTGACTATAAACGGATATATTCTAAGCATTTCATCATAAGACCAAGTGAACACATCGCGGAATTCCTTGAAAAGGGATGTGAAGCATGCAATTTCCTCAAGATTGCAATCTGCTCCAATCCGAATATTTTCCACAATACCTGTTTTGATCGAGATATCAATGAGCATTGTCTTAGAAATATTACCCATGTTCCCTTCTGAATCGATAGTTTGAACAGTCGTGTAAGTGGAGGGAACCATCTCATGTGGGTCAACGGATGGGATTTCAGTATTTATCACGTCTGAGTCGATCATCAAAGCACGATGGTGAAACTCTCCCCAAGGTCGTTCTTCTAGAGACATGATCTCTCGAATAGCTTCGTTTGTAGGCAATACTTCATTGAGGAGATCCTTAGAGAGAACTGTGATGGGTGGGTGGGAAGTTTGTACCTTTGGTCGAAACCATAGCAGTGGAGGGTTCAGATGTAATTTGGATGGCTTGGTAGGCCAACTCAGCTGGTGAGAGCAGCATCTGATCTCCATAGGAATCAATGTCTGAAGGTGCCCGGAGGATCCATGGGTCGATAGAGCCATCCAAAGTGGTGGATATCATTGCAACCTTTTTTGGGATCTCTGGCGGCGGAAGAGGAAAAAAAACCAGTAGGGAAGATGCCTTCAGAAGACCAGTACCAATACTGACGTAAGATTCAGAAAAGCCTCCTATTAGGGGTACAGTGCTACTTGGTAACGTGGAATAATCAGGGGTGCAGAAGGATAACTGATCCACTGTGACTATTTTCCCATACAATGGAAATAGGACGATTCGAAAGCCCGAAGAAACAATGGCGGTCATCGCATAAGACCAACTGCGACCGAGCAATAGATTATAGTCGAGATGGCGATCTACGACTTCAACGTCCACGGTTACCGTTTTCCCACTCAGAGTGATGGGAAAGATAGCAAGGTATCCTTTTGGGTGGAATGTGTGGTCATCGAAAGCTTTGAGGGAATTCGATGGCGGTGTTAAGGTAGGAGAACCTAAAGCGAGCCAGCAAGCTTGTGACATAACGCAGGTCGAAGCACCTTCGTCAATGACAGTGCGATGGATTGGTCTCCCTTTAGACACAACTTGTACTTGGAATGCGAGTTGGTGCGAGAGGAAAGTCTGATATTTTTCCATATCAAAGATAGCTAGCATGGAATCCTGGGGGTCTATTCCACCAATGGTCGAAAGCAAGGCTTTCCTTTGTGCTGGACAGGTTTGCAATACTTCGAGAGCAGACATAGCTGACGGTGCCTGCACCAAATCTTCTACAATGTTGTAGTTTTGGGCTGCACGTGAAAATGTGTTATGATTCGTGCGTCAAAGTGTCCCTTTTGGGGGACGAATCACGGGATCAGCAATAGGCCATTCGATATGCAAATCGTTGTTCGGCGGTGGGGTTGAACTAGTACCAAGTTCTTGAGTGTCTATGGTAGGATTTCCATAAAGCTTGGCTTGTGTTTGAAGTTCAACACCATCAATGCCATAAATGGTAGATGATACTTCACTGGAAGGATGTGAACCACCATTGCCCCGTTGCTGGGGTTGTGGCGGGTTGTCAATCATGTGTTGCTGATGTTGATTAGGGAAAGGATTATGAAGAACGGTAGGTGTTCGCCCAGAATCCTTGTTTGCGATAAAATCGGTGCATTCCTGCAGTCGAGGACATTTGTATGTCAAGTGGTCCTCTGCACAGATCTTGCAAGGAAATTTCATGGGTTTATCCTTCCCTTTGTCATTTTTGGTAGCTTTTTCCTGATTATGATTATTCTGATTGTCCGACTGCTCTTCCAAAGAAGATGTCTTTTTCTTATTCTTCTTATTCTTTCCACTAGGTTTTTGTGAAGTTTGCACAGAATTTACTTTAGTGGTAAGAGGAGTAGTCGTTTGGTTAGGGGCGGTGGCAGCCGAGGATGGCTGGGAGGTTTTCCCCCGAGACTGTTTTGTGGCTACACCAGAGATTGTGCCAACGAGACCGTCAGCGTGAGCTCCGGTTTTCTGAGTAGCTGGAGGATTTGGGTTACCAGGGGCATTAAGGAGTAAATCATATAGCGTGCCAGATTGTGAATAGATTAAATCCAAATGTTGGGCACAAAAAATGCATTGATCTTCTGTAACCACACCGAAAAGGCCAATATCTTTAGAGATGTGGGGTAAGAGAGACTTACAAAACCAATTAGATAAGAGATGATCCAGGATTGGCGCTTTGACTAGCCTCCTCCTACGTCTCCATTCATGAATGTGATCGGAGATGTGGGTGGCGGTGTCTTGGCGCAGCGAGGTTAATGGTTCCGTTCTGGTTTCAAATCTGATTGGTAATTGGAAGTTCTTTAGAAACTCCGTTGCTAAAGCGCCAAAAGTGTTTATGGTGGCGCATGGCAATTCAATATACCACTTGGCGGAATTTCCTGTAAGGGTTCAGAGAAACAGTCGAAGCCAGACACTATCATCCACCATGGAATTAGATATAGACCATAAATGAAAGGTGGTGATGTGTGCGACTGGGTCTTCCCCTTGTTTCCCATCGAACTTTGGGATGTCAGAAGGAATCTTGTGTGGTACTGGAGGCCAGAGTGGGTTTTGATTAATGGGGTCATTAGTCAGATTATAGATGTCAGGAATGTCTAGAGTTGCAAAAAATGGCAATTGCGGGTTTTCCCCCGAATCTAACCAAGGAAGTATTGGTTGACTATGTGGACCATAGGGTCCGCCCATCAATGTGTTACTAGTAGGATAAGTAGGAATTTGATAAAAATTTCCTATATGTGGAGGGGTAGGGAGATATGGTTGTTGTCCATAGGGCATATTGTATTGTGGGGAAAACGGTTGGTTGCCCCCAGTGTAAAAGTGCCCTCCCATTCTAGATGGAGGTTGGGGTGGGTTAGTCCATATGGATGCAATAGAGCTTCCCGGAGGCATGCTACTACTTGCATATTTCGGCAACTGCATAGGCCCTACTCCGATATTTAAACCACTTAAGGGAATAGTGTTAACAATAAATTGTCTGATTTGTCCTAACGATTGCAGGGGTAGTGAAATTTTCCCTGTTATCTTTGTGCTGGTGACACTGCCCCCTGGTATGGTGGCCAAGGGGTTTGAACTCAGCAAAGGGTTCCAACTGAAAGGGTTTCAAAAAGGAACCGAAGTAGTCACACTCGTGGGAGGAGCAACCGTAGGTCCCAACGTGGTCACGGTAGGAGTAGATCCCGAAGGACTCGGCGAGTTACTTACAGTTGTGATGACCGTAGAGTTGGGATTAGGTATATGTCGACTACTGGGGTTACCAAGTAATGGCATATGACTGAAAACTGGTGGGGAGGATGGTGGAAAACCTGGGATGGTTGCCATTGGTGTCGACCCTATGGATGCCAGTTGTGAAATGGATGTTTGTGCGGCCGAAAACATGTCATTGTGTGGTGGAATTTAAACTATCACAGGCCCCAACGGATCAGTGAGTGGAGGATTGTAATGAGGTACGACACATTCCATGAAAGGGTCCTCCAGAAATTTCGTATGATATGAGGCTATGTGAAAATCAGGTTTTGTCAATGGAGACTGCTCTTCCGCAAAAGGCACGGGTTCACCAAGGTTCAGTTCTTCCTCAAGAGTCAGGGAGGTAGACCTTGCTGTCATCGAGACAGACGACATGGGTCGAATGATGCCACGGTGACCTGTTTATTTTTAACAAATTTTTATAAATTGTGATGTATTATAAAGTCTCAACGACGGTAACCACACACCTAAAAAAGAAAAAAGAAAAAAGGAATCTCTAAAATCAATCAGCAAGCAACCAGAATAGGGTGCCCTGTCTGAGTACTACTGTTTTCTGGTGATGAAATCCAGTATCACAATAGTATACAGAGAGGGTTGGTTGAAAGTACATTTACAGTCACTCTAGAGCTTCGCTCGAACCTCAGATGATAGGTGTAAGCACTCTCGTGAAGACAAGTACCCTCCTAAAGACCGAAGACAGAGTGGGTCCATCTGTTTCAAGTACCAGGACAGCCCATCCTAGTCACCTTGTGTAAGTCCCTAAAAATTATGGCCACTAAAGATACCTCAAATCAGAGACATCATCAAGGGGGTCCACGATCAAGGACAGCATGCTATATGGGTAGAACACCTAGATCCCCAATCTAGTTTCGACATCCCCGAAGGGAACCCCAGTATATAGCATACCCACCGGATGCAGTCGAAGGCGGGCTACCTTCGTGTGCACCCAAGTGTTGTCTCGCGCTGAGCTCTGGTAAAGGAACGGTCCCAATAATATGAGTGCAGTATGATTTCGCTCATTAATGACTCTAGTCTCAAGTTTTGAGATCTTGGGTGATTTTCTCACTTTTCCTAACCCAAGATCCTAGCCTGAACTACTGTTGGTGTGAGCTCAAAAAGAGTAATGTGATTGATTTTACTATCGCTTGATTCTTAGTGTACTTGATTATTATTCTTGCGGAGGGGGAGTGGACGTATGAAATGTAATGAGACTCTGACTCAAGAAACCATGCAAAAATATGCTCTAAATATTCAATTCGATGAAGAGTATTTCTACAAGGAGAGGTTTCTTTTCAACATCCATGCACTAACATTCAAATAGAAAAGTTCAACCTTAAAGATTCAGATATCTATCTACCTCATCTTAACAGTCTTTTAACTGAAATTTTCAGAATTAATTCAGCTAGATGCAGAAAAACTAAAAAAAAATTCTTCTCTAAAAAGTAAATGTTTTTGACACTAACTTTTGAAACAAGAGAAAACAAACAGAAATGCTAGCTAAGTAAACAAGCACAGGGATTCAGTCAAGGAGGGATACTGATGGCCAAAAAACTCTGCAACCAAAACACAATCACAGGGGTGAACAGCAAATTTTGGTTGAGTAACGCACTGTCTCTGAGTAAAGACAGCGTTAATCCAGAGACTAACGCACTGTATTTAAGTAGAGCCTGCGTTATAACGCACTGGAACACCAACAGAGGTAGTGTTAGCTAGGGTAAAGTTCTTCAGATGGTCAAACAGAAACAGGATTGAACTCTGTGAGCTTTTGAAATGTCTACTGGGCATAAATACTGGTCCGAAGGGTCTGTGAACAGAGGAAAGAAGAAAGGGGGAAAGAGATAGTCCAGAAACTATGGGGAAATCCCCAGCGGGGTTGCCAATTCTGCTATAGGGTAAAATGCTTAGGTTGTTGGTTTTCTAATATCCCTCTCAGGTCTTTCCGGTGCCTGAGGCAGACAATAAGATTAGCTGTATAGTTCACAAAGAAGGCATATACATGTTCATATTAACTTAAATAAATTGATGGAATAAGATGGAAGATTACCTCTTTAATGATCTTGAAGTCTTTTGGAGAGCGCTAGACAGTGAAGCAGGAGTTCTCCTTCACCAGCTCCAAATCTCGACCCTACAATCAATCAAAGCACCCGTGTAATCTCTATCGCAACATACATTTCCTATCAATTAAGTTAACATATGATAAACATTAAACTATGCACATCTAAGCCATTCATCTCATGCTATATAAGTAATTGAATAATAATGACAATATCAACGCATAGAATGGACAAAACAGATACAGTTCTATTAATTTGTAAAAAGGAGGATTACAACTGTCGGTTGTACCAAGCCCTCCTCAGCCTTCCAATATCTCTATCTCTCAATGTGGTGATGTCTTGATCAACAAGTTCTCAATGAACCTCTTTGACTTTTGACCTTCACACTACAACAATAATCTCTGCTTCACAAGTATTCAAAACTTTGACAATCCTTCGACCTTGAACCAAGAGCCTTCAGCTCCATTTTATAGGAGATGGAGAGTGAAATCATTGCCCTTCTCCTTCCACCAGTTCTAAATAGAAAAAACCAAGGTGTTTCCTCAACTTCCATGCTTTTGCCTTCTTTGAGAGTTCATTTTTTTTGGCAAGGCCCAATAAGAGACTAGTGCTTTGCAGTTTTCCTTTTTGTACTGACTCTCTTGTGAGAAAAAACTAGAAATTCAAATCATTCTCCGCGGGTTTTTCCCGTTTCAAACTCAAAACACAGGTAACGCTGCCCTCTAGTGTAAACAAAGCGTTTCCCTAGCCACTAATGCAGCCTATTCATTGATCAGGTGCGTTATAACGCTCTTGTGTTGTTATAGTGGTGCGTTACCTTGGCAGAAGGTGGGTTTAGTTTAGGTCTTTGTATTCCTTCCATATTTATCTTCTCCTCTGAGCTGATGAGGAGGTTTTTTGACCTGTAACATTCATATTGACTTCCACCTTCACAACATCATTTTTCATTTTTGCTAGTGAAGGGGATTCTCTTTCTCTGAGCAGGATAGAAAATTCATAGTCAAAAGCCTCAACATATCCCAGTTGAGTTGCTCCTGGTGGAGGCTTAAGATGGGCAGGGATGGAGTCATAAACTTTGTTAAATCTCTTGGAGAAATTTTGGACAGTTTCATCAACATCTCTTTTCAAAATATTGTACTCAGTGAGGGCTTGCACAGGGTTGGTTCTATTTCCCCACTTTCTCAAGAATCTATCTTCAAACTCATTCAAATTATGTAGGCTTCCTAAAGCAAGGGATTTAAACCACTTTTTAAACTCACCTGTGAAACTCTGAGAAAAAAGCCTCAATTTGACATCTTCATGGTCAACCTCCTCCCTATCTATGAAGTCATTAAACTGGTCTACATGCTCTTCAGCTGTAATCTCTTCATCACTTCCCCAAGTTTTAATCCTAGTAGAATATTTTCTTGGAAGGGCAATAAGGACAGTTGGAAGAACAAGAGGGGCATACCTATCAGGTGCAACAGCAGGTGGAGGTGGAACATTTCTAGCCATGATGACTTGGACTGTGGTATTTTTAGGGACAATAGTAGTAGAAGAAGAGGCACTGTTATGAGGTGGTGTGGCTGGTCTTTGTAGTCCAATTACAATTGAAATCCAGTCAGGTAAAGGAAAACCATATTTTCTTCTAAGCAAGATTTCAAATGGGTATAGTTCCTTCAACTTGTCTAAAGATTCCCTCTCTAACAATAACTCTCATGTGACTGCCTCCCAAAACAATTCTTTATCTTTTTGGGTCACTAAGTCTGAGATATCAATAACTCTTCTTTGTAGGTCTAAAACAATCTCAGTCAATTATTTTTCATTTTCATAACTAAACAAGACTTCCTGAATTTTATCATCAAACTTTTTATCTTCAGGACTTCTTAAAACGTTAGAGGACAAGGCTTTTGTGTGTAATGGAGTACCTAATTATGCAGAACTGCCTTGAATTCCTCTAGAGATTGTGTTTGGATTGTCCACAATTGTAGGTGGATTTGGGTCAGGATTACTCCTCATATATATCCTTTTCGAAGCCACCGTTGAACATGATAATTTTGAATGGAGTCACCAAGGTAGTTGTAGCCTCGAATATATTTTGAGCTCCTGCTACCTTCAAGAGTTCAACTTCAAAATTTCGGGAAAAGTATATCTTCAGTCTCCTGACAGACGCACCAAAATGTTATCACAAAATTGTACTTGATTGGCTGCTTATCAAACAACTCAGTGTAACTATTTCAAACCACTTCTAACTGAAGCTTAGGTACTTCAGTTTGAGAGGGATCTCTCAAGGGGGTTTTATGATATTGAATAATTATAGTACTAGATGGCTAACTCTATGGGAAATGTAACTTGTTTTTTGTATTTTCAGGTTGAAAAGTATGCAAGCTTTCTACCGTTGGGCTTATGGATTTAACAATCAGTAGTTTCAGTGGAAAAGTTTCTTGACATGGAAGTTGAGGCAGATAGAGGTGTTTAACAAAGGAAATTCACACATAAAACATAGGGTAACACAGTCATTTCATCACTAAAGGAAGTCATAGCATAAAATTATGAATTATGAGTAATAGAGATGAAATCTACTGCAAGTGGTAAAACATAAATATATAGATCAATAAGACATTAAAAACCTCATGAGAATCTCAGGTATGTCAAGAAGAAGGTCACTCTGTATTACTGATTTAAGTCAAATACATAAAAGTAGTAGTTTAGTGCAAAAAATATCCAACCCCTTACTACTTCGATGCTTTGTCTTTGAATAGAAATTTCTTTAAAACAAGGATGATCTGCCTGGTGTCTAGACCATCGAATTCTCCTATGACACATCACATAATTGAAATACATGACTTATAACAGAAAACTGACATCTAGACCTTAAAGAAAACATCTCCTAATAGGACGCTAACTCCTATTTATTACATAGCTCTAGCTTATCTGTGGAAAAAGTTACATGATAGTTACAAAATAAGTATCACATGCTCGAAATACACATGATAGAGTTCATTACCACTTTACATATTTAAAACCCTCCTATACATGTGGAGCATAACCCTACTTTTTAGGAATGCATGACCCTTATCTTCAAATCTTCTTTGGCTGATGACCTGTCTTCATAGCACTCCCTTCGAGTCATAAGTATTTTATGATAAGCTCCCTTGACATGTTGGAGGAGTCCAACTGTCCAAAACTACCATTAATATGCTCCAAAACCTTTAACAATTTCTCGCTACGAAAACAGGACAGTTTCGTAGCGAGTTTTGGTAGCATTTAAAAAGTGGCTTCTACACCCAATAAATTCGCTCCTTTGTTGTTCCATGATGTAAATCAAGTATAAAAAAATTTCCACCATGAATCCCCCTCCTTGAATCAAGCAAAAACTGACTTTAGAAGAAAAAAGGCTGCTACAGGTTTTTTCGTAGTGTTTTCCTGGCTTTAAGCCTAGGAAACACTACAAAACTATGTAAAAACATAGAAATTGCCTATTTCAAAACTGTCTTCACAAACTTACCTCCAATTGCAAATCTTGATTTTTTGCATCTAATGAACCCTCTAAAGATTATTCAATCTCAACTTATGGCTCCTGTGGTGTTTCCTCTTCATTTATGATCAGTTGAGCAATGGGGTCCTCATCCACAGTCATATTTAAACCTTTCTTTTCCATCTTTGCATGAATCAGGTCCAATTGTTCTTGAAGGTCTTTAACTTGGTCTTTCAGTGTCCTATTCTTGGATTACAAGTGCAGGTTTACCTTTTTGATGTGCTTTACCTCTCTTCTTAGTGGTTGAGTCCACTTTATCATTTTTTTTGTATTGTCCAAGGTCTTTGAGACACTTGTGACTTGATCCTCCCTAATATTCCTCATTTGTTCAAGCTGCACTCTTCCAGCTCTATGCTTCTTTGCCTCTTTCCTCAAGACTGATATCTCTTCACTTGCATCTTTCAACTGCTCCTTAAGGGATTCAAATTTTGAATTTTAAGTGATTTTCTCTTTTCCCTTCTTTTGTTTGATGACCAAATCTTCTTTTGCAGGTGAGGAGAGGTCTATGATGCTTGGTGGTGGCTGAGAAATTTCACTAACTTTCTGAGCCTCTGTTATGCTTTCCAAGACCTTTCTTGCATGTCTTTTCATTGGTTTTCTAGCTTGAAACATGAAACCAACATCATCACCTGCAAACTCCATTTTTTTAGTTGTTTTTCCTTTCTTAATCTTCCTTCCTCCCCCATGTATGTCTTTAGCTTGGACAATGGGAGTTTCTTCAATATCAATGGCATGTAAGATGTCTTATAAGTTACACTTAAGTACTGTATGGCTCCTAGTAACTCTCTTGATGCCATGTTTAATCACTGTTGGCTTTTGTTTTGTAGGTGTAGCTTGGGGTGTATCAACCTTCTACAAAGGCTCTGTCTCCATGCTCACTGTTTCTAACTGCTCTGCCACTGTTGGTGATGAAAACTCTCTAGGTTTGGGAACTCTTTTAAGAGTGACACCATGTACTTCAAAACCACTCATGAACAGAAAATATGAGTAGTCTCTACCTAATATCTTCAACTCCTCTAACACCAACAACTTAATCAAGCCATGGTGAAAGAGAGAAGTTTCATTTCCTTCCTTTTTAGCTTGGACCTTATCTAAAATTTTACCCAAAATTCTGTATAAGTAAAAGGGCAAGTCAAGAGACCTCTTACCCAAAAAATGTAGCAGAATCCTAAGGTTGTAGGAGTAGAATATGTGAAACCTCCCTTCACAGGTGAAGTACTTCTGAATGATCATCAAGAGCTTTGAGTAGTTTTCCTTCATGTAGCTCCTTGGGATAGCATTTTTGAGATCAATTTCACTATGCTCTGGCTTGATGAATTCTTTGCAGTCCTACATGGTGAACTTGATGCCTTTAAACCATTGTTCCCCTCCTCTAGGGATTCCTGTTGCTGTTGAAATATTGTCTGGTGTTACTGTGAGATTTAAAATTCCCACCTTTGTAGTTGATCCAGTAAAACTTTTGGCAAACTCCTTTGAAACCTGTAGATGACAACCTTGAAGCCTTTGGCAGAATTGCAAACAACCTATTCTTCTAAATACCTCCAAGGTAGTTTGGTATTAATTTAACAAATTCATGTCCATTGGCTCATATCTATGGCAGTGACCACCTTTGTTAGTCTTCTTCCTTTCAACCATGGAGATTTTATATCTCCTCATGCTCGCTTGATTAATGACACCTGCAACCTTTGAAAATGCTAGCAACCTGCTTGGCTTGATGAAACAACTCTCCAAAACTAAATAACATGCAAAGATGAAGCAGAGAATGAAAAAAAGACTCAATTTGGTAATTTTTTATGGTTTTGATGACAACTCATGCCTATTCATGACACATGCATGCTAAAAACGATAATGATGACCTCAGGCATAACCTGTGTACCTTGATTTAACCCTAACAGACTCGAATGACATCCACCCTAACTCCTCCAATGATGAACTGACACTTCACCTTAACTTTGAGAAGACATACAAAAAAACTGTTTTTCGTAGCGTAGCTAGTTCATTTTCTGACAGTTTCCCTATGAAACTATTAGGCAATTTCATAGCGAAAACTGTTGTTTCACAGTGTAAAACGCTACGAAAAGAGGTAAAAATAGTTTAAGTGTAATTTTTGAATTTTAATGCTTGGGAAATGAAATCTGACACCTAATGATGACTGATGGGACATGATATGACCTAAATAGAGGTGGTTTTGAACCTTAGGATAGGTTAAAGATGAAAAAAATAAATTTTCCTATACCAACTTGTGACAAATGAACTTTATGACCATGTCAAATAATGTCTCACATTTTTTTGAGTGATAACAGATATCAATCAAGATGAAGAAATTTGGTTGGAAAGGGTAAATGAGCATTTAGACAAGCTCTTAAAGAGAGCTAAGAGGGACAATAAAAAAAAACTAAAACAATCAGGAACACAATTTCTCAAATAAGGCTAAAACAATTGAAGAAAAGGCTAAAATAAGCTCAAATGAAGCTTAAAGAGAAGGATAGATAGAATTTATTGGATGAATCTTCCTTGGATGCTTATCCCACCACTCAGAGGTGATACAAAACCAATTTTTAGAATTTTTGAAGAATTTTTGTATTTTTTGTGATTTTTGCACAATTTTGGAAATTCCCCCTCATAGAAGCGTAGCAAACTTTTTCTACGCTTATTTTGGCGGCATCAAAATGATGATTTATTTATAGGGATGGACGCATTTTTATGAGTACATCACATATCAGGAACCCCCTTTGAATGACAAGCTTTAATTTTGGAGAGAAAGCCCCAAAACCACTAATTTTTCATGTTTTTTCCACCTTTTTGGAGGCTTTGCTACGCTTTTGGAGTAAAATTGGGAGAATGGATTTTTGTAGGCCATACCATGGGTAATTTTAAAAAATTAAAGATGTTATGGAAACTAGACATAGAGGTCTAGTTGACCATTCTTTTATAATTGGATTTGGACTCCTAAAAGTGCCTCAAAAGTGTCTACAAACTTATGCTATGTTTCTGCAAAATTCTGCTACACTTTTGTCAAAAATGTTACAAATTAGCATTGGATTCCTCAAGACACTTGTCAAGCTCAGAAAATGTGAAAAATTCGAGGTTTTTTTGTCCTATGAGTTGGAATTAGAGTTATTGAGTTTGTTTTTTCCTCCTGTCGTGAGGGATTATGTAATTTAATGTAAGGGACACACACTCCTAGGTGTTCCCTCTTCTATGAATGCAACTATCAGTGAATATTTTATGTTTTCTAAATCCTTTAAAATAAGATCTTTGAGGAAATAGGGTGTTCCCCGAATCTTAGATTTCATTTTAGAAGTTGTCTTGAAATCATTATTTGTTAAAGGATGTTTGTAGAATTTATGGTTAGCCCTGTCTATCAAATATTTCTTTATTGATAAGTCATGTTTCTCAAGTTCCCTTTGTTGAGAATTAAATTTCTTTTTCCAAATCATTAATGTCCATCTCATTCCAAAACAAAGGATCCTGTGGCCAAGTTAGATTTGCCCTTTGATGTCCCATATCCCTTGAAGAGTTTGTCATGATCTTATTTTGACTCCATTTCCCAATGAACCAGATATTTCCTCTTTCTGTCTATCTTTCCTAGACCTTTCATATTCTGCTGTATCAACTCAACCCAACCAAACAAACATCTGCACGTAATAACTAGTCTAAAAATCCATAACCAAAGCAAACAAGATAAACCTTTACAAACAAATATTTGAGAGATCCCTCTCTGAGAACAGGAGGACTAGATCCTGGAACTCTAAAGATTGGTTCTGATGTTGCCTTGTCTTTTGATTTTCCAAACTGTCAAAACACGGGATACCAACATAATGGCGATCACGGTGGGACCTGCTGAGAATTAGAGGTTTGCGAAACCTTTCCTTCAACTTTAGGTCCGGTATAACATAAGTAACTTTCTTCAAGCACTGCCTAACATAATGGCAATCATGATAGGACTCTTTTGAATCAGTGACAAACTAAGTAACCCTTAGGATTCCTTTAAATCCTTATCAAACCTTGAAGGAACCAGTTACCAAGCCATAAGAGCAACTATGTTTGTTTGAACACCTTAGCTAAGTGCAAAATCAGACTTAGAACACTCTCTTAACCTATAAAAACAAAATAAACTCAGAAAAACCCAAAATATTTCAAGTTTGGCTTCATAATAAACATGGTGGTGGACCATAAAACCTTTTACCTCCTTAGGAGCTAAAAAGCTTCCACCTGGCGACTCCATAATCCTGAGCAGACCTTAAAGACTCCACTGAAAAGAACCCTTACCATTATATAGTTTCCTAATCCAGTTAGAGGATTGTAAGATCAAAATTTGTGTAAACGGATCAGTTAACCTCTCAAAGATTGTCATACTTGGTTGAACTTTTCCTGTCATTTGGATCTCAAATAACGGCATAGTGGCTTCTAGGAAGATTTATACTAGAGCCCATCCTGACCCCGATCCACCTGAGATAGTTGATGACCCAGAAAGTATCCTTTGGAAGTCTCCTAAGGTTAAATTTTCAACTGTTTTCAGATCACCGTTGAGAGCTAATTCAGTTCCTGAAAATCTTTTAGCTCTACAAAAATCACAAGTTGACTTAGTAAACCCATTTAGAACTAGGTCATTTGATGATATAATTTAGATAGATCCTGAGTCTTCACTTTCATCCCCGGAAACAAGTGAATATCCTGATAGAGAATCAACACCTCCTAATCCACATTTTCTTTTTAACCTAGGTGTCTCTCATCCAAAATCAGCTCAGCAATCTGCTGCTGTTCCATCCACTTCTGTACACCATTCATCCACTGTTCAAACCACTCCACTCCAGCTAAATCCCCCTCTTGTTAATCCAC
Source organism: Pinus albicaulis (assembly GCA_034641835.2). Classification (NCBI taxonomy): domain Eukaryota; kingdom Viridiplantae; phylum Streptophyta; class Pinopsida; order Pinales; family Pinaceae; genus Pinus; species Pinus albicaulis. The sequence goes on from JAXQQM020076816.1 coordinate 167,452, forward strand.
CCCCACCACATATCATGGCAGCATGGTATGCTCCCTTAGCCCTTAATATACCACTAGTCAATCTTCCACAGGACTATCAATCCAAAATTCCATTATATGATGCTAATAATGCTACAATTGCATCACAACATGTAGATAAGATGAATGACTATTTTGATCGAAATGAAATCGATGATGATTCTATCAAACTCAGACTGTTTGCTCAGAGCTTAGGGGGAGAAGTAAGAAAATGGTTTAAAGGTTTAGTCCCCCGTAGTATAAATGACCTCCAAGGCTTCCATCAAACATTCTTAAACAAGTGGGAAGTGAGAAAAAATCCTCTCCAAGTCCTTGCTGATTATAACAATCTCCATAGGAACCCTGGGGAAAGTGTACAAGCTTATTGTACCAGATTTAACAGCGTGTATAACACACTTTCCCCTGAACTAAAACCTCCTCAGGGCTCAGCTTTAAACAAATTTCCTGAAGGGTTTGACCCAGACATGACATATTCACTCAGAGAAAGAGTTTTTGCAACTTTGGAAGATATGCAAAGAGGTGCCCTTTCTTTGGAAGTAAACTTAATAGAAAAGAGAGCAAGAATGAAAACTGAGAAGAGAGTATCTTTCAGAGAGGAATCCCCTCCCTCTACTTCAAGCTCAAAATGGAGAGAATGTTGGAAGAAATGATGAAAGAGATGAGCATAATTAAGAAAGCACAAGCAAATCAAAGCCAGACTGCACTACAAAACAATCAAAACAGAAATAGAAATCAGAATTATAGAAAAGATAACAATCAGGATAAGCAAAAAGAAAGTGACCAACAAATCAGACCTCCCTTTCAATAGAACTATGTAGATCAATATGAGGAAGACAGGGAGTTGGAAAGATTGGAAGAATCACATGTAAACTTGATTGGATCAGACAGTGGGGATGATGTTTTCCTCACCGAGGAAGAACAAGGTTTCTTCTCAAATGATCAAAATACAAACACCTATGAAGATTCTAATGACTATAGATTGGGTTTTGAAAATGCAATCATGGAGGTACACAAACAGTATGATCTTAGGAGCAAGGGAAGTGTAGAGAATTCAAAAGATAAGAATACTAGCATTGCTGTCAAGAAAAACATGGAAAACTAGTCCAAAAAGACAGCAGAAAAAACCAACATTTCGGCCAAGAAAACAGACTCAAACAAAGACAAGGGAATCCAGCCAAATGTTGAAAAAGGTACCCCTAGCACTTCAGCTAGTAGTCCCAATAAAACCATCCCAATTACTATCCCAAACCAGGTTCAGCAAAGTAAAATTGCTGAAAGGAATTTAATTGAAAAAACAGATGTAAATATCAACAAGTCAATTATTCTTTTCAGCCTTGAGGGGGAGATTGCCAAGATTAAGATTACCATCCCCCTAGCTGAACTAGTAACCCAAGATGTGTACAAAAACCAAGTTTTAAAATCTTTAAACTTAGGAAGTGATACTGACACCTTAAACTTGACAGACGACAAACCTGAGCTGTTGTTTGGCCCAGAAGTTGAAGGAAAATATCAAGAAGGACCAGTCCCTCCCTTCTATGTCAGTTTGAGCATACACGATAAAATTCTACACAATGCCATGTTAGATTCCGGAGCTTCACACAATCTAATGCCCAAAGTAGTAATGGAAAGCTTAGGCTTAGAAGTTACTAAACCGTACAAAGATTTGTATTCCTTTGACTCAAGTAGAGTCAAATGTTTGGGTTTAATCAAAGATTTATGTGTTAACTTAGCTCAGATCCCTGCCAAGAATCTAGTGATGGACATCGTTGTAGCTGACATTCCCCCTAAGTATGGAATGCTTTTATCAAGATCATGGGGAGCCAAACTTCAGGGAAGCCTTCAAATGGACATGTCTTATGCCACCATCCCTGTTTTTAACCAAAATAGAAGACTATACAGGGAAGCCCACATGAAGTATATGGTGAGTAACATGGATAAACCAAACAACACTCCGATCTATTCTATTCAATCAGTTTTAGATTCATTTATCTTGTATAACGAAGATGAAATTACTCAACCATGTAAAGAAAATATAGACCCACAAAATTTCACCTCGAATAAACTTCAAAACGTTGACGATCAACGGCGACAAGAAAATGAGAATGAGTCAAATATACTTTGGACAATAAATTTCGATGGATCCTGTAATAAAACTAGTGCAGGGGCAGGTGTCTGGATTCATAACACAAATCAGAGTTTTTCATACAAATTAGACTTCCCATGCACTAACAATATTGCTGAGTATGAAGCACTTCTCCTAGGCTTACAACTGCTTAAAGAATTAGAAGCCCAAAGGATATCCATTTTAGGGGATTCTGAGCTTATCATCAAACAAATCAAAGGAGAATACTCATCCAAGAATCCAAAGCTTAGGGAATATCGAAATGCTGCCCTTGACCTGTTAAAAACTTTCGAAAAATATGAACTCATTTTTATCCCTAGAGCACGGAATCATCTAGCAAATGAACTTGCCTTCACTGCCAGCAATTGCCAAGTACCTGAGATAAATGAACAACTTAGTATAAAGGTGAAACATAGACCTGTTGTGCCTGATAACGAAGATCACTGGCAAGTGTTCGAATCTAACAAACACATAGGTGATTTCTTAAAATCAGAAAATGATTTCAGCATACCAACACCAGAAGCTAGCCATGGAGAAAACTGCTTCTATATTGAACAAATCCCAGAGGCTGAAATGACATATCCTGCTGATATAAATCATTGCGAAAATCCTTTTGAAGAAGAGGTAGTGAACAATGAAGACCGAGAAGACTTGGAAGTCTTACAATGCAAAAATGATAAAATCCCAAGAGGTCTCACACCTTTAGAACACCTGTTTGATCTCAACGATGTAGTTAAAGAACCCAGAATGGAGCCTGTGGAGACAAATGTAGAAGAACACAACATAGGCAATCTCACAAAACCCAAGATGATCAAGCTATCCAGCACCCTCCCAGCCCACATAAAATCACAGTACATAAAGCTTTTTAAAGAGTTTAAGGATGTGTTTGTTTGGGAATACAAAGACTTGAAATCATATGATACCAGCATCATCCAGCATAAAATCCCCTTGAAGGAAAATCAAAATCCTTTTAAACAAAAACTAAGGAGAATAAATTCCCTTTTATTACCTTCGGTTAAGGCAGAAATTGAGAAAATGTACAACACTGGGATCATAGTACCCATTAGATTTTCGGAATGGGTATCAAACTTAGTTTCTGTTAGAAAGAAAACTGGGGAGATCAGGCTCTGTATTGACTTCAGAAATTTAAACAGAGCCTCTTTAAAAGACAACTACCCTTTACCTAAGATGGACCATATACTTCAAAAGGTAGTTGGATCAAGAAGAATATCCCTATTAGATGGGTTCTTGGGTTACAATCAGGTGTTAGTTTTCCCAAGTGATCAAATCAAAACTGCTTTTACCACACCTTGGGGAACTTTTATGTATGTCAAAATGCCTTTCGGATTAATGAACGCAGGGGCCACCTTCCAAAGGGCCATGGACATAGCCTTCTCTAAGGATATTGGCTATTTTATAATTATCTACCTTGATGACATAACTGTTTTCTCAAAAACTGATGAAGAACATTTGATTCACCTAAGGAAGGTTTTTGAGAAATGTAGGAAATTTGGCTTGTCACTAAATCCAAAGAAGACCCTCTTTGGACTCCAAGAAGGGAAACTTCTTGGTCACATAATTTCAGAAGAGGGAATCAAAATAGACCCTACGAGGATAGATGGCATATTGCAAATCAGCCATCCTAGAAGCCTCAAAGAATTGCAATCTTTCATCGGAAAGATTAATTTTTTGAGAAGGTTTATTCCCAAACTTGCTGAGCTATTGAAAAACATCACAAACATGCTTAAGAAAAATGTGGGTGTAAAATGGACTTTTCCAGCCAAACAATCATTCGAACTGGTCAAACAAGCTCTTACCCAAGCACCAGTACTGATTAGTCCTGATTTTACCAAAGACTTTTACATTTTTTCTTTTGCATCTGAACATACATTAGCTGCAGTTTTGCTTCAAAAGAATGATCTCGGACAAGAACAACCGATATCATTTTTTAGTAGGGCCCTAAGAGATGCTCCTCTCAATTATAACATTATGGAAAAACAAGCCTTAGCATTAGTGAAAGCATTAAAGGACTTTAGGGTTTATATTTTACACTCTCACATAATTGCTTTTGTTCCTCATGCTGTTGTCAAAGATATTCTAAGTCAAGACCCTGATGGTAAAAGGGGAAAATGGATTGCAACTATTCTTGAATATGACTTAGAAATTAGGCCCACCAAACTTGTTAAGGGGCAAGGATTAGCAAAACTTATGGCCAAGTCCAACTTCCAAGCACTAGACATAAATATGGTGGATGTGTTGGAAGAAATGGAAGAATCTGACGCCCCTTTTATTGAGGAAACTTTCCTAAATTCCCCTTGGTATGCTGACATTGTTTATGTGCTTTTATATTTGAATACTCCTCCTTATTTGTCTAAAACTAAAGCTAGATTTTTGAAACAGAAAGCTTTGAGTTTTTGCATTTTAGACGGGGTGTTATATTGGAAAAACGCTGTTGGAATTTTGCTTAAATGTTTACTTGAAGATGATGCAGGGAAGATCATGCACGAACTACATGATGGTGAATGTGGAGGACACCTCTATTGGAAGGCCACAGCAAACAAAATTCTCAGATCAGGTTACTATTGGCCTACACTTTTCCCAGACACTCAGAAACTGGTCATGTCTTGCCATAAGTGTCAAATCTTTGATGGCAATAAAAAGCTCCTTCCCTTACCCCTACATCCTATCAGAGTTGAGGCACCTTTTCAACAATGGGGGCTGGACTTCATTGGAGAAATTCATCCATCTTCCTCAGCTCAACATAAGTGGATCCTCACAGCCACTGACTTCTTCACCAAATGGATGGAAGCTATACCTACCAGAAATGCTAATGACTCTGTCATTATCAAGTTTCTTGAAACGCACATCCTATCCAAATTTGGTTGTCCCATAAAAATCATAACAGACAATGCTGCTGCTTTCAAATCCAAAAATATGGTTGATTTCTATCACAAATACCATATAACCTTGGGCCATTCCACTGCTTACTACCCCCAAGGAAATGGATTAGTTGAATCCTCCAACAAGAGTCTCATCAATATCATTAAAAAATTGTTGGAAGAAAATCAAAAATCATGGCACAGTAAGTTGGTTCATGCCTTATGGGCTGATAGACTAACTACAAAGAAATCAATAAATATGTCCCCCTATCAGTTAGTTTATGGCATGGATGCAATTTTTCCTACCGCATTAGGAGTTCCAGTCATAAAACTCCTTCAAGAAGTACAGGTTGAGGAAAATGATATGCAGAGGAGGATCAACCAAACAATCCATTTGCAGCAGACTAGAGAAGAATTTTATGAGAGAACAAAGTTGGTCCAAGAAAATATGAAGAAGCAATTTGATAAGAGGACTAAGGCAAACAATTTCCAGGTTGGAAGTGTTGTTCTTAAGTGGGATTCACGGAGGGAAGAGAAGGGGAAACATGGCAAGTTTGAGAACTTGTGGAAAGGGCCATATATTATTCATGCTGGGAGGGGTCATAATACCTTTTTCTTGAAAGAATTGAATGGAGAAGACTTATATGGAGGTCCTGTCAATGGCAGGATGCTCAAGCATTACTTCTGCCAAGAGTCTTAAAGTTTCAAAGCATTTTTGTCTCCATTGTAAATATCATAGTCTAACCATTGCATTCAAAAGTTATAAAACTTCAAAAATACAAAAAACAATAGGAAAAAGGAAAAGAGGGCAGGTTGTCAAAACAAGAAAGGTATAGCCCCATACCAAACAAGAAAAATAAATCTGAAAGTGTGCAAGCTTAAATGCCACTCCTGCAAAACACACTTCTAGTTGGTCAAACTGTTTAATCTTGACTAATTAGCTTTCAATTTTCTGCTGATAGGGTAGTGAATTTGATTTGCCAAACTGTTTAATCTTGGCTTATCAGTAGATAGATTAGGATATAAATTAAGGTTCAAACAAACTCAAAATCTGAACCAAAGTTTCCAAAGAGAGATGACTCAAAACTGTTTTATTTTCTGAGTCATAAAAGAGGAAAAACTGATTCTAATTTGCTCAAAATCTGAATCAGATATCAAGAAAGAGACAGCTCAAAACAAAATTAAAAACAGAGCTGTAAAGAAGAGAGAAGACCATAATAAGAAGCTTTCAGATCTTAAGCCTTCCATTTTGATTTAATTTTCTGCAAATAATAATCTATGTGCAGCTTGTTCTTATGCCATAGATCATAGCAAGTCGAACAGCTCAATCTTGACTTTACTATTTTTAAATTTCTGTTGTAGAATTTAGAGAATGAAAGTTTGTTGGACTGTTTAATCCCAGCAAACAGTAGACTAGGTAGAGAAATATCTGAGCTCAACTGTTTAATCTGAGTTCAGGGAGAAATAAGGATTAGATAGATTAGATTTCCTGCTTTCAAAAGAATAAAATGTTGTGAATAGATTTTGCCAATCCAAGTGCACTCTGATGAAGAAAAAATGCTAGATCTGTAGGATTGGGTAGGTAGCAAGCTGGTTGATAAAGGTCCATTGTTTTCATGGCTGCCAAATATGTTTTTAGAAGAAGATCATTCAAACACAGAAGGACAGCCCAATGGATGAGGCAACTAATCAGCCTCCCAGAAATCAAGTCTGAATTCTTGATGCCTTCAAGAAGGCACCATCCCCAAGTGGAGCCACTATTAGCCACCTATAATATTTTGTTATACCAAAAGGTGGCTAAGATATTTTTGAGCCTCCAAGGAACAAATTTTTATCACTAAAAAATTGTTGGTTCTTGAAGTCTCCTTAAGGCCTCATGCCTCTTTCCAAAATCCTCATTTGCTGTCCCTTTTTATACTCATAAAACTCTGTTGATTCCAAATGAAAGACTGCTGAAAGACCATCATTTTCCCTCTTCTCAAACCTTTCATCTGCTCCCCTTTTTCTCCATCAAAACTGCCTTGTTTTCATAAGTCCTCTTCTTTCCATTTATGAAAAATTCCCCTTTCCATAGTTGAAAACTCACTTTTTAACTGTTTCGGAACCCCCATGTCCATTAAAAAACCAAGCGCTAACCCTGTTCGGCGCTCATCACATCGGAAGTATCCAAATGCGCGAGACTTGTGCTCTATTCAAAAGTTCCGATTGCGATCATACTTTGGTTTGAAATGTTTCGATGCGATTAATCCTTTGTAAATACAAAAACCCGATCGCATTGTTTATTTTATATATCCAGTAAGCCCACCTCCGGCGCTTAAAACATTGTAAATTTTCATTACTGTTCTGCTTTTTCCTTTATAAAACCCAAGAACCCGCTTATCCAAAGTTTCAACTTAAAAGCTTGAAGTCACGTGTTAAATATAAAATGGTTAGATTAAAAAGACCGATCGCGCAATCGTAATCGGGAAAATTTCAATGGGTTGATCGAAAAGACCAGGCCCGCAGTTTCGATTGCGATTAGGCCCGTAGTTTCGATTGCGATTAGGCCCGCAGTTTCGATTGCGATTAGGCCCGCAGTTTCGGATTGCGATCCTTCGATTGAATCTGGACTGTCCACGTATCCAGATCGGACGGTCCAAAACTACTCCTCCTTATTCTTCTCCCGCTATCCTTTTTGCTTTTCTATGCAGATCTCCACCGTTGGTTGTCTTCATCCGACGGCTTCGCTCCTCCCCCGCCATCTGAATTAGTTTAAACCTATTTCCGCAGGATTTCTTAACTATTTTTGTGTTTTGCAAGCGTTTTAATGGTTTTCTATTGTTTAATGAAAGAAAGCCGAGGGTTGGGAAAGACGTTTCCTGCGCCTTCGAGCTGTTAAAGAGAACCATCTGCGGGGTTTCGCTCCATTGTTTTCTCAATGCTTCATGGGCATTGATGCCTTTAAAATTCCCAGTGCGGCCTGCACATCGACAAGACACTGTTTTAATTCAAAAACAGTTAAAGAGTATCATTTTGAAGACAGAGCACAGCAGATGAAGATTGAAGACGGTTTTTATGGGGATTACGGCTAAGACCGTTATCAAAAGCCTAATCCCCAATCTAAAACACAGTTTAAAGGAAAAACCTAAAGTGTTTCATCAGACAGAAAGCCTCCACCGCCACATCCGAGGCAAATTGATTCCTCAGCTACTACAAAGAGCCACCTGTTGCCTCAAACCTTTCAAACAGAGGCCGAAGTTATTGAAGAAAATCGTATATTCGCCTCGCCGCAGCCAGGGAGTTACTTCCGCAAGGAAACTGTGCATGCTTGGCAAGTGCAGAAAGCGACCCAAAACACACACGCAGCCTCGTAAGCCGTCGAAAGCTTCCACCGAGCTTGATATTTATCAGAACAAATAATGAAGTGATCCAATTGCAAATTCTTCCCTCTCTACCCTCTAGGCTCCTCCCCAAAGGCTGGAGAAGTCTTCACTCTGCATTAACTGTCCTTGAGATATTTTGTTAAAATCTCACCTCCTCATCTTCCTATAAGTACTTCTACAGAAGATGAGAAATTGTTGGTTGCTGTTTGATCACAGGTTGTAATATTGAAGCCCTCTGAAATAAAAATACAAGTCTGTCGAAGTTGAAAATAATTTGGAGTCTTGGATGTCTCGATGATGTCGTCGCATGTCTGTTCCTGAGAAGGCTCTATCATTTGATCCATGAGCTTGGCTGTTGGTGAAGTGCTCTGAACTGTTAAATGTTTTTTCCTTGTTTTCATTATGTTCCATAATTTCTTACTACAGTAGGCTGAAATTTTTAGGCTAAGAAATGACTCCTGGAAGCACCTTAGACCTGTTCACCCTTCACTGTTTTATTTTTTCTTCTGCTGAAGTATTTTAGAGGCTTTAAAACTTCTCTTTAGTCTTCATGCTCGTTTATTTCCTTGATAGCTCAAATAGTTGGTTTCAGCATGTTATGTTTCTCCCTGCTTGTCTGTCATCACTTGAAAGCCGTTATTGAAATCTCCTTTCGAAGTACCATTGTCTTAAGTTAACCAAAGAGGTCGGTTTTGATCTTACCCTTTGCTCCTGCTTAAACAGTTGTTTTGAAGGTCTTTATAGTTGCAAACACAAATGTTATTTAGGTGTTCCCTCTTCTATGAATGCAACTATCAGTAAATCTTTTATGTTTTCTAAATCCTTTAAAATAAAATCTTTGAGGAAATAGGGTGTTCCCCGAATCTTAGATTTCATTTTAGAAGTTGTCTTGAAATCATTATTTGCTTAAAGAATGTTTGTAGAATTTATGGTTAGCCCTGTCTATCAAATATCTATTTATTGATAAGTCATGTTTCTCAAGTTCCCTTTGTTGAGAATTAAATTTCTTTTTCCAAATCATTAATGTCCATCTCATTCCAAAACAAAGGATCCTGTGGCCAAGTTAGATTTGCCCTTTGATATCCCATATCCCTTGAAGAGTTTGTCATGATATTATTTTGACTCCATTGCCCAATGAACTAGATATTTCCTCTTTCTGTCTATCTTTCCTAGACCTTTCATATTCTGCTATATCAACTCAACCCAACCAAACAAACATCTGCACGTAATAACTAGTCTAAAATCCACAACCAAAGCAAACAAGATAAACCTTTGCAAACAAATATTTGAGAGATCCCTCTCTGAGAACAGGAGGACTAGATCCTGGAACTCTAAAGATTGGTTCTGATGTTGCCTTGTCTTTTTATTTGCCAAACTGTCAAAACACGGGATACCAACACATTCATTCCATTGACTGCAAAGTGACAACAAGAGATCCCTCTCTAGTCCTGGCAAGGCTAGCTACGTGACCTAAACCCTGGTATGTGGTTACCTTTCTTAAATCCCATTTTTAGCCTTGGGAAGTTGGGAGAGTGATAACGCCACCTACACTAAATACATATCGTGTAGTGCTCGTCATGTTATCTCTATCACCTGCCATATCTGCATCAAAATATCCCTATAGAGAAATGTTTGAACCATCAAAGCATAATGCTTGATGTGTGGTGACTTTCAAATATTTGAGAATCCATTTCAATGCCATCCAATGTTATTTTACTGGATTGTTCATGTACTTGCTTACAAATCCCACTGCATGTGCAATATCAGGCCTTGTGTAGACCATTGCATACATTAAGCTTCCAACTATTGATGCATATGGAACTTTAGACATATAATCCATTTCTTCTTGGGTCTTGGGGCACATCTCCTTACTAAGTTTGAAATGGCTAGCCAAAGGTGTATGTTAGGTCTCCAAAATGTCTTTAAAATTACACATATTTTCACTTCATTTACACCTCATTTCACCTTGATCACCTTCGTTCCATCACTTTTTCACTATACAACCCTACATCTCTATCATCATATGGGTTCATAATTGTATATGTCAAGTGTTTATATTGAATTAATGAATAAAAATTATAAAAATGACATATACTTGATAATATCTAAAAGTGGCTTGAGTTTCATGACAAGAGTAGGTAATTTGGATGCTTCCAAGACACTCTTATGTGGCCTCCAAGGATCAGTTTCAAATTATCTTCAAGATTGGAAGAAGATTTGGGATAGGAATCAACCATATCTCATGGAGAAAAATAATATATAAAGGGATATGTTTCTAATTGGTTGAGATTTTTAGGGATATAGGGATAGAATAGTGGATCCTCATTAATGAGGTAGCTTCTTATGTTTTTGTATAAATAGGAGAGCCTTCTCTGCATAAAGGTATGTGTAAAGTTTGGAGTTATGCTCATTTTTTGAATAAATAATTAGATTTTGCACCATACTCATAAGTGTTCTTTCACTTTGATTTGGTTTTGCTTGCATATGGAGATTATTCACTTGCCATCCTCATGCATCATTGGATTGGCCACCTTAATGAGTGTAAGGTTGTATCATAATTTCATTCATTTATTTATGTTTAGTTTAGTTTTTTTATGAAACCAGCTCAAAAAATAGAATAAAAGAGAGATCAATGCCTTAGAAATCAGCCACTTAAAGGGGGAAACCTCCTATACATTACATAAATGAAAAATTCTTGGATGATAAAAACGACAAAACCTCCTTCTATATATAGGAATCCATGGGGTCACAATATAATCCTAGACGACCTTACAATAATAATCTAAGGGCACAATAATAACAATATTGGGGTTACAAGGGTACAACAATAATAATAAGGGGGTAACATTAACAACAATAACGCACTATACTAATAATATAGGGACCTATCTTGCCTCTCTCCTTCAAAAAAGTGTTTTTCTCAATGCCTGAGTAGCTCCAGATGCTTCTGTATAAAATTATCATCTTCCTATGTAGAATATTGAGTGGGTAAGTTCTTCCACTTGATGAGATACTCTGAAATTGATCGATTTCGTAGCTGTCGAGTTCTTGTTTCTGTGACTGCTTCAGGTTCCAATATGATTTTTCCTTCCTCATCGGTTTCCGAAAGTATTGTTTGAATTGGAACTTTTTCACTTATAACCTTCTTTAAGCATGAAACATAGAAAAATAGATGCACTCGTGAAGAAGAAGGAAGCTCCAATTTGTATGCCATAGTACCAATATTTTGCAACACCTTGTAAGGACCATATTACTTTGGTGATAATTTATTATCCTTCTTAGCTTGCTTGAGGGACATTTGTCAGTAGCTGGGCTGAAAAATACCCAATCTCTTACATCAAAAATTCTCTCGCAGTGATGTTGATCTACTTGTTGTTTCATTCGATTTTGTGCCAAATTTAGGTTATCCTTTAAGATTTGCAGAACTTCTTGTTGATGCTCGATGTGATCTTCCATTGCTTGAACCTTAGAATTTCTCTTAAAGATGATGTGATGGAAGGTGGATGATATCAATAAAGTTCCATAAATGGGGTCATTTTTGCTGTAGTGTGGAAGGAAGTGTTATACCACAATTTAGGGAGAGGTAACCACTTGACCCATTGTGTTTTCTTATTAGATACAAAACAATGAAGATATCCTTCCAAACATTTATTCACTATCTCAGTTTGACCATCAGATTGAGGATGATAAGATTAGATATAAGCTAGTTGAGTACCTAAACAAGAAAATAATAACATCCAAAAATCTCCAGTAAAAATGGGATCTCTGTCACTTACAATAATCTTTGGGTTTCTATGTAGCTTTTGAATTGTTTCCATAAATGCATTAGCAACTATAATTTCCTTAAATGAATGAGATAATGCACAAAAGTGTGCATACTTGGTAATTCTATCAACTACCACCATGATGACACTCTTTCCTTCAGACTTAAGTAAACCTATGATAAAATCCATTGAAATCTCCTCCCAACGTTGACTTGGAATGGATAAAGTTTTTAGAAGACCTGAGGTCTTAATTGTCTCAACTTTATTTTGTTGGAAAACCAAACATTCCACCACAAAATTTTGAATATCAGATTTAAGGCGATCCCAAAAAAAAATATTTCTTCACCCTATGGTAAGTTTTTAAAAATCCTGAGTGTCCTCTTAAAGGAGAAGTGTGCAATTCCAAAAGAATCTTTTGTTTTAGTTGGAAATTCTTACAAATATTTGTACCATAAGGAATCATTTTTCCAACTAAATGTATCAGATGTACTAGGATCTTGCTGCAACTTTTGAATGAGTGTCCAAACTTCTTCGTCCTTCTTCCATTCATCCCTTGCTTTGGTTATCCAATCTGGTTAGATAATATAAATGGCACAAAGCAATGCTTCCACCTATTCATCCTTTCTTGAGAGTGCATCTGCAAAAACATTTAACTTCCATTTTTTGTATATGATTTCAAATTCATAACTCAACATCTTTGTGACGCATTTTTGTTGCTCTTCTGAAGATAGTCTTTGCTCCAAAAATTATTTAAGACTATCATGATCAATTTTTACCTTGAAGTGTCTTCTCATTATGAAAGGTCGCCACTTCTTCAATGCATGTAGTATTGCAAACATTTCCTTCTCATAAATAGCTTTATGTAAATAATTTATTTTGATTGGATGACTTTCAAAAGAAATGGGTCTTCCTTTTTGCATTAAAACATCACCAATTCCATCTCCTAAGGCATCAAATTCCATAATAAAGGTTTTTGTGAAGTCTGGCATAGCTAAGACTGGTGCTAGGAACATTGCCTCTTTAGGATGTTCATGGGCCTTAGTTGCTTCAACTGTCCATGAAAATACATCTTTATTAAATAATTTTGTTAGAGGTGCTTCTATTCTCCCATAATTCTTAACAAACTTGGACTAATACCCTGTTAACCTGAAAAATCCTTGCAACTGCTTTATGGATGTGGGCACTTTGCATTCTTTAATGGCTTTAATTTTGTTAGGGTCTACCTTAACACCCTCGTGAGATACAATATGACCCATATATTCCACCTCTTGTACTCCAAAGAAACATTTGGATGTTTTTGCATATAATTGCTTCTCCTCTAGTAGTTTGAGCACCCTGTCAATATGTTGAACATGATCCTTCCAAGACTTGTTATAGATTAGTATATAATCAAAAAATACTAGCACAAATTTTCTAAGGGTTTGAAAATGGAATTCATCAACCCTTTAAATGTAGAAGGTGCATTGGTAACGCCAAAAAGCATGACCAAAAATTCATAATAACCCTCATGATTTTGAAATATTGTTTTTGGAATATCTTCAGTCTTCATTATAATTTGATGATATCTTGAACGAAGATCCAACTTGTTAAAATAAATTTCTCCATGTAATTCATCAATCATAGGAATGGGAAATTTATCTTTAATAGTGAGCTTATTGATTTGCCTATAATTTGGACACATGCACCCTGATCCATCCTTCTTGTGCACCAATACTACTGGAGCATAGAAAGAAATTTGACTAGGTTGAATTATACCAGCCTCTAACATTTCTGCAATCATATGTTCAATTACGCTCTTTTGGACATAAGGATATCTATAAGGCATGATGTTTGGAGGAACACTTACTGAATCAAATGAATAGCATGATCATTATCACGAATAGGTGGGAGTCCTTTGGGAGTTTCAAACACTTTGGAATGATTGTACAAGAATTTTTGGAGATATGGAGAAATAGATGATTTTGATTTTGGAACTTCTAGTGAGCATAATTGTGCAATTACACCTTGTTGTTCTTTCTTCAGAAGATTTGTCATGAAATTAAAGCTTATTATCTTTCCCAGCTTCCCTATGATACCCCGTAATTCAACTTCCTTTCCTTCCAACAAAAATTTCAAGAAAAGTTCTTGAAAATTAGAAACTACCGTCCCCAAAGATTGTAACCATTGTACTCCTAGTACAACATCAACACCTCCCATTGGAATGGAAAGCATTGGACTATTCAATACATATTCCCCCATGGTTAGCTTGATATTATGACATTTTCCAGACCAATTTATAGTTCCTCCATTTGCAGCCATCACTTGACATTCTGGTGCTGAGTATAGGAAACAATTCAATTCCTTGGCTACCTTACAATGAATAAAATTATCAGTACTATCTGAATAAATCAACACTATTACCATTTTCTTCTTGATATGTCCTTCTATCTTGAGAGTTTGACGAGTGGTAATTCCTGCCAATGCATTACACGATATGGTCAGACTCATTTCCTCTTCTTGTAGGGTTGGTTCCTGGGGTATATCCTCTCCTTTTGAAGTTACTTGTTCATTTTCTTCCTCCTCTTCACAATCTATGTAAAATAATTTATTCTCAGCACACTTATGACCTTTAGTGTATTTTATATCACAATTGTAGCAAAGCCATTTTTCTCTTTTTTCTTATAATTGTTGTGGTGTCAACCTTGTAGGTTGTGGAAGTCTAGGAGTAGCAACACTTCCATCTTTATAGATGTGAGTGGTAGGCTTCCTTATCGCCATAACTTTACATATCTCTCTTGTAATTTTGATATCTCATGTTGTGTTTATTCGTCTTCATGAATCATAGTAGAGCCTTCTGAAGGCTTAATGGGTGTTGAATTCTTCTTAGGGGGGATTTTAGAACCCAATAATGATATATGTTCTACAATATGCTCTTGGAATCAATTCAAACAGTTTTTTCACACAAGACTTATGCAATTCAAAAAAATACACACAATTTTCTTGCTTTTGAGGAGCTCTATATTGAAACTGAATTATCTCTGTGATTTTGAATCTTCAATATCTGAAATTTGGCCCTATAGTAGCCCTCTGAATCTTAAATATCTTAAATTTGACCCTGTAGTAGCCCTCTGAATCTTCTTTCAAATGCCACGGGTCTGACCTAATTTTTATTCTTCAAGGAAATGTTATTCCCAATCTCCCATAATGACCTAATTATGGACTGGTTCAGTTGGACGAACTTGTACTACGTGCCACGTGTCACTATTACCTCCTTCGGCTCTGAAATTGATACATAGGAAAGTACAATCTGTGTACTTGTGGTCACTTCTTACGTAATTCCAATTTGATGCTCAGAGAGATAGTTATGATGATTTTCCCATGGTCACCTCTTTGAGATGAAATTCGGGAGCCTGAAAAACCCTAAATTCCATAGATAATATCTCTGATAATATTGTAAACCAAGATCTGAAATTGTTACATGATGTTCCTCAGGATTTCAGCTCTGTGTGATAAAAATTTCAGCTTCTAAACCTTTGTATAAAATACGTTATAGTGAAAATTCCACGATGATCTGTTTTAGATTAAATTCAGGAGCCTAAAAAAACCCTATCTTCCAAAGATCATATCTCCGTAAATATTTTGAACCAAGATCTGAAGTTTCTACACTACTTTCCTCGTGATTTCGGCTTCATGTGCTAAAAATTTAAGCTTCTGAATCTTCTTAGAAGAAACTTTATAGGAAAATTTCCCCAATGATCTATTTGGAGCAGCGAAACCCTAGAATCCAAAGCTCTGATACCAAATGTAATGAAACCAACTAAAAAATAAAAGAAAAGAGAGATCAATGCCTTAGAAATCAGCCACTTCGAGGAGGAAGCCTCCAATGCATTACATGAATGAACAATTCTTCGATGATACAAATGAAAAAACCTCCTATATATAGGAGTCCATGGGGTCACAATATAATCCTAGCCAACCTAATAATAATAATGTGAGGGCACAATAATAACAATATTGGGGTTACAAGGATACAACAATAACAATAAGGGGGTAACACTAACAAAAATAAGGGACTATACTGGTAATATAGGGACCTAACATAGTTTTCATTTCATGCTTTGTTATTATTTCCTTTTTGTTCATTTGCATGCATTCATAGGTTAAGTTTTCCTATGCTCAATTTGTTTGTGTGCTCTTGCAGGTTTAGATGGACTGGTCACTTTGCTTTCATTGTAGTTGAGATTGTTTAAATTTCAATTCATGATTTTCAATTCTTGCAAGAAGTTTAGATTTTGAATTCATGAAGTGTGCCTAGATTAAATTTCCAATTCTATGCAAGTGTGTCATAGTTTAGATTTATATCTATGCATGTGTGATAGTTTAGATTTCCACTTATACATATGTGGTAGATTGTATTTCTTATTTTTCATAGATTAAAGATTTCTTGTTTTTCTAGACTAGATTTTCTTTCATTATCGTAAATTTACTTTCTTGTTAATTTTGATTTCAATCATGGAAGTAGATTAGTTTTTCCACTCATACTAGTGTGTGTAGTAGATTAAGATTTCAATTCTAGTAAGTGTGTTTTGAATGCTTTCGTAGATTACATTTCCTATTTTCATAGATTTCATTAGATTAAGTCTGATTTCAATCATGCAAGTATGTGTATAGATCAACTTTTAATTTCATGCAAGTAGATTAGATTCATTTTCATTCCTAGATTAAAAGATTTATTTTCAAGAGATTCTTTGCACAAATTTTGTGAGTAAGATTTGAATTTCCTTTCATAGATTAAGTTTTTTTCGTCACATAGATTGATTTTAGTTTCATTATGTTTCTGGTTTGTCATCATTTGATTTCGTAGTTAGATTAATTTAAATTGAAGGTTAATTTCTAGCATATATAGTGCACAAATGCTTCACAAGTTTTACGAAACTCTCGGGTTGACAATTAAATGATAGATAATTAAATTGCCTCAACATTTTGACGTCGTTGTCGAGGAAGTGTGCATAGAAACTAGCCTTCAATCTAGAGTTTATTTTAAGTTTTTGTTTTTATTTTATTTTCCTAGATACATGGTTAAAACGTGTAGATTCATAAATCATTTAGCTGCATACATTTCAATCATTTTTGTTAAAAAATAAACAAAAAAAATCGATACTAAACCATTTATGGATGAAATATCTCGAATGTAGATCAAACATTCTTTGGAGTGCAAAAACTATATTGAAGTGTGGTTTCAGCGAGTAAATATGTCACAACATTCATTCATCCTTCAACTAATATTTGCGCTGGATCCAAAAATGAAAACGATTTCTCATGTCATCACACGCAATCAAGTACATTTTGCAAATTTGGATAAGAGCATTTCATAAATTTTAATCCGTAAATGGCTCTATTGGAAACATTCATATACTTAAAAAAAAAAAAAATCCTTTCAAATAGCATAGAATAAAGTAAAAAAAATAAAATCCGATTTGGTTCTTAATTTAATTCTTGATTAAATTTTCAAATTTTTAAAATTTTTATAATTTTCATTTCTTTCGTTTCTTTTTATTTTCCCTGGATTTCTAGTGGTGCACACAGAAATATTTTCAATAAAAAAAATCATGTTTATGAATAAGGAAAATGTAAAATTTGAAAAAAAATCAATTCTCTTTTTTTTTTTTTTCATTTCCAAAAGAGTTGACAAATTGAGAATAGAATTTGTATCAACCTTCAATCTATGAATACTAAACAAGCTGAGAAAAAATCTATGAGATACAGTTTTATGGGTAGAAAACATGGGAGATCAAAATTGGGGCTGGACGATGGCATTGCCTTCGAGAGGGCCAATGATACCGAGATTTGGCCTTATGCCTTCAACCAGCTCTTCAATAATTCCATGGTCTGCACTGATAATAACAAGAGCCCACGAACAACCCACGAACTAGCAATTGATTTTGTTAATGAGAGCATTTGATAGAATGCCTAATAACCTGAAAACTACATTTTTAAAATGCATTTTTTGACAAAATTAAAATGAATCTCAAAAAAATAAAAGATGGGTTTTTCTTAGAACGGGGTGAATTATGTTCAATGTGAGCGATGTCCTCAAATTCGTAACCATTTGAGAGATCTTTGAGATTCTTCGAAGCCTTATTTGCTAGAATGTATAACAGCCTAAAAAAATCATTTTTAAAACACATTTTATGACCAAATGAAAATGAATATCAGAAAAATAAAACATGGGTTTTTCTTAGAAAGGGGTAAATTAGGTTTCTCATGAGTGATTTCCTTAAATTCGTAACCATTTGAGATATTTTTGAGGTTATTTAAAGCCTTATTTGCTAGCTTGCGTGAGAAAAACGGTTTCTAATTTAATGCATTGATTCAATTGCGACCATGATAGAAGGAGAAGATCTGATCTCCCTTATCTACAGGAGGCATGGAGTGATGTTTTAATATTTTTTTTTTATTTTTTTAAATATTTGATTAATTTTTAGATTTTAATTATATTGTATGTTATTACCAAATAAATAAATATTTAAAAAAAGATGTGTCTTAAAAATTGATGTGAAATTCATGATTGGAGCAAATTCAGAAAAATTTTGTGTGATGGTTTATTTAAACACACCCATCAAAGCAAGAAACAAAGGAAAAGAACGAGAAAACACAAGACAAAATTAATCGAATAAAGACGCAATAGCTCACTTTAACTAAATTTAATTGTAAACTAAATTTTGTTAACATTGAGTTTTTGCATTATCGAAATAATTTTGTCTAATATTATGTTTTAAAGAATGATGTAGTGAAGAAGAAAAACCACAAGAGCACTTTATCTACAGGGTCGAATGGCGAATTTTGATCGAAGATTATTTTGGAGGAATCATTAAACTTTCAAAAATTAATATTTCTTTGTTATGGTTCAAACGTAAATTGAGGAAATTGTGCATATCGTCATTTTTTTTAGAAATTGGATTTATGATCGCAATTGTGAAATTGGACTAACCATGATAATTTGAAATGAAGACATGCTATAAACCTGTTTTACTAAGCATTAATTATGCAAAAAAAAATTGTAGGCACCGAGAGTAATTGATCACTTCTCTTTGAACACACTTACGTTTTATAGCAATGTTAGTGTCATGTTTTTTATTCAGGTTCCAGGACAATCAGAGAATTGAAGGAAGCCAATTTATGCATGATTGTTTTTCTACTACCAATTTCAAGAAACATGAATCAATTAGATCCATTTCTATCATCCATAAATGCCATCACTTTTCCTCTCCAAACTCACAAGCTATTCAAACATTTTCTCTAAACATCATCGTCACCATTTTCCTTGCAAGTGTCGCATGTTTCATTCACATTTTCCATAATTTCCATTCATTTTTAGTAACTCATTAATAAATACATTCAACTCGCTTACATGTTGCTTTTTCTTTTTTGTTTCCGTTCACTTGTTTACCTTTTTTTCATTTCCATTTCCATTAAATATATCCTACTTGATGCAAATTTTCATCCATGATCTTTCCAAAATCATTATTCCATACTCATGTTAGATGATGGGGGATTCATTAATGCCTCCCTTCTAACAAGTCTTGGCCTATCGACATCAACACATTATCTAGGTTCAATACTAGAGTCTTTATTAGTACCTTGAGACTTGTATGCATTAATGAAAAGTTCTCTCGCTGAAAATCATGGGAATAAATAAATGTCCCTTGATCGTTGGATCTTGCAAGTGGCTCGACATCAACTCATCTATTCACACTTCGCAAGATGTACTTAGGTACCTTGGAACTCATTAACATTAATGGCGATTTTGTCTCGCATTGATTAACAACATTCATTAATGGTCGGTAATCTAATGACTTCTCTTCATGCTCGACAACAATACATTTTTCATATGACTAGAATTATACCATCAGAATTTGTAGCAGGTGATGACTATTTCACTTCAGCATTTTGCAGTGAATACAACAGATTTAGCAGCAGAAATAAAGAATCCACTTTCACGACCTCATCCATCATTTATGCAACCAAGAATCAGATGAAATTCTACATTATATTGCATGATTCAACAGTAGGATCTACACTTCTCTACATATGCACAATTTTTCCACTTCTTAAGTAAATAAAGGTATGTTATTTTCTAGCTTTTAATCATAAAATTCCTTGAATACTGAAATTATAATTTTTGGAAAATTATTTACCATATTTCCTTTCTCATTTAAAAACTGAAAACACCTTTAGTTAGGGGGAAGGAACATCCATTATGATCACTTTTCATATCACTTCATTTCGTTTCACTTCATTTCATCCTATCATACTTGTCCGAATCAATTATGATTGCATTATGGTTCAAAAATTGTATGATTTGCGAAATGAAAACTAAATAATGAGCATATTATATGGTCGATTTAAAGATGCATTCTCAAAATGTTAAGGAGCCTTGTTGCAACAAAAAGAAACAATGTATTGATACACAAGAACCAATACTAATTAAAATTTGGTTGCCACACAAGAACCAACCAAACATTTTTCAATTCAATAGATGACAAGGAATACTTTGCAAAAAAAAATGAAATTGTCAAATATAATCGAATGCAAAGTTTAAAGAGCATTGACATAAACTAAGCTCATTCAAAAGCAAAGACGTTGTAAGCAAATCAAAGGAATTAATGCAATATTTGCATGAGGACATGCAATCACTCTAGTTTGGGGGTATGTTGGGTTTCAAAATGTCTTTAAAATGACATATACTTTCACTTCATTGACACCTCATTTCAATTTTATCACCTTCATTCCATCACTTTGTCACTATATAACCCTACATATCTATCATCATATGGTTTCATAATTTTATTTTCCTAAAATTAAAATTTTCAAGTGTTTATAGTGAATTAATGATTAAAAATTAGAAAAATGACATATACTTGCTAATATCTAAAAGTGGCTTGAGTTTCATGACAAATGTAGGTCATTTGGAAGCTTCCAAGACACTCTTATGTGGCCTACAAGGATCAATTTCGAATTGTCTTCAAGATTGGAAGAAGATTTGGGATAGGAATCAACCATATCTCATGGAGAAAAATCATAGATAAAGGAGTATGTTTCTAATTGGTTGAGATTTTTAGGGATCTAGGGAGAGAATAGTGGATCCTCATTAATGAGATAGTTTTTTATGTTTTTGTATAAATAAGAGAGTCTTCTCCTCTCAAAGGCATGTGTAAAGTTTTGATTTATGCACATATTTTGAATAAAAAATTAGATTTGGCACCATAATCATGAGTGTTATTTCACTTTTATTTGGTTATGCTTGCATATGGAGCTTCTTCACTTACCATCCTCATGCATCATTGGATTGGCCACATAAATGAGTGTGATATTGTATCATAATTTCATTCATTTCTTTATGTTTAGTTTAGTTTTCATTTTATGCTTTGTTATTATTTCCTTTCTGTTCATTTACATTCTTTCTTAAGTTCAGTTTTCATACGTTCATTTTGTTTGTGTGCTCTTGCAGGTTTAAATGGATTGGTCACTATGCTTTCATTGTAGTTGAGATTGTTTAGATTTCAACTCATGCTTTTCAATTCTTGCAAGAAGTTTATATTTTGAATTCATGAAGTGTGCCTAGATTAACTTTCCAATTCTATGCAAGTGTGTCATAGTTTAGATTTCTATTTATGCATGTGTGATAGTTTAGATTTCCACTTATACATATGTGGTAGATTAGATTTCCTATTTTTCATAGATTAAATATTTCTTTCTTTTCTAGACTATATTTTCTTTCATTAGCATAAATTTACTTTATTATTAAGTTTAATTTCAATCATGCAAGTAGATTAGTTTTTCCATTCATGCAAGTGTGTATAGTAGAAAAAGATTTCAATTCTAGTAAGTGTGTTTTGAATGATTTCCTAGATTATATTTCCTATTTTCATAGATTTCATTAGATTAAGTCCAATTTCAATCATGCAAGTATGTGTATAGATCATCTTTTCATTTCATGCAAGTAGATTAGACTTATTTCCATTCCTATATTAAAAGATTCATTTTCAAGAGATTATGTGCACAAATTTTGTGAATAAGATTTGAATTTCCATTCATAGATTAAATTTTTTCCTTTACATAGATTGATTTAAGTTTCCTTATGTTTCTGGTTTGTCATAATTTGGTTTCGTAGTTATATTAATCTAATTGAAGGTTAATTTATAGCTTATATAGTGCACACATGCTTCGCAAGTTTTACAAAACCCTTGGGTTGACAATTAAATGATAGGTAATTAAATTGCCTCAATCGTGTACTAACTGGTTTTTCATTTTTCATATTAAATCTTTTTAACACCTTTTGTATATACTCATTCTAACACAATGTTAATTTATGAATTTTCCTGTCTCTAGTTATTCTCATACCAAGGATTTGTTCTGCAACTCCCAAATCCTTCATTGAAAATGAATTTACCAGTTTTCCTTTGAGCACATTTATTTCATGCATGTTAGTCCCTGCAACAAGCATGTCATCTACATACAATAACAATATAATATAGTTGCCATCATTTTTCTTTTTCAAATAAACACAATGATCAGAGTGACATCTAGTATAACCTTGTTTAGACATAAACTTGTTAAATTTTAGATACCACTTCCTCGGATCCTGTTGTAAGCCATACATGCTCTTCTTCAACCTGCACACAATTTTTTCCTTCCATTTGACCTCATATCCTTGTGGTTGTTGCATATAGATCTATTCTTCCAAATCTCCATGGAGAAATTTTGTCTTTACATCTAATTGTTCAAGATGCAAATCTTTCGATGCTACAAGACTTAAAATAGTTTTTATTGAAGTCATTTTAACAACAGGAGAAAATATTTCATCAAATTAAATACCTTTCTTCTGTGCAAACCCCTTCATCGCAAATCTATCTTTGTACCTCTGTTCTCCTCCATCTTCCTCCTTCAACCTGTAAACGCATTTATTCTACAATGTTGTTTTACCTGCAAGAAACCTGACTAAGTCCCAAGTCTGGTTATGCATTAAGGATTCCATCTCTTATTTCATGGCTAGCTCCCACTTCTTCCTAGTTTCTACCTGCATTTCTTATTCATAACATTTTGGTTCACCAAAATCAGTCAACGATACATAATATAATGAAGGAGAGTATTGTTCAGGGGGTCTTCTTATTCTGGTAGATCTTCTGACACCACTTTTAGATGTTTGAGGTGCCTATTGATGTTGTGGTGGTTGTTTTTGTTGTGGTTGTTGATTGTTATTATTTTCAGAAACCTTTACTTCTTCTGTGATCTCATCAAGAACTGTGTATTCTTTGTTTTCTTTTTCCTATTTATTTTCATGCCATTGATCCTTATACAAGACATTTTCATTGAATATTACATCTCTGCTCCTAATGATTTTTTTCTTTTCATAATCATATAAGCGATAACCAAAATCATTAATACCATATCCAATAAAGGTACATTTCTTTTATTTTGCTTCAATCTTTGTTCTATTTTCGTTATTAATATGGACAAAAGCCTCACAACCAAAAGGCTTTAAAAAATATTATTTTACCTTTTTACCTATCCATGCTTCCTCTAGAATACCACCATCCAAGGAAATTTAAGGCCCTTTGTTTATTAGATAAACAACAGTATCTACAACATCTGCCCAAAATTGTAAAGGCAATCTTGCATGCAATCTCATGCACCTTGCACGCTCCATGATTGTCCTGTTCATCCTTTCTGACACACCATTTTCATGTGGGGTTCTTGGAATTGTCTTCTCTTTGCAAATTCCATGCTCTGAACAATTCCTATCAAAATCTTTGCTGCAATATTCACCTCCATTGTCTGATATGAGACACAACTTATTTCCTGTCACAATCTCAACCAAATCTTTCCTTTTCTTGAAAGTATCAAATACATCAGATTTTTTCTGAATACAATAAATCCAAGTTTTTCTAGTTGCATCATCAATAAAAGTAACATAATAACGAGAGCCATTGAGAGATGATA
Source organism: Pinus albicaulis (assembly GCA_034641835.2). Taxonomy (NCBI): domain Eukaryota; kingdom Viridiplantae; phylum Streptophyta; class Pinopsida; order Pinales; family Pinaceae; genus Pinus; species Pinus albicaulis. The sequence goes on from JAXQQM020076816.1 coordinate 191,579, forward strand.
TCTAAGCAGGTCCCCATACATCTCTATGCATAAACTCTAAATTTTCGCTCTTCTTTTCTTTCCTAACTCTAAGAAATATGAATCTCTTTTGTTTTCCATAAACATAATTCTCACATAAATCCAAATCAATATTATTCAAACCTGGCAACAAATTTCTTGAGTAAAGAATCTTCATCCCCTTCTCACTCATGTGTCCAAGCCTATGATGCCATAATGTTGCATCTGCTCCACTAGAGTTTAAAGAAATAACACAATTAGAAATACCATTCCATAAATACACTACCAACATTTTGTGCTTTTGCTATTACCAGGGATCCTTTAGTGAACTTCCAGGTTTTATCTGTAAAAGTTTTCACACAACCTTCACCACCTAACTGCCCTGTTGAAATCGGATTTTTCTTCAGATCTAGAACATGCCTTACCTCCTTTAATAACCATTGGTTTCCATTCTACTGATTTACAAGAAATTTACCCATTCAAACGATTTTACAAGGTTTATCATCACACAAATGAACCTATCCAAAATATCCCTGAACATAGTCATGAAAATGTTTCTTATTAGGTGTGGCATGGAATGAGGCCCCTAAATCTACCACCCATGCATCAATAGAATTTTTTGAAGAAAAAATCAAAGCATCTTGTAACACACCACCTGTCACATTTTCTTCATGATTGTTTTCCTATTGCGCATCTCCTTATTTTCCCTTCTGAGACTTCCAGTCTTTCTTCAGGTATCATTTCTTTCCACGTTTCCAGCACACGATCCCCGATTTGGACTTGGATCTACCTTTCCTTGATTTAGGGTGATATCCTGAGATATTTCCTCTTTCCATTTTTCTTCCCTAGTCTCTGCACTCAAAGCATTACCCGATGTCTCACTAGAGCTTTTCCATCGCATTTCTTCGCTAAGGATATCATTGATAAAATCATCAAAATTTAAGTACTAGTTTCAGAGACAAAGTTAGTAATGGCCATAACTAAACCATTCCAAATTTTTGGCAATGAGCATATAAATAAAAGATCCCTAAATTCATCATCAAAGTTTACCCCTACATAACTTCGCTGACAAGTAACCGTATTAAATTCATTTAAATGGCCAACAACAGATCCACCTTCCAACATATTCATATTAAATATATGTTTCATAATAAATACCTTATTTGAGGCCGAGATTCTTTTCATATAGTTTCTAAAATTCTGTCATTAAACCCTCTATTGTTGTTTCCTTCGAAATATTGAAGGCTACCGACACTGATAGGCACAGCCGTATTATTCCAAGGGCCTTTCTGTCGAGAATATCCCATTCTTCATCTATCATACCCGATGGCTTCTTTGTTTTTATGCTCAATGGTAGGTATAGATCTTTCTGATATAGGTAATATTCCATCTGCATCTTCCACAGCGGGTAGTTTTTGCCGTTGAAATTCTCGACCCTAAACCTACCATTTTCCGCCATTGCTCCCACTCGAACCAGGAACCTTTCTTTCCTGCGATTTTATTAGCCAAATAAACCTTCAACTTTGATACTAGCTGTTAGAAAATTATATATTACAGAGCATTGGAACACATAAATTATGTGGAAACACAAACACATAAATAACATATAAAAAAAGAGAGACATAGATATATGTGGTTCACCCAACTTGGGCTACATCCATGGAAACAACCAGTCCTTCCTTTCTATTATCCAGCAAAATGAAGAGATGCAACCTACAACAGATCCACTATAATATCAGCTAATCTCTCACATAGTCCCCCTTTATGTTTCTCGCTCAGAATATACACACGATACATATTCATAATACAATACCCTCATACAACAAAGGGGTTGCCTTCTAGGGAAAAAAACCCTAAGTTAAACATAAATTCTACCATCATAACATCTTCCTAATGAACAACCCAGAATGACTACGAAATTACAATATTTTATAAGGTAATTTCACATCTATTTTTAGCTTCAGGGGCGCTGCTCCCAAAATCCCCTGCTAGGGGGGCTCCAAAAGGTCACTGTTGCACCCCCCTGGACCCCCTAATAGTGATCAAATGATGAGCAATGTTGCTGCCCATTAAGAACATGGGTCCAACGTAGTGATACATCCAAATAAAGAAGATAATCGGGCTCCACACCCAACAAATTCTAGGAAATCAAGGCATACAGTTGGAAATCATGATTTCCATTAGACCAAAACCCACAGGTGTTATTCAATGATTGCATTGCTAGAGATAAAGATCCATGAGAGTTGGTTAGTTCATGTCCTGAAACACCCGAGGAGTGTTGGTTTATATAATTTCCAACAATAAGCCCACCCCCCATTGTGAGTTGGGTGTGTATCGAGCTCGTGACCTATGCTCTAATTCCAATTGTTGGAAATCAAAATTTCCATTGGAACAAAATCCGCAGGTGTTAGTTAATGATCACATTTCCAGAGATAAGGATCCACAAGAGGCAGTTATTCCATGTCATGAAACACACAAGGAGTGTTGAGTTATCCAATTTCCAACAACATATAATTAAAATGAGTGGAAAATAGGTTCCATATCCTTTCCACTCGCATGCCATTTATCTTAACATTATACCTGGTGGACTAGTGGAGCATAAGGGAGGCATAAAATATATATCATAATTCATTGGCATAAGAGAATCCTTGGATAAACAAGTTAATTTTCATGCATCCAAATTCATAGATAAGTGTAGTTGACTTAAAAGTACTTCTATTACAAATTTAAAAACCTATGCATGTCTACTTTGCCCTAGAATGCATTCTATAGCTCTTAACATGCATTTCCTAGATTGTGGATAGAAGAGAAACTTTGTTTTCAAGTACAATTGATTATAAGAGTGGACTCATGGCACATAATAAAAAGGGTTCTACTTGATTGAATGAATAATTCAAATAATTTTTCAAAACATGATTAGATCTTCAACATGGCTTCAATGTCCATTTTTATAATGATATTGTGCCTTTTTTTTAAATGGTAAAAACCATGTAAGAAGTTAGCTTTGTAGGAATAATGCATGCATTTGGATATAAATCAAGAATATATGCAATATGGTTTTTTCAGATAAAATTAAACAAAAAAATAATGTGGACATTTTCCTTATATTATGCAAATGATAATCTGAATTTTCCTTTTAATTTAGTACTCTACTAGAAGGTGGTAGTGGTAGGGAAGAAAAAAGGTGTATGGGAGAAGAAAGTTGGTCAAAATAATTTAAGATAATGAGGTAGTGAAGGGTGGTGATGAATCGAAAGGTGATGGTGAGGAAAATAAGGATTTAAACAATATGAATAAATATAATACTCTTCATCTATTGTTGAGAATGTTCTCTCTTTTTCTAGGATTGGAAATGCTCATCCATATAATTCCTAGTCTTTTGTGGAGTATTTCACAATATTATTCAAATCCATTGTTACCTTGAAAATTACCTTATGATTATTCACATTAGGTTATGTATACTACACCTTAGTTCAATTTAAATTCCAATCCATTAAGGAATGTGATTAAAATGAGTGGAGGCAAGGGGTTCCATCTCGTTTCCTCTCACATTCCATGTATCTCAACATTTATACCTAGTGGGCTAGTGGAGCGTAAGGGTGAAAATAAGGTAGATAATAGTGCATTTACCTAGGATAATACTTGGCTAAAAAACATATTTTTCATGCATATGAATCCATATATAGGTGTAGGTGACTTAAAAGTGCTTTGAGTTCAAATTTCAAAACATATGCATGGCTATTTTTCCTTAGGAATGAATTGTAAAGCTCTTAACATTCATTTCTTGGATTATGGAAATGAGATAAAATTTGTTTTCAAGTGCAATAGATTATAGGAGTGGAGTCATTGCATAGGATAAAAGTGATTCTAGCTAATTGAATGAAAAGTTCAAATATTTTTTTAGAACATGATTGGATCCTTAAAATAGCCTTAGTGTGAAATTGTATAATAATGATGTGAAATTTTTAGAAATGGTAAGTAAGAAGGTAGTTTTATAGGTCAAATGCATGAATTTGGATATAAATAAAGAATATATGCAATGTGGGTTTTTTGACGAGTATGAAACAATAAATAGTGTGGAAATTTTCCTATTGTAAAACTTATATTTAATTCTTCTTTGATCTTATGAGCGAAACTGAAATTTATATAGTCTCTAAGTAGTAACAATCTTCAAACGTCTATTGCTATGAATCATAACAAGATATTATGACTTAAAGTCTTAATGCTATAATCCAGATTAAGGGATAAGACTTCGACTTATTGTGTAACAGTGTATGGATATTGATTATCCAAATGTTATCCATCAAATCTCGTTCTGCAGCACTTGATCCTATTATGACACAATGATGCCTACCATGGTGTGGCATCATGATTCCATGGTGCTCTTACAAGATACCTAATGTAACTATTCACCACTTACCTTGTTGACAGAAATGTTGAATGCATTGCGATGGTGAGACATCTACCTTATTAGTGTGCTTGACAAGTAGGTAACCATATTGATGTTTTTTTCTACATGCTTCAATGTTTGTTTGTTTTTAGATGTTCCTTGACATGCGCCAACCTACAATCTTACTACAGGATTGGAGGAAAACTACAAATTATTTCAAATATTGCAACTTTCACTTTTTAGTTTTCTTTTACAAAGAAAACATATAAAACAAAAAAAATATTGGACATATTACCTTTGAAAATATTTCTTGCAACCTCTGTAGTTATGATAAAATTTATATGTATGAATGATGAAAAAATTATCCAAAAAATATGGTCATCGATAGCTTCCAAAAAGGTGAAATGGTTAAAATAAATTAGGAAAGTGACAAAAAGGGGATAATTCCTTGACCCATCAGTGTGCTCAATACCTTGATTTGATTTATTCTCAATCAAGAACTTTATATGAGGTCATCCCTACTTCTCCTTGACCTTTGTCTAATCCTCCATGAACCAAACTAGGATTGTATTTTGATGGTGTCATTGCTTCCATTTATTCTGATGTTGTGAGCCAATTAGCTACTCAACTAGGGAAATTGATTGTAACATCCCAATCCCTAGCAAGTGTATATAGTTCTCAACAAGCACATTATTCTGAGGAAAAAACTAAGGTTAATACGGTGTAGTCCAAAACATCAAATAATCCTCAGCAAATTAGCGGGAAAAGGAAAAATAAAAATAAAAGGAATAACTTTGAACCTGCTCAAGAGACTACACAAAACCAACCCAACCAGGGTGGGAGCATGAATGAGAAACACTGTAAGGTTAAATTCCCTTGTAAAATTTTTTCATTGATACCATTCAACTCACGAGTGCCCATGTAAGGATGAATTTCACCATATTATCGTGCCACAAGAAGCCACACAACAACTGACTATCTTGGCTCATCCATTCCTTACCCAACCACAATAAAAAATGGTTGCTCACACTCCTCCACCTCCACAAGGGGGAAATAAGGGTCACTATTTTACTCCTGGAAGCAATGCACTTGTTCCCATGTGTAATGATAAAATTAAATGGTCCATGAGAGAAAAATATTATGACACTCCAAAGTCGAGTTCTACTTCCAAGGACTCAACCAACCTTATTGCGTCCAATGGAACTCTAACATTAGTTAAGTCTTTGGAACTAGTATTTCTCCCACCTAAGGGTGTTCTCCGTAAGTTGACATAGAATTCTAATGTGTGGGATTCCCAACACTATCATGTTGATGAGGATTTAGCCCAAGCACCTTGTGCCATGTCTGCTCTAGAGGTTTTGCAGAGTTGTCCCACACAATGTAAAGCCTATTTTAATGTTATCGAAGGGGTGGATCCCTTAGAGTCAAGCTTGATCACATTTGACATTAATGCTCCTCTCTTTAGACTCTCTAATCAAGTAACTTTCTAGATATTGATGTACATATTCAGTCTATATTTCCTCTACACACTTGTGGATGAAGGGTATTCTACTTGTGTTATGTTTGTGTCATGCTGTAAAACCCTTAGATCTCCAACACTTGTTAAACCTAGGGAAAATATGCCTTTTTATGCATATATTCTCCCTGAATAGGAACTCATAGAGATTGGCAATGTAAATCTTGAATATTTCCAGGGGGAATTTTCTAGGCCATCCATGGAACTGCCACCCTTGGACTGAGTCAAGTCTTGATTTTATGATACTAAACATGCCAATGAATTGTCCACCCTAAATCCTCTTGTTGATGGGTGTTTTGTACCCCCTTTATTGCTTGATATTCCTTGTCAAGGAGTTTCATTAGCTCACAATACCACTCACCTTTTATGTTGGGTTGTTCGTGATAACAATATGGTTCTAGGATTTCCCTAATATCATCAATATTTAGGAATATGGAAATTTATATCTCTATGGCATGATCCCTTCATGGTGCACCATATGTTGCCAAAAACATCCCATGAGTTCATACATGAGAATCCTTATCCTATGCCTGGTTGTGGGCACTACATTATGTAACTTGTTAGACTGTGTTGCACCTTGTACATATGAATTTTGTTTTTGGTTTTTTGTGTGATGTGAGAACTTTTTTCATACTTCATATATGCCAAAAAAAAATTTTTGAAAATTATAAGACGCGAGAAATAAGAATTATATTGTCATTTTTTTACCTAATCCATGTTTATTTCTTTCATTATGTGATTTAACCATAGGTCTAGTCTTTCTGGATGGTTTTTACAAGATAAAATGGTGTTTTTATTATGAAATCCATAGGTCCTTAGGCGTGTAATTCTTGAACCTGGAATGTAGGGGTAGGTATTTCCATTCCATTTATATTGCATTATTGACCATAATTTCCATCTTCATTGTGCTTTAGGTCTGACCTCGCCAGGTTGTGATATTAACTCGTCTCCTTTTGCACATTGTAACTTAGTGGTAGAGCTTTCATATACATGTAGGCTCTAGATCAACACTTATTTTTCATGTTGGTCTCCATGATATGTTATTTTAGCACTCTATAATCCCTCCTTTTGTCCCACCATGACTTAGAATATGAGCCTCATTTATTCTTCTTCGTCATCTTCTGGCCTCACCTCAAGAGAATTTCACTCCCTTTATACCTTGTGATTGATGTTAAATATTCCTTATTTATGCATGTTGATAAGCCTTGGTATCATTTTATCATCATCATCACATTATGCTTGGCCCATTGCTTGCTTTCCCTTGGAATTATTAATTTTCCTAGAGGAACGACTATGATGAGTGGTCTCCTTTTCCAACCTCTCTAATTCACTTTGTTTAGGGAATTTTTGTCATCTTAGAACTATTTTCTTCCCTTTATACCACTCGTTCATCTAGTATGATTTTCCTTTATATCCTTCTCATTCTCATTAAACACTGAAGGATACTGATTATCATTTTCTCTCTTTTTTTGGCTTGTTAAAGCTGAAAAAAAAGGAACTATTGAGCTTACTTGTCTTCTCTCTCATGTTCATTAAGCTATGAAGAAGACTAAAATAGAAAAGGGTAGGTGTCTCATTTTCTTGAGTTATCAGTCAAAATGGCAACGTTAGTCACATCGCCCTTAAACATGGCACATGTTTGTGTCATTTCCTCACAACTAGGTTTTAGCTTGCATAGCAGTCTTACCATACTTATGGTTTTGTTCACTCCTCCTGCTAGTTACTTTTATAGTGACTATGGAGTGTGCCTCAATGCCTATGTGTTGTTATAGAGTGTCATGTGGTACTCATTAATCGATGCTTCCAAGTCACTTTTTTGTCATTTTGTTACATGTTCAAGGACATTCTCATCCTTAGTCAACCATTTTTAGTCCTTGTTGGCCTTTTTGAGTCGACCATCCCTATGTTAGTTGTACTTCATGATTCCATCCATTCACATCATCTCTTCATCTATTCCATGTCGATTGGTGGAAGATACATTAAGGCCCTCCTTTGAAAATTCTTCTCCTATCACCTTTATCTCATTATCTAAGAGATTGATATAGGAAATAGTAGTACCTTGGAGCTTGTAAACCTCAGTGGCATGATTCCTTGCGATCAAAAATGGGTTTATCTCATTGAGTTCTGATCACTAGAGTCCGCAATTTTTCAATGTCGTCTCATTTATTCACACTTTGTGTAATGTGCTAGTTTCCTTGGGGTCCATTATCATTATTGGTGGGTCCCATTGTGTTTGTTATTGGTATACATTAATGGATAGTAATCAAGGGGTTTTTCCATGCTCGACATTAGGTTATCTATGGCGCATGATGTAGATTTGTGACATAGATCCCTTATTGTGACAAAAAAGGAACTATTGAGGTTACTTGTATTCTCTTTCATGTTCATTAAGCTATGAGGGAAATTAAAAAGAGAAAAGGATAGGTGTATCATTTTCTTGATTTATCAGTGAAAATGGCAACATTAGTGCCATCACCCTTGAACATGACACTTGTTTGTGTCATTTCCTCACAGTTGGGTTTTACTTATGAGTTTGTTTACTCTTTTGGGTGGTTACTTTTCTAGTCACTATGGAGCGTGCCTAAATGCCTCATATTTTGTCACATGGTGTCATGTGGTACTCATTATTGAATGCTTCCAAGTCACTTTTGTGTCATGTCGTTACATGTTCAATGACAATCTCACCCTTATTCGGCCATTTACAGTCCTTGCTGACCTTTTTGTGTAGAACACTCCTATATCACTTATACTTCATGATTCTATCCATTCACATCATCTCTTGGTATATTCCATGTCGATTGATGGGGGATACAATAAGGCCCTCCTTCGATGGATCTTCTCCTATCAACTTTATCTTGTTATCTAAGAGCTTGATCTAGGAACTAGTAGTACCTTGGAGCTTGTAGAACTCAGTGGCAAGCTTCCTTGTGATCAACAATGGGTTTACCTCATTGAGTTCTAATCACTCAAGTCCACAATTTTTTTATGCTAACTCCTTTATTCACATTTAGTGTAATGTGCTAGGTACCTTAGGGTCCATTATCATCTTTGGTGGGTCCCACTATGTCTATTAATGGTATACATTAATGGATGGTAATTAAAGGGTTTCTTCCATGCTCAATATTAGCTTATCTATTCACATGATGTAGATTTGTACCATTTGGGTTGTGCAGAAGAGCTTGGGATAGGGACATATCACTCTTATATGACACCCTTCTCAAGCTGAGTTGGAGTTATGTATCATTTTATTTACTTTGAGGACTAATCTAAGACACCTCTCTTATGTGTATCCATATTCCTACTAATGTATATTGTGACATAGATCCACATTATATTTGTTGGTGGTTATGATATTTTGGTTTGTCACATGGATCCATTATGTATTCCTCATGGCTATGTCCTAACAATTGATGTCATGGATCCACAATGTATAGTTTGTGGCCATGTTAAATTTATCTTTAAATCAAGAATGGGTGCAAGTGACTCAGGGATGATATAAACATGGTTGATACTTTAGTATCCAAGTTTATTTGATTCAATTTTTTGGTGCCGACTCCTTCCTTTCATTTCTATATCTATATTTTTCATAATGGATTTTGGCCACCAATTTCTCTTCTAACCTCATGCATTAGGGGGGATTTTTTATAACCTTATTTTCCACTCCATTATAGTGAGAAAGACCCAAGTTCAACATACCTCAGTTATTAGCCAAAATTCATCCCATTTCACCCTTTATTTTACTTATATGGGTTGTACAAGGGAGTTATTACATGCTATAGGGGTGAAATTACATAATTGATTTATTTGTCATAATTATTTGGTTTAAAATTTCATAATTATGAAATAACAAATTATTTCATAATTAAGAAAAATCTCACAATTGAGAAAAATGTTCTAGAGTTTTTCATTTCGAAGGAGATCTACTTGAACTGCTTGGCTATGAGTTGGCTATGGTTTCATTATTGTATAATTGTCCTAACTTCTCGAGCCCCTAGGTGTTCAGTGTTGAAATATGTAACTAGGTTCGATCTTCTTAATGCTGTTAGGTCCCTATAATACTAGTGTATCCCCTTATTGTTACTGTTAGTGTAGCCCCCTTATTGTTATTGTTGTACCCATGCAGTCCCCATATTATTATTGTGCCGCATATAACCCCACTATTGTTATTGTTGTGCCCTTACATTATTATTTTTATGTCGGCTGTGATTATATTGTGAGCCTTTAGAATCCTATATATAGAAAGGAGGTTTTGTCATTTGAATCATACAATAATTGTTCATTTATGTAATTTAAAGGAGTTTTCCCCCTCGAATAGGCTAATTTTAGATCAACCTCTCTATTTTCTGAAATATCTTTAAAGTGAAGAGAGGATAAATTGCTATTAGAAAAATTATCAGGATAAAGGGAAAAATATGAATCTGAAACAATGCATTTGAAAATGTCTCAATTTGAGAACTCTTGTGCATTTTCTTCATTTCAGATTTCAGATTTAAGATCATTTACTTGGCTACTTGTGATTTCTTGAAGAATGTTGCTTTGTTTTCATGAATTTGGCATTTTCTCATCGTAAAAGAATTCATAATTTTCTACAACTGATTGTGTATTATTGGAGATTTTAATCATTGCTCGTACTTTCCGGATTATGCTCTAATTTTTGAATTCTAACGCATACTGATTTTTGGATTTCAAAGTGGTATCTTCTTCAATTTTGCTGCTAATATCTTCTTGTATTTGAATAGTGGAATTTTACAAGATTTGTGTTTGAGATTCATTGAAATGTGAATGTGCACCTTGATCATTATCAATAATATTGTAGGAAGTGTGCACTAAATGAAAGATTTAATCATACATAAAAGAGGCCACTTCTTCATCATTTTTTTGCACCTCCATATTGGAATTCTCAACAATGTTAATGAAATTGGAAGGAGATTGAGTAAAGCTTGAAATAATTTCACATTGATTATGAATGGGAGGAAGAGAGTAAATATGTTCAAACCAATCTAATAAATCCTCTTTCGAAGATTTATCTTAAATTTTAAAATTTAAACATTTTAAATGAAACCTGATGGTAAAATCAATCAAAGATTCACTTTCAAACCTTCATAGATCTTCAATTTATTCACATACTTGTTCATATTCATAGCCTTCAAATTTACAAAGGAACATTGTAATAATCTGATCCCAACTTGAATTAAGGCAACTGGAAGTGATTAACACCAACTTATGGATTTTGCCAAGAATGTAAGAGTAAAAATCCTACATTAAATACCTTCATCAATATCATGAAAAGTAGAATCTGCAAATTTTTGAATGAATTGTAAGGCATGATTAAATTCGGAAGTATTCCTCTTAACATTAAACTTTACCTGAGACAAGAGTATTACTATTTCTGGTGGAGTATTGGAAGATGCACGTCCATAAATACAACTATAAATTGGAAGTTTAATAGGAGCCATTGTGATTAAAAATAAAATGTTAGAATACAAACAATCTGAAGGACAACAAGTCTCATGCCCTCCTTCTAGCGCCAAAATGTTGATGCCTCGAAATTTTCTGCAACAACATGTGGGGATGACCACTCGATCAAGACCTTAAATCAGTTCCTTTTCCATTTGGAAGGGTGGTTCCAAATAGTTTAACTAGGTCCAATTACCTTCTCTCAATCTCCAATGGATTCAAAATACAATTTTTTCTACCCATGGAGAAGAGACATCAAATCATCCCTATTGATGATCAAGCAAGAAATTGTTCCTTAAGCTAATTTGGGTCTCAAACAAGCCACAAATAAAGTTTTTCCTCTTTGGGAAGAGGACTTCTAGTAATGTAGAATTAAATCTAAATGCAAACTTATTCTAAAATGCAAGAAAAAGGAAAATTATCCTAATCCTATCTCAATTAGGAATATATAGATCTAACCTAACCAAGAGAAAGATATTTAAATGATTGGGATTTAAATATGTTTGTCTTATAATATATATCAAGTTAATGAAATAGTTCAATTAACTGACATTATGAATACCGAAACACGTCGTATTTAGAGACCTCTTAACTAAGATAATCAACCAACAAAAATGATATTGATAGTTAAATCAATGATTTGAATAATTAAACCATAATATAAGGAAATAGTTCAAAACATATCATTGTTTTTTGAATCAATATTAAAATACATATTTCCGAGTAAATAGTTACTTATAAATCAAAATTCAACCCGTAAGAGCATAGATAAATGATAACATATAATTGAGACATATTACTCCTATCGACAATAGTGCACAAATATGATTAAAATGACACATTCCTGCTATCATAAAATGAAACCAGTATTTAAAAAAATAGTATTAGAAATACCAATTTATTGAATCCATTCCTCCGACTCTAGTCTCCAACAATCATTTACAATGCTTGAACTTTTTCTTTTAAAACTAGAGCTAGAATAGTACAAGCTTTGTTCTCCATACATAAATCATAATGAAAAGGAAAAATCCTCAATAATCCCCATATCTGAGTTTTCTCTCATCTACTATTTAACTCTAAATCCTTGTTACAGTAGTCCCTTCAATAATTCCAGAATTGCAGAGAAGAGGAGCCACTATTACATTCTACAATCTATTATTTATAATATTTACAAAATAATTCCTCAATAGAAAGCTGTTGAAGAGTGGTTCTGCTCAATAAATTTTCATTGGCTTAAAATTATATTCTTTAATTGTTGGAGTCTTCTCATTGATTTATGTCTTCTTCTTCTCATCTCTTCAAACTTTTTCTCTGCATAAACCAATCAATAATTTAATTGAAATGCAAATTGAAATCAAAATACTAAATCTGGAATTAAAACAAATCCAATCAAAACTTAATTAAATAATTAAAATAAAATAAATCTAATATTTATAATTATGCATGTGAAGAATTAATTGGTCAAGGAGAACATAGACGAATAGATCTGTACTCAAAAGAGGCTGTGGGAAAATGTGGGAAAATAAGGATGCGGAAAATAAAACTAAAAAAAATGATTTTGTTTAAAAATTCCAAGCATGATATTTTGTTGAACTTTATACCCATTAAATGATAAAATATGGTTTTTAAACCACCTTAGAAATAATCTCCATAATTTTATCTTTCCAATGAGTTGTCCTAGGCCTCATTTGGCCAAGTAAAACTCCATTTATGAGCTTCCAAAGTTGGTATATTAAAATTGCAAGAATTCTGGAATTTTTGTTGCCTCGGCTAAAAATCAAGAATTTTTATTAAAAATATAATTCTAAACTAGATTGAAAATATTAATTAATTAATGCTAATTAATTGTGATTGTGTTATTAATTTTAATTATTTACAAATTTAATTAAAAAAAATTAAACAAAATTTAATAATTAATTAAAATATTATTATATTATAATTTAAATTAGAATAAAATTAGAATATAAATTATAATTATATTATAATATAAATATTATATTTTAATATTTTAATTTAAACAAACCATTAGAATCAATCCTATACAAAAAACCAAAATAAATTTAAACAAATCCGACATACACCATTAGAATTAATGGAGGAGGGAAGCAGAGTGAAGGGTGAGGTGAGCATGAGGTAAGATGAGGTGGAGGGTGAGTGAGGTCACGGAGGTCAGGAGGTATAAGGAGTTTAACAAAATTTTATGTTAAAAATAAATAACCCCATTGCATAAACCGAAATTGCAATCACAGTTTTTAAAGGGACGTATTTGAGGTGCTTTAAAAAAATTGCAATGTGCGATATCGCAATATCGTAATCACATATTTTTATCGCAAAAAAATTTTGATCACAATTTTTGGAATGAAGATGTGATAAGAAATGGGGTCCACATGGGATTAACAATTCTACAAATTGGACTATATCCATTTTGCAACTTTGAATTCTAGGCTTGGCAATTTATTTTAAAATAATAAATTGGACTAAATTACTAAGATCTTGAAACATGTTTTTATCTGTTGTACAATTTAGCAAGGTCATTTTGTACGACCATTAGTGAAAAATGAAAGAATTAGTAAAAATTGACTAAGAGTTAATATTCATAATGAATGACTATTTTAACTGTAAAAATTGAAATATCATACACTTTATACATTTTTTAACCTCGACAAGAAAATGATCATACTTCAAAGGAGTGTCATTTACAAATTGGTTGACCAAATGAGGAAAAATAAGTATCAATGAAATGAAATGATCAAAATGGAAATTTGACAAAAAAAAAATGGTAAAATTTTAGGACAATTAATTTAGTGAAAATCATAAAAGGTGCTTAGCCAAAAATTAATAAAAAGGATCCCATTATTTAAATAGATAATTCAAAAATGGGGGGTGTTGGGTTTCCCCTATAACATGCACGCATATATATTTTGTTGTACACCGGATGTATGTGTATGTGTTGTGTTGTACATCGGGTGTAGGTGTATGTGTTTTGTTGTGTGTCGAGTGTGGGTATATGTATTGTGTGGTGTTGTACGTCGTGTTTGGATGTACATGTTGTGATGTATATTGTGTGTGTGTATACGAGATTGAAGAGAAGCAAAGGAACTGGGTGCTTTCTGGGTGTTGCAACTGATCCAATGTGTGTACAGAAAGAACAAAGACTGAAGTAAGGACCGATGAAGGATAAGTATCGGTATTTTATTTTAGTTTTATTATGCATGTGATCTCTGATTCTGACTTATGATGGTTACATGTGATTTATGATTTTGGTTGATGATGATTTCATGTGATTCATGATTTTAATTTATGATGGTTGTGTTTTGAGATAAATGGGTGTGATATGTTTATACATGATTATTTAATCAAACAACTGATTTGACTTGTCGTGAGACGAGGTGAACAGAATTGCAGGTGCACCTTATTGAAAGGCCACCAATGAGGTATGATTTGAAGTTATTTCAATTTATTTTGAATCTAATGTGAATTATGTGCTTGGTACAGGAAAGTATGTAATTCCCAGTTTGGGATGGTTGAAACCGACATCAATAACTTGTATCATCAGTGAAAGGAATTGGAACAAGTAGCAGTATGCTAGTAAAGTGCTTCAGGAATAGGGTCATTGTGGGAAGCTGGTACCCAATAGTGTCCATTGATTTCCATGAGCATGCTATCACCGGTATGATGCTTTTGAGGTAGCGATATGCCTTTTTTTTTACCTTCTGATGCAAGGAAATCTTGCTAAGGGAGGGGCCGCCTGAGGGATTTTGTAGCAAATAAGGGGATGCCCGCAGAACTTGGAAGGTGTGTGACTGCATGGAAGGAAGTGGGCGGATTTCCCGAGGGACTGTGTAGTAGAGAAGGGAAGGTCGTGGATGGATTTATTTTGGTCATTAAAATTTCTAGATGGAATCATATGCACATTGGGAGTGTGCCCTAGAATAATGAGCCTTTAATTATTCACTGAGAGGACAACAACGTAGGATTGTAGTGTTGTACATTAGATGCAACTTTGACTTTGGAAGTGGATTTTCAACTTCCTGGGAAGGAGGTGAATCCTGATACTACTTCTGAGGGTGTAGGTGTGAGCCTTTAGATTCCATTGTTACAGATACAGGCATCGTATCCTTTTATTTGGTGGTTGAGAAAATGTGCATATGTGTATATTATTGTAAATATTGTATCGATTTGGGTTTATAAAGCTCCATAGGAAGTATGTTTTTCTTTCAACAATCTTTTTATTTGTAGGTGTCATTGAACACTGAGGATGGTGTTACCCCAACAGGGAGGGTTTTGTAACATCTCTGGTTAAATATTCATGTAAAAAATATATAAGGCCAAGGTCATCAGAAATTTATTCCAAGATTAATGGTGGGAAAAATATCCTAGTGGGTGTTCATTGCGATTTATTATGGCTAAGTAAATTGGCAAAGGATTTAGAAAGATATGCGGAATTAATTGGAAATTATTTATGAAAATAATGGAAATTAGGAGAAAAGGAAGGTAAAAGGTCACAGATTGCATGTGAGGAGGAAGTTGAAGGAAAATAAGGGAACATGAATAAAATAGAGGCCTCATTGATACAAACGGTTCTGAGGATAAGTTGGCAATATTTTGTTTAGAATTTTATTAGTTCAGTTTTGGAGCTCTCATTTTATTATCTCTCTCATACTTTTAGACACTTAGGTTTTCTTGGAGCACTTTTGGAGGAGTGTGGCATACTTTGGATTTGGAGCTAGAAGGCAAAATAAAAGTAGGAAAATGCAAGAGGACATTATGATTAACAACTACAAATCGTTTTTATTGCAGGGACCAAGTTGCATGTATGATTTCCTTACTAGTTTTTGCATGCATGGCATATGCAAGTGGTTATAATTTTTGTTATGATATTTCATTAGCATGGAGGATTACCTGATTGACATAGGTTTTTCCTATCCTTTCCTTTTCTTGGATAGCCATGGTGTTGTGGCTTTTTTTGTTTTTTATTTTACTTTATTTTTATTTTTTCTATTTGGTTCTCATGTAACTTTGGTTGTGGGTTGAGTTACTAGTTCTTGGAAGCCTTGGTTGGAAAAATGCTCTAGAATCCTTGTAACAACTTGGGTTGAGTTACTAGTCCTGGAACCCTTGGTTGGAAAAACACTCTGGAATCCCTTGGTGGGTTGAGTTACTAGTCCTAGAATCCCTGGTTGGGAAAAATCTCTAGAAGCCTAGCAACAGTTGTGGGTTGAGTTACTAGTCCTAAAATCCCAAGTTGGAACAAACGCTCTAGAGCCCTGGATAGCTTGGGTAGAGACCAATCTCGCGCTGGTTAGTGATGTTTGACAGTGAGGTGGAATCACTGGTTGTGGGTTAAGGTGGTTTGGCCTCCAGAAACCTTGGTTTGGTTTTGATTGATTTGTTTTATGAGATACCACATTCATGCTTGGAATATGGTACGAGGGTGGTTGGCTGAAAGAGAGATTTGGTTCATCCCAATCTATGGTCGGCTGGTTCTTGGAAGTCCCATACTTGGTTGGCCTATGCGATCATCAATAAGATCTCTTTCTCCTTGGTATGTTATGGGTAAATATACTTATTTATAAGTGGTTTATATGGTTTTTATATCCTTGATATTTTTGTTGGTTATATGTTGGTTATGAGTGAGTTTTATGAAAGCGATGATGTATGGCTCTCATTATGTTTTGATTGATAAATGAATGTACAATGGATATATGGATTAATATATGATAATGCAGACAATGTGATAAGATGCCAATTCTTCTTAGCGATTCTCAGATAAGTGTGAGACCCCTATGCTCAAATTTGTTGTTATGACCTATATAGTGCATATGCGTGATATGTTTGACAAAATACATGCCATGGCTAGAAGGGGTCCAGTCAAGCCATTAGTAATTTTTTTTCATTAGAATTTTTTTTCCATATTATTTGTCATTCCTGGAAGTTTCATGGAGTTCTAAGTAGTGGCCTGAGTCCTGGCCCTGAAAAAGTGGCACAGAATCTGAATTCATTAGCACAAAACTACCTAGAAAAGTACTCAGTAGTAGGCATTCCCTTGTTATGGGAGTGACTGGAGCTCCTAGTCGCATGTATGCCCATGTCATAGGAGAAATAGAGGCTTTAATGCAGTAAAATACCAGGTTGTCTCAGGGGCTAGCCACCTGGAAGGGTTGGATGGCTCTTGGGGGTTCTGTTGCATGTGTAGAAGGGCAGGTTACTTGTGTTCTATCGGTTCCACTTCCTTAATTGATACATAGGGAGATGAATCATATCATAGTAACTCTTCATCACAGTTTTACCTTGGTTGATCGCTTACTTGGGTAGATGTGGGAGGAGGATGTTACACCTAACATCTACACCTAAGGACATGAGGTAGGCTTCCATCCTATTGTATCTATTTCTTGAAGAAAAATTATTGGCTAGAAACTATGCCAAGAAATCAACTCAACCTACTTCAGGCTCAAGTTGGCCCTTGAATAGAGGGGGTTCCCTCAATGTTACAAGGCTTATGACTACTGATGGAAATGAAGAGAAACCTGTAAAGAAAAATGGCCATATTTAGGGGTTTTCAGATGGGTGGTTGCTAATGAGTCACAAATCCTTGCTTAAAAAATAAATCCCTCTCCTTCAAAGGCCCAATAAAATTTCTAACATCTATCTATGGAGAACAATCAACAACCTAAAGGCATGGGTATAAGACTAAAGAGGCTACCAGTTAACACTTGTACTCAGACTGAACACTTGTGTCAACTGATAAGATCATAAAGCACATAAATTAATTATTAATAGCTTAAAAATATACAAATAAGAATTTTTTAGATGGCAACAATCTATTCTTTGCAGATTAATTTAGAACAAACAAAAATTTTGTTTAATTAACTGAGTGTTGATTATAACTTTTGATGGGGATGTCAGGGAGGCTAATTCTTAGCCCAACCTTTCCCAATTATCTACATAATCATAAATATATGAAGAACAAGATTATGTATTCATAGGAAGTACTTACATACGACACAAAGTCTGTCATTTGCTAAAACTAGAGGCCTTTAGTTAAAATTCTAAAATCTACAGGTTGTTACAAAAATATGAGGGTCTTGGCTCAAGACCCAACCCTTTTACATTCAAAATCAAAGAATCTATAGAACAATATATTCCTAAAGTATTTATAATATTTGAGGAATAAAATACTAATCAATAAACTAAAAATAAATAAAATTCCAATTTGTTGTCAAAAATATGGAAATGGTAGAAAGTCTTTTTCCTTAAAATATGAAATTGTTGAAGTTGTTTCCACAAAATGTATTTACTACCCATAAATATGGCAATATTTTCCCCGTGTATCAATTAATTGTCCTTTTAACTACTGATTTAGTCTTGAAATACTGGAAAGATATGAAGATAATTTTTTATGAGAAACTCGCTACTTCTCCTTGCTAGTTGTCCCTTTTATCCCAAAAATAAAGGAGCATAATTGAATTTATGGTTATCTACTTTCCTTTATGATTAGTAAAATATTTTGACAAAAATATGCTAAATATGGAAGAATACAAGCAGCCTCTAAAAAGGTTTGTTGATATGCATGGACACCTAACTCATTTTCTTGTCTAATGCTTTATTGCCTATAGGAAACCTGTGAGGTCCTCCTATAGCCTAGCACCTTTGTACCCATTTATAACCCTTGATAAAGTTATCAGAGATAGAAACAAAATAACTATATTATATGCAAAGAATCTAGAAGTGCTCATATCAAATTTAGATTATTGACCTTCATCCTAAGAATTTGGAAATTGTTGTTTTTCTTAAAAACATGTAACTTCTAGGTACTCAGCCAGAATCAAAGGAATCTTTAACTCATGGAAGCATAACATGAAATCTCATTTGACGCATTGGTGTCATGTGATTTTCACTCAAGCATGACCAAACACTAATATAGACCACCTTCAACACAAAAAAAAACTTTATGGAGCCTTAAGCCTAATGAAATTGAATCTTTTGTGTTCTTTAAAGTATGTCTTGCATCTTTCCATCCACGTGTTTCACTTTTCAATGTAAATGTATTTATTTGAATGCAAATGTACATGATTAGTAATGGGGGTTTTTAAATTTGGAAGAGAGCACTCAATTTTTCATTAATTAACATCTCATGGCATTTTGAAATAGTCCTCCATAGCATAATACATGCACATATATTTTCAATACAGTAAACATTATAGTGATGTTTGTCTCAGATTTCCCTTTGGGCACTCTGTAAGACTAGAAGTCGTATTACTGTTGATGTGTAGCTTGGATAGTTTTTTATCCAGGTCATCATTGTAAGCATTGCAACAAGAATATACTCATTGTGAAAAAGAGAACCCTGCAAGCACCACTAACATTTTTCAGAGTGTTGAACCATGATCTTCCCTCTGATATTGATGGGCTTGAAGACCTAAAAAAATGAGTAGAAGCACACCATGGCCACACAGATGAAAGAATTGTTTCTACAAATGGCATAACCCTAAGGAGTATAATAACCATGGTAAACATATACCTAGATTCAAGAAATGGGAACAAAGAAAAGTTTTACAATATGTAAGTTCCTGATCTGAATATGGGAAAACTAGTTTTTTTGTGCTAGCTCCCTCATAAGTATTAAAAATATATGTTTAGGATCGTCTCAAATTAGCCAATTATGTGAGGGTTTATGTGTCAATTTTAAGTGTCTTTAATGAGTAATTTCTTAAGTAAATTAGTTGTTAAGAACACATGTACAACAAGTAAATTGCAGAGAGATAACACACAAAAAACACATTACACAATAGCTGATAACATATTTCACCCCTCCTTGGCTACATCTCCATGGACCTGCTTGAACTGGCTAGGCCTTTCTTTGGATTAATGGTAAATTATATGATTACATGCACGTAAAATGATCCAATGGCTTTTTAACCTACTCCATTGGCTTAAGAATACCCAAAAACCTCAAAATAGACTCTTCAAGCTCTGAAAATGGTCTTCAAGTGGACTAGGCATGACCTCCTCTCCTGGTGGCCCTTGGCTTCTTTAATCTTCAAAGTGGAAAATCACTTATAGAAGTGCTCCAACGCCTCTATAACCTTCACCGTTATGCTCAGAGCATCCAAATCATCTAGGAATGACTCTTTCTGAGCCAAATTTGGTCGAAAAATGCTCCAGTTATGCCTCATTCAATTCTGGCCTTGGAAACCCCACTAAAGCTAGAGAAACTCCAATTAGCAACGCCAAAACTAGAGGTGGTGCCAAAATTAGCGGACCTGCAAAATTGGCCACTGAATTAATCTCAAGATTAATTAATATTAATTGTGGTTTAACTAGCAGATAATCTTGAGTTAGCGCTAAGCACACATTTAACGCAAATCCGGATTAACCATATGATTAGCGCAGTTAACAAAGATTATGGGTTTAATAAACCCTTTTTAAAGTTTTAATCCACGCTCTTAGTGTAGAGCTCTAATCCTGGTTCTGGGGCCATGGTTATGTGGTAAGGGCTGGCCCTTCTTGCCTCTGCCCAAACCATTGATAAAACATAAAATAAACAAGGCACCCCTTATATAACAAGGTCTAATGCGTGGTATAATGGTAGTTGGTTGTGTTGGTACGGGGGAGGTCGCGGGTTCGACCCTGACCTCCACCCTTCCAGTTGTAATAAAAATTTTCCAACCATATTATGTAATTCAACATTTGAAACTTGATTTAAAATTCGACCATTATTAACCAATTTTTGGCATGTGGGGGGCGGAGGGGCACACGTGGCGGCCTCTGGGCTTGCCACATGTCCTCTTCCCATTGGTCTGTTCCAAATCCAATAACAAATTTACATGTTCCTAGATTTCAGTCCAACCAAGATTCAACAAGTGTCAGCTTCTCATTAGGGCGGAGGAAAAGCTAAAATTTGACCTTTGACCCTGTTTGACCTTTTTTTTTTTTAATCACCTATTTGGATAAACAGATAGCAGGCTCTAAATTTCACATATGGAATCCATTTTCGACAACACTAATTGCACCATATTCCTAGAAATAAGGCCTATCCAGGCATTTTGGTTTGGATCAATTCTGAGCACTTTGAATTCTTAGAATTTTTTTTCCCCCAATCCATATTTCAATCACTCCTTCCCATTAATAGGCTTTTGGACCCACAAAAGTTGGTTATCTGATGAGAGATGAATACTCTTCTCTTTCCCAAGTTCTATCAACTTGATTCTACTTGGAAAAATATCCATGACAAGCACTTGGGTTCACTGGCATGCCTTGCCTTGCAAATGACTTGGCACTTCAACCAATTCCTCCTTTGTTGCTGACCCAATCCAACACTTGTTGGTTACCTGCTGACTGTTTAAACACCTTGTTATACCAAAGAAATCCCTTAGTTCTTGGAAAACTTACTGATAGCCTTCCCACTGAGAATCATGTTCCTCATTTGCACACACATGCATTCGATGCAAACTTCTCCTTAGAAACCACTTTCCCAAGTTAAGCCCATCTGAGTGAACTACAAAAATGAGTTCCAATATTAGTAATAACAAGCAAAGAAATGACCATTCTTTTTACCTCCACAGTTCCAAATTCCACATCTCGAAGAATGCATTCACCATCTCCTTTTCTTCTTGACGTCAACACATCAAATGGTCTACAATGGCTGTTGTTTTGGCTACAAATTTTGGCATCTTATCCACTTTCCACTTTTAGATTCCATCATCCTCCAGTATTGGCATGTTTCTCATGCCATGATTTTGGAATGAAGGCTAATCATGAGCTTCTCGCTCAAGAGTGGACCTTTCCAAAATCCTGTGACATCTTGTCACAAACACAACCACCAATATGAAAAACACATCATGCAAGAAACATAACTTGACGACCTCTTCCTTTTGCTCCTTCAAAGCAAAAAATGTCACATCATGTGAACATCACCATGTACTCTTAGATCTTGGTGTCAAAATCATCGACCAAACACAAGTCGAAAAAACACGCCTCTTCATACAGGTGACTCTCAAGTCAAACAAGAGCATGTGCAAATTGATCAACACTCTCAAGTTGACAACATACATGATAAACAAAGAAATCAACCAACACAAGGTGATCACTCATGCATGTTAAAATTTCCATCTTTGTTGCATCTAAGTGGGTCAACATAACTCTACTTTTCCAACATCTTTCTTCATGAAACATAATTTTAAAGAGAAAATAAATGCAATCAATTTGGCAAAGAAATGCACCAATCATCAAAAGAAATGCAAGGCCTTAATTGGTTAAGAAATCTAACCATCTATTTCCAAACCATTCCAATGGTGCTTCTTTCAGTTGCACTTCATCATGTGAATCATCCTGCCCCACATCAATTATGGAATCTTCCTTTCCATTCTTTTCAATATCTCTTTCCACATTATTCAAATGTCATGGATGACTTGTTGGATACAAAGTCCAACACTTGTCTACAACATGACCTTGCTGATGGAAATGAACACAAAACAATTTCATCTTCTTTTCAACATGCATTTACTTGTCCAATGGACCTTTGGCTCTTTGTCTCCTTTGCTTTGAAAGTTTCTTTTGCATGGCTATATTCTTCCAACACCTTCAAATATTATGGTTATTCAAACAACAAAAGGAACATGTAAACGTTTTCCAAATATTATGTGAAGATTTATTATGTTTATCATAATTAAAAGCAACTTGATTAAAGGCATATTAATACCTTGCACATTCACCCTTGTCGCCTTCTTGAGAAGGTGAATTTGATGAGGTAGTGGCTCTCTTCAGAGTACCAAGAATTTCTTCAATGACTTTAGAGCTTTCAACATCCTCTTGTTTTCCATTCTCATTAGTTGCATGCCTATGAGCATCTTCTTGCAAAGTGGGTGTAAAACTTTTTCATTCCTCATGAACACAAACTTGACAAGCTTGAGGTAATGAACATGTAATGAAAGCCCTTCTTGGAATACATTCATGTGCCTCCATGGCTTTGGAGCATTCTCCATCATGTTGTTCATAACCAAGACCCAAATACATAGGCCTTTCCTAAAAAACAATTGGCTCAACTATGCCTTGTGCATGTTTTCCTAACCCTTTACCTTCATAGTCAATTTTCATCAATAATTTGGACCCTATTCCTCTAGTGTGCCTTTCAAAAGCACCTACACATTCATTCTGAGAGGAAATATAAGATAAACTTGAATTGCATACCTCTTTTTCATGCACATACTTGGCTAAATTTTCTTTTGCAATATGGAGCTGAGTCTCCATCTCATGCATCTTTTCAAGAAGCTCTTGCTTCTCCTCCTTTATGGAAATAAAATTCTCTTGAAGTATAATTCTCTTCCTCTTATCTTCATACATCTCTTGCACCATATTATTCATGATGTAGAGCTTTTGAAACATCTCTTTATCAAAGAGTCTTACTAAGGAAGAATGATTAGAAGCAATGTTTGATGAAGCTGACATCACACTTGTAATGTCTAAAAAGATTCTTTGTTGTGATTTGAGAGCTAAGTCCTCAATCTTGACCTTCTCCTTACACACATAAACTTGCACACAGTTAAATTCTCCTTGCACAAATACAAAATCAATAGCTAATTCTTCTAGCTAACCTTGGCTAAAATTATCTAAATTGTGCTCTGATACCAACTTGATCTGAATATGGGAAAACTAATTTTTTTTTTCTAGCTCCCTCATCAGTATTACAATTTTTTGTTTAGGATCATCTCAAATTAGCCAGTTATGTGAGGGTTTATGTGTCAAGTTTAAGTGTATTTTATGAGAAATTTATTAAGTAGATTAGTTGTTAAAAACACATGTATAACAAGTAAATTGCAGAGAAATAACACACATCAAACACATTAAACAATAAATTATAATAGAGTTCACCCCTCCTGGGCTACACCTCCATGGACTTGATTCAACTAGCTAGGTCGTTCTTTGGATTAATGACAAATTATATGATTACATGCATCTACAGTGCTCCAATGGCATTGAAACCTACTCCATTGGCTTCCGAAGACCCAAAAACCTCAAAATAGACTCTTCAAGCTCTGAAAATGGTCTTCAAGTGGACAAGGCATGACCTCCTCTCCTGGTGGCCCTAGGCTTCTTTAATCTTCAAAGTGGAAAATTCACTTACAGCAGTGCTCCAATGCCTCTATAGCATGCACCATCATGCTCATAGCATCTAAATCATCTAGGAATAACCCTTTCTAAGCCAAAATTGGTCAAAAAATTCTCTATTTATGCCTCATTCAATTCTGGCCTAGGAAACCCCACCAAAACTGGAGAAACTCCAGTTAGCACTACCAAAACTAGAGGTGGTGCCGAAATTAGCGGACCCACCAAACTGGCCACCAAATTAATCTCAGGATTAATTAATATTATGTATGTTTTAACTAGCATATACGCTTTATTTAGCGCTAAGCATGCATTTAACGCAAATCTAGATTAACCATATGATTAGAAAACTTAACAAAGAATATGGGTTTAATAAACATGTTTTAAAGTTTTAATCCACGCTCTTAGTGGAGCGCTCTGCTTCTGGTTCTGGGGCCACGCTTCTATGGTAAAGGTTGGCCCTTCTTACCTCCACCCAAACCATTAATAAAACATAAATAAACATTGCGCTCCTTATATAACAAGGTCTAATGTGTGGTCTAATGGTAGTTGGTTGTGTTGGTGCGGGGGAAGTCACGGGTTCGACCCCGAACTCCACCCTTCCAGTTTTAATAAATTTTTTCCAACCATATTATATAAAATCCAACCATTATTCACCAATTTCAGCCTTGGAGGGGGAGGGAGGGGGGATGGTATGTAGTGGCCTCAAGGCTTGTCACGTGTCCTCTTCCCATTGGTCCATTCCAAATCCAATCACAAATTGCCATGTGCCCAGAATTTTAGGCCAACCAGCGTTCAACAAGGGTTAGCTTCTCATTGGGCCGGAGGAAAACCCAAAATTTGACCTTTGACCCTGTTTAACCCTCTCTTTTTTTAAATTCGTCTGTTTGGTCAAGCGGACAACGAGCTCTAAATTTCACATACAAAATATGTTTTCGATGAAACAAATTATGCCAGATTCCTAGCGACAAGACCTATCCAATTATTCTAGTTTGGATTGATTTTGATCACTTTGAATTTTTAGCAAATTTTTTCCCCAATTCGGATTCTGATCAGTTTTTTTTGGCCAATTCAATGACAAGTCCCCCAATGCATGTAATCTGTCCAAATGTCTATCAAGAGATAATTTTACAAAGTAGTTTATGTGAGAAATTAAGACAAAAAAAAAAATTCTTCTTCGTAAACCATTCTTGAATAAGAATTTGAACCATTTTGACAAATGAGAACACCTTATGCACCACAAGGCTAGGGTTCCATGTTCGACAACATCAAAGTATCTCTAAGCAACTGATTTTTCAAGTGCATTGGTTCACTTATTTGTGAATTTTTCATCTTACGAACCAATTTGATATCATTTTAGATATATTTAATACCATAAAAACTTCTATCTAAAAAAAGGATTGGTCCAAAAGGAATTGTAAAAACTCTGTCAATTTTTTTTTGGTGACTTTTCATCGAAAAACTGTGTAACCACAAAGATGACACGAAATACTACCATAGGTATTTGAGAAAAACCTTGATTTTCACTACCTCGAATATTTTTTTTTAATAAACTACGATGCCTTCCATTTAAAGAAACTGGCTCAAGTTTCATAAGATTAAATCTTGTTTTATATAGGTATTAAATCAATATAGGTATTAAATTCAGTGAAACATTACATCAACTTATTTTCATATGTTGAAATGAGACAAATGTTTCATATACAAGGTGTACCAATTCATCATCATTCCCTTACATGCAAATCTGACACTTAGCTTTCAGATACTAGGCACTTTCTTTGATATCTGCAATTGACAAGTATGAGCAACTCTTAAGCAGACTTAGTGAATATCTAGCTGCTTGTCATTGGTAGACTCCTCGACATAAACATTTGAGGAGTATGCGGCTTATGTGGACACTTGGAATCATTGAAACTTTGGCATTTAAACTTTAAACTTGCCAGTTTTTGCTATCTCCTGGCAATGCGATGAGAGTTTGATGTGCTAGACATTATTCTACAATGTATTTGGTGTTTCAGACGATAGAGAAAATACTTATTCATTCCAAGAAACATTGGGCACCATTCTTTTCACAAATATAATGATTTTAAAATCTCCAAACCGACGTTCATCAAATACCACATAATTATTTTCTTTGAATGCATTGTCATTGGTTTTCATTAGGCTTGAATAAAACTTCTCCTATATTTATGAAGCACCATATTGTATGCATTCATATCCAAAGATAAAAAAGAAAACCCTTTGACGATGGTCCTTAACGCTGGATATTTTCTTATTTTGCATGAAAAAAATATCCCACGTTATAAAATGAACTTACATTTTATGGTGTATATATACACCAATACTTGCATGCTTATTTGACACTTATAGCATGAACTATATACTCCTCCTTCCTTGGCTTGTCGCTTGATGCGTTGGGCTTTGTTTTGGCATGATGATTGGCTAACAATTGGTACGCTTGTTTGTTTAAATAGATTTGGAGAATGGTTTTTGGCCTAATTGTTAGTTTGGTTGTTGAAATATATTTTGAGAATGGGTGTTGGTGCAATACTTTTGATGAAAATTGCTATAACCCTACTACATAAACTATAACATCCTAAGAAAGAATTTAATCAGGAAAGAATTTGAAAATTTTTGTAACTTTTTCTTTGATAGAAATATGCTACAACATCGACTCCATTTGGGGACTGTTTCCACTGTTGGATGCGAAGTACTATAGACATGTGCCTTTAATCCTTTGGGCATGGATTCATACCTGTAACGTGTGACCAAAAGCCTTTAATTTGACCACACATTGTAACTTGCTCTAATCTGAAATCATTCATGTTCATCACCAAACCACATTGCAAAAAACCACCTATTGCAAATGAAAATGAAGCTTATTAGTTCTTAATCCATTGGGATATGGATTCGTTACCAAACCCCATCAATGAATTCTTCCATTATCATGTATCTTGCAAACAAAATACATACTATAAATTGAAGTTGCTGAAGAAAAAAATAAACCACTTCTATACCAATACTTCTCTATTGGGTTATGGAGTCATTATTAAACTGATCTAATGCTCATAATGCACATTGAAATTCTTGAAAAATACTGAAGCAAATCAAAATCCAATTGGTCTACTACACATTAAATTCTCAAAATAATCTTACTTACTTTCACACTTCTACTTTACTTAATTGAAATTGTGCACTGTCAAGTGTAATCAAATTTCTAGTGTAACCATGTGAGGAGTAGATTATCTAATAAACAACCTTTAGTGCAGCTAAAAACATTATAAGAATGTACAATATGAAACTTGGTTTCCATGCAAAACTTATACATATATGTGAAAATCATTAAGCTGTTGAAACACATATTGTTCAAGAACTTTGAAAACTCCATCCATTGCTAATATTTGAAATTTTTTATTTCTGATTTTTGACTTTCCAAAATACAAAATTTGTACCATCAAAGACCGATATCTTACTTGAATAAGCATCTCGACTTTCTTTTCAAGCCATTATTCCCTATCAATATACCTTCTATTGGTTAAGTTATTCATGAAGGAACTAGGCTCTAACACCAATTGTTGGGAATTAGGAATTAATGAGAGGGCGGGGAGTGAATCAATAATTTACAAGTTTTCTTTCTTTATGTTAAGCACTTAAAATTTTAATTGCAAATATTCAATCAACACATGAGAGGCCAAAAATCACATTACATTTTAACACAATGATATAATGTGGAAACCCTTCCAAGAGAAAAACCACCAAAGCTTCTTTTTGTATTATGATGAATCTAAAGCACCTACTTAGATTACATCACTAATTTGTGAGTACCTACTCACGGGAGGCTCCAAACCCCTTCAAATCGGCAAGCCCCAAATTTCCTAGAGTCTCCAACCTCTTATACTTACATGCTTCAACCAAGTGTTCTACTTTTCATACAATTTTCAAGCTGAGAACAATATATTACTTCTGTATTTAAAAAGGAAATAATGACTCAGATTTGTTGTCTCTCTGCAACTCCCTCTTCTCTTCTCAGCACACCCACTCAGCTATCCTTGCCTTAGTTACTTTAATTAAGTTGCACCCTCTGCTCCTCACTAGTCATGCTCAACAATGGAAAACAAACGTATATATTCTTCTACACAACTCGCTCTATTCTTCAGCTCTATTTCAGCTCATACGCTCCACACAAACAACTCTCTCACACATTGTACCATTATCCAACACTTGAATTATCTCACTATAATGATATACAAATGTTATCCTCCAATTCTATCACGTAGTTCGAGAACCACTTTAAAATAATCAAAACTTGCAGAGAAATAAACAATGGAGCACATAACCAGTTATCATAATTACACAAAATGATTTCATGCACAATACTACTGATCCTTACATTCTCATTATGGCTTTCTTTTCCAATTATTGACCATAGTACCTGATCTAATTTTTTCAACTAAGACTGAAACCTATCCTCCACTATCATCTGTCTAAGACCGGAGGAATCTTATTACTCAAACAAATTTGTTACACCAACTACATTAACTATGATATACTACATTCAAATAGTGCAATTCAATACCATGTTGTTTTTTTTGTTGTTGTTGTCAAATTTTTATTCAACCTAATTGATTTAATGATTCTAGAATATCACAAGTTTTTAGCAATGCCTATAGTTATATTTCCAAAATTAGCTAGCTACAAGATTCAACAAATTCCAAAAAATATGGAATTTTGCACCCTTAAGGACTTGGAATCATAGGCCCAAGGGGCTAGGACCAAAGGTGGAAGGCACTCTGATTTCCTACTTGCCGACGAGCCAATATCACGTACAATTGTGTCTTCGTACACTGTGTCCCACATTGGTCAAGAGTTTGGGGGTCGGCCCACTTCCTTTCTATGGAGTAGCATTTGCTTCTGACTAGCCCAAATTCCAGTTTAGCTTAGGACACCTGACTTTGGGCCATTTTGTATTTTGGGCCCCAACAAGGATTCATTGTCGAAACCGATAATATAGGAAACTTCACCAAAAATAATCCTTGACTTGAAGATCAAGGTATTTACCGCATCATCATGTTGAAGTCATCTATGCAATATATCCCCTGCTAGTCATGACACGTGTCACTAGGAAATAGGCCACTTAAGCACCTAACAATTCTAAATCAGCATACCATGTGTCCCATGCCTTGGGTTCCAAGTCACCTTGTGCTAACATCATCTCACCACCATGGCTTGTACGCGGAACCACATAAGCCTGGAACCTTAAGTTATTGACTCTTTAACCTATGGAAATTTTACGTGCTATAACTTTGATCCCTTGGGAGATTTTCAGGTCGCCTTATACCATTGTAAAGGTATTTCCAAGGTCTATCCATCTGAGCACATTGTAAGAGAAAATGAGCAGATCCCGAAAGGTAGAACTTCCTTCAAAGGTTGGGACACCCAACCATCATAGTCATAATATTTTTAGCTTCTGCACTTAACCTGGTACTATGATGTTTCTCTACTAAAAACTATAGCTACAAAAAGACTCCCCTTGAACTTGAAATTTCTTGGAAATCTCCATGGAACCATTTCCTTTAACATCAATGACAACATTTTTCCCATCACCTTATGTTTCTTGTTGGGTGTGGAGCCTAATTATCTTGTTTATTTTGTATCACAGTGTTGGACCCCTGTACCTTAATGGGGCGGCAACGCCGCCCGTAATTACGCTGCCTGGGGGGTCCAGGGGAGGGCGGCTGCGACTTTATGGAGCCCCCCCCCCCCTGCGGGTTTTCGGCGCCGCCCCGAAGCTAAGAAATCGTATGTAAATTGTAAAAGTATAGTAATTTCTAGTCAATCTGGGCCATTCATTAAGCGAATGATCTGATGATAGAAGTTATGTTTAGATTAGGGTTTTTTTCCCTAGAAGGCAACCCCTTGATTTTATGAGGGTATTGTATTGCGACTGTGTATTGTATGTGTATTCTCGGAGTGAGAAACAGAGAGGGAGACTGTGAGAGAGAACAGAGGATATTACAGTGGATCTGTTGTAGGTTGTGTCTCTTCATTTTGTTGGATAATAGAAAGGAAGGATTGGCTGTTCGGGGTGGACGTAGCCCAAATTGGGTGAACCACGTATATCTGTGTCTCTCTAGTTTTATGTGTTTTGTGTGCTTGTGTTTTCCGCATATTTTATGTGTTTCATTTCTCTATAAAAATTAATTTTCTAACAACTGGTATTGGAGCCGAAGGTCTATTTGGCTGATAAACTCACAGGAAAGAAGGGTTTCCTGGTTCAAGTGGGAGCAATGGTGGAAGATGGTAAATTTAGGGTCAAGAAATTTAATGGCCCAAAATTCCCACTGTGGAAGATGCAGATGGAAGATTATCTGTATCAGAAAGATCTGTACCTACCATTGAGCGGAAAAACAAAGAAGCCGACAGCTATGACAGACGCAGAATGGGAGATTCTCAATAGAAAGGCACTCAGAACAGTACGGTTGTGCCTCACGGTGTCGGTAGCCTTCAATATTTCGAAGGAAAAAACAACAGAGGGTTTGATTAAGGCGTTGGCGAAACTATATGAAAAACCCTCGGCCTCAAACAAGGTATTTCTTATGAAACGTTTATTTAATATGAAGATGTTGGAAGGTGGATGTAGAGCTATAAAAAGGGTCTCTTTCACCTCTATTCACCTCACATTAATATGTCAACCCGAGAGCGTTTTGTCATTACAAAGAGTGACTCAATCCGAGGCTCATTCGTCAGAGTAATGCTAGTAGTACAGTGCTTTAAGAAATACAAGAGTAAATGGATGCTTAACTGAAATCAAATTACTTTAAAGAAATAAATCACACACTCAAGAAACTCAATAACTCATCAGTCAAGGGTTCGGTCATGATAAACCATTCCTTCAGAAACTGATAGAAAAGAACTAAAGCATAGATCACAAGCCTGGGAGCTAAACAGTGACTGATACTGCTCACTACAGTCTTAGATCATCTCTCACAGCAAACCATCAAATGCAGATAAATAGAACAGCAAAGGAAATAAAGGATTAAACTATAATTCTGAAATGGAACAACAACTCTAAAATAGGACAGCAAATGAATACTAAGTCCCGCGGGTTATATTCAACTTAATCTATGCACTCTTTGCAATCAAGGAACATGTTGTTAATCTAAAGGCGAATGACACAAATCATATTAATGGAACAGCAATAACAGTTGGGAATTATGGAATAATACTGATGCATTAGAAACGCACACAACACAAATGTCAATAGAACAGCTCTGTAGCTTGACAGTAAGGATATGCGATTAACTCTAGAAAGGAATAAGAACGCAATGCAAAGTTAACACACAAATCTGGCTGTAGAAACTTCAATGATTCAACTTAAACAGAGCATGTAATCTGAACGTATAAGCATATCAAATAATCAACTAACAGTAATGAACAAACCACACATAAACGAAGCTGTAATGGTACAGAAGCAAGTGTCCTTCGGGGCCGGGCCCTTAGCCTCCAAGGATACAACGCTTTAGGTTAACGCAGATGCGAAGATGGAATAATCACCAGTCTTTCATTAATACATTGATCAAAAATACATCGAACCAGTTCTCAACAAAGCTGAATAACCAAATTGAATGTTTTACAAAAGATTACATCAAACGTATCTTATCTCCCATTCTCCGTCTCTAAACTAACAGTACTTGTCTCTTTTTATAAAAACGATGGCGGAGATGTCCAAGCAATTAGATAAGTAAAGCAGCGATCCCTCAGGATCTTCGATCCTGAGGGATTCTCCAAACAGTTAACTTTCATCCAGTCTTTGCTATTGCGCTGAGCTGGTGTCCTCTCTCTCTTGCCCGAGCCGATTCTCCTTGATCTTGTCTCCCTATGTTTACGTTTGGTTCTCATCCAGAAGAACAGCGGTTATCTCCACTTCGTTCTTATCTTTAGAGCAGCAACCCTTCGTTTTCCTCTTTCCCTGTATAGAAAATAACCATTATCAGTGGCTAAGTTATACATATCGATTTTCACATGTTTTGTGATAGTTCCCTATGACTTTCTGAATCCATGATACAAAAGGTTCACAAATTGTATTAAAAAGTCATTAAAGTAATCATCAAAATCATACCTTTTCAGTACTCCACACACCCCCCTGCTTACCTTGTTTCATGTCCTCATGAAAAAAAATTGTAGTTGACATGTAATGCAGTGAGAGAGTATGCTGGAGAAGGAGTCTCATGCGGAGGCCTACAACCATGTTGAGTGATTAAATAATCAAAGAACTGACCTGCTTGCCCTTCAGGCATATCATACAGGGCCTGGTATCCAGGTGCAGGATGCCAAATAATTGGAGCGCGAAATCTATACCCTAACCAAGATGACCCTGCTTTCAGAATGCTCTGGCCATAGAGATTCAAACGGTCAGCAGCGAACTCAAAGTTCTCATACTTAAATGGTTCTCTGAGCTGGATGTGTGGATCAGAGATTCGATATCGAAATTTGGCTGCATTAATGGCCAAGTCTTTGATGGAAAAGAAATACTCTAAACCCTCTTGAATGAGTGCCTCATGCATAGGCCCTAATGTTACAATGACACCTGGAGTCCTTATGTGGTTTATATGAGCTGTCCATAACTGTACTGGGTTCCTAGGCTCACCCCTAACTCTTAAATCTAGACCATTTTCTTGACTCTGGAAGGTATCATAGGCTTTCAGCCACTTAATCTGATTAGCCCCGAATGAAATGAATGCTTGGAATTGAATATCACCAATGGAGGGACCAGGGTTCAATTCAGTCTCCTGACTTAGCACAAGGTCATGTAAATAGAGTTCACACAACAACCTCTGGACTTTTACTCCATAATGTCTACAACAGTCTATAAAATCATTGACATTGTTGATTTGTATGGGGGTGCCTGCCTTAACAGCTTTTATTTGTAATTGCAAATACCGTTCTAATAGGAACAGAGCATAGTTTTTAGCAGGAGCCCTACATGCTAAAACATTATTATATAAAGAACACAAGTCATTCATCTGTTTGATAGTAGTATCTAGTTTATAAGTTACCTGTGTGACTTCCTCTTGTTCCTTCATCCATCCTTCAAAACCCTGTCTTTTAGATTGACTGACATCCCTTAGTTGCTGCTGCAACTCTTCATATTTCTCTAGCGGAACCGTTTGCTCTTTAAGTTGCTCCATTTCTTGCCGTGCTTGTTTCACCATCTTGTGCAGGGTTTTTGTCTTTGGATCTTTTCTCCATGCATCAGTAGAGGCCGGGAGTTTTACCTGAACCTTCTTGTTACGCTGTTTAGAGTTCAGGACCCTGATTACCCCTGAGGGTGGTGCCTCCGTCTGAATTTCCTTATCATCTTTTTCTGTCTTAATCGGAACGGCAGTTGGAACCTCCGAGTCTTGGAAAACAGTCTGCTTGCGGGCCCTCTTTTTCCTCTTTACTTTCTGGTTCTTTTTCAAAATCCTGATTTGTTGCCTGAGCTGTGTTATCGTGTTTAATAGTTTAGTCCGTTCCTTCCTCAACTTCTTGATTTCCATTGATTCCTTTGAAGGAACTGCAGTCTGTTGATGATGAACTGGATCATGACCAGTTGCTACCTCTTCCTCCTGAGGTTCTTCCTCACTGCTCTGCTCCGGCTGTTCTGGTGTATGCTCCTCAACTGGTTCTGATTCTTCCTCCTGGGGTTCTTCCTCTAGACTTTCCTCTTGTGACATGGGAACAGATTGTTCCCGTTCAGTATTTTCTTCTTCTTCATCATGCATGGGCATGTTCTCTTCTTGAAATTGGTCGTGGGGATTCTCTGAGCTATAAGGTTGACCGTATTTACTCATATTGGCCAGGATGGCGGCCAGGTCATCTTCTCTTAGTAAGTCCTGTAATGGACTATTCTCCTGCTGTCCCATTTCTTCTTCCTGTTCAGTTTCTGCTTCTTTTTCTGTTCCCGCAGGCTCGGGTACTTCTTCTTCGGGTTGCTCATCTTCAATTATTATTGGTTGGCTGGTGCCTTCCTGAAGCTGTTCCAGCCTTCCCCTTATTCGAGCCAACCGGCTGACTTTCTGGGTTTGTTTATGCTTCCTCTCATCTGAGCTAACCGAGCTGATTTCCTGGGTTCCTCTGGTTGCTCGGGTGAATCAACTACATGCTTTCGCTTTGCGGATTCTTGATGTAATTCTGGTTGCTGCGATGTACTAGCAACATTTTCTCTGCGTTCTGCCTGTTGTTCCGGTGTGTTTATAGAACGTCTGCGTCTCAGGGATGGTTCTGTCGATCTTCCTTCAATCAGTGCAATGAGTCTTTCCCAGCTGCTCTGCTGCTGGGTAAGACTATAACTAACAACAAGTCGAATTAACCCGTGGTGACTAACAATTGCCTCTACGTGCTGTGCCCTTTTCATACTTTGTGCAGCATCATGTAATGACGAATTTAAGAGTGCTGGTAAATTCACAGAGCATTTATGTTTTAGAACAGCTAAAAGTTTAAGGTGTCGTGGTCTTACCACGTCTTTTCTTCCTTCGCAAGTAATGTAGCTCTGTATTATTCTTGCTAGCTCTGTCCAAGGTTCGCCTAGGGTCGCTGGCAGAATTCCTTTCCCTTTGATTGTCAAATGCTGGCCTTCATCTTGGAAGATGTCGATGACCTTCTGTAATCGTTCCTTTTTGAATGTCCATACCGGTCCGGTAGCTGGTAGTCCTGATACTTCTGCAATTATGGCATCAGTGACCGCTATGCGTTTCCCTCTTACTATGGAGTGGTCTTCTTGTAAATTCTGTAAGAACTCCATTGCTACTGTCTCATTACCCTCCTGTAAGCGATTGAAATAGTTCAACCATCCGGCCCTTTCCAGGATTTCTCGGGCAGCAGCAGAGATCGTTAGCTGTTGAGGCTCACTACGAATTGCCTTGCCCCCCATGATTTCGCTGCGATTTCTAAATGGAACAGAAAAAACGTTTTCGGTTTGAAACACAGAGAGCAGGGTTTCGCAAAAGAAAACACAGAGTATGCAAGCAAAAACAACTTGTGCGAAAAAAAATAAAAATAAAAATATGCCATGCCGTGAAACCATGCCAAACCGTCGTGAACCAGATTTTCCGAATGATGAATTGACACGTAACACAGGGAATGATGAGGTTAACCTCCCCCCCCCGGCAGTGTGATAGGCTGTCCCAGCCGGCAAATAATGGAGCGGCACCCAGTCTGTAATCAAGTCAGAAAGGAACAGCATGTGAATTTATGCCATGTTGAAAAAGGACAACAGATTACCGAAATCGAGGCGGAGGATGGATCGCGTGATATGATTTGAGGCTGCCGTGTTATGATTTGAGGCTGATGGATAGGCATGTATCGTATTCGCCAATCTTAAGCGGTCATGGTCACCTCCGTTGCCATGATTGGTAATGATAAATATTCATGCGGTGTATAAATCGGGAAATAACATGTGATTAATGCCTAGGATAAAGAAACAAAAGAGTGTTAATATCTTACCTATTGGCGCAAGCAAGGTGACTTCGATACCATTAACATTACTCTGCTGCCAACAGGTGTCCATAACCTTGGCAGAGTTGTTTTTCACCCCCGGAACCATGATCCTGTGTGTATACTTAGGACTGTTATTATGTTAGAATGTAGACCATTATGCTGGCTTGGTGACCAGTTAACCATAATGCCATTCACGAGGAAAGAGCGAAACGTGGGCAGGCCGGCTCTTAATGAGACCTCCTGTTCCAAGGTTTTTTTATTTTGATACACCTTTTGGACCATATCCCTGGTGTGGTGGCCAGAATGGGAATGCCACTTCACTTCCCTCCTCATGATCATGGTAGGCTGGCTCTCAATGAGACCCCCTATCCTGCATTTGACATTTGACATGTTTTTTTCTTTTTCCTTATTTATACACAAAGGGTGGTTCAGCACTCCTTAAGAGTAGGAATGGTGGAAGAAGTCTTATTATCTCAATAGGAAGATTTAAACTCTTTGCCCTTATTCCCAAATATTAATAAAAAGATTTTTAAGGGAATCAGCATGATAAAGATAACCAATCAGGGCAAAATTAGTAAAACCATGTCACAAAAGGTAAGAAATAAGTATGTCTTTCCATCTGTCCTTTTATTAATGCAGCGCCTTATAGATAGAGCGATTTATGGTTTGCAGATTTCGGTATGTTGTGTCTTTATATTCATCGCATAAATGCATAGCTGAGGCTTGAAGACTAGAAAGAAGACGGGAAAAATCATCCTCAATTTAAATCATCAAAGAGATCAAAAGTATGCAAATGGTGTTCCGTTGAAAAAGTAACAACGATGGATAATAGAAAAAGGAACAAAACTGCAAATGCCGTTCCTTTTGGGAAAAGGAATGGCAATCATACGAAACACTCCATATGCCATTCCGTTGAAAAAGTCAGCACAGAAATAAAAGAACGCTGTTTTTTTTTGAAGAAAAAGGAACAGTGGTAACCAAAAGGAACAGCGATAAGCGTAACAATATCGTTTTTCTGAAAAAGGAACAACAGAGATCCGAATGCTGTTCCTTTAGAAAAGGAACAGCAGAACAAGCAAAACCAATATAAAAAACACACATATGCTATTAGAAGAGAAAAAATCAAACTTTGTGGAAGAAAAAGGAACAGCAAAATGACAAGAATTATTCAAATCAAACTTATGTACAAGAATCACTCAGAAACAAAAACTTTATGTACAAATTGCAAAAAGAAATAGACCCTTAATGAATTGCAGGTGAGGAAGATTTCTCTTCCTCTCCTAAGATCTCCAGATCAGTATCTCGGCGTATCTGCTGGCAGAAGGATTCCCGAGTAAGTGGTTTACGGTAGAGACGGACTCGATGACCATTTACCTTAAATGCATATCCAGAACCGTCAATAGTGATTAGAGTAAGAGTTCCATTGTCATGTACCTTCTGGATTTCGTATGGTCCCAACCATCGAGTCTGAAGTTTTCCAGGGAAGTCCTGAAACCGAGAATCGTATAACAAAGCCCAGTCTCCCTCGTGGAAGACCTTATTCTTAATGAGCGCATCATGCCATTTGGCTCTCTGCTGTTGAATTAATGCTGTATTTTGTAGTGCAGAGAGTCGAATTTCGTCTAATTCATTGATCTGCTGTAG
This sequence comes from Pinus albicaulis, assembly GCA_034641835.2. Taxonomy (NCBI): domain Eukaryota; kingdom Viridiplantae; phylum Streptophyta; class Pinopsida; order Pinales; family Pinaceae; genus Pinus; species Pinus albicaulis. The sequence continues at coordinate 229,165 of JAXQQM020076816.1, forward strand.
TCGATTGAGTTGTGCCTCAGTTAAGTCTAGGCCAACTTCCTGTGCTGTACACAGTGTTTGGATTTCGAATTCTATGGGAAAAATAGGTTGTTTTCCAAACACTAGTTGATAAGGTGAGTAACCAGTGGTGCTCCTCCATGTGGTTCGATAGGCCCAGAGTGCTTCAGGTAGTCGGGTAGCCCAGTCACGCCTATGTGATGCAATAGTTTTCGTTAGGATTGATTCTATTATCTTATTGCTACTTTCTACCTGCCCATTCGCCTGTGGGTGATATGGAGTAGTGATCTTATGCTGGACATGATAATTGTTAAGTGTTGCAGCTAATTTATGCCCAACAAATTGTGGTCCTCCATCTATAATTATTTCCCTAGGAAGGCCATAACAGACAAATAAAAGAAACAGGAACTGTATGACAGAGTCCTCTGTGGCTCTTGGTAATGCTTCTGCCTCAACCCATTTGGTGACATATTCTGTTGCCACCAGAATATATGTTTTTTGATTTGATGAAGGGTTGATGGGTCCAACGAAATCTAGAGCCCACCGTTCGAATGGTTCAATGACTAACTGTGGTTTCAGAGGCATTTCATCAGCTTGACCAGGTCGTCCTGCTCGCTGGCAACTGTCACAGGCTTGGACGAACTTCTTTGCATCTTTGAAGATCGTAGGCCAGTAATATCCTGTCTGCAATACTTTATGTCCAGTCCTACGCTCAGCGAAGTGCCCCCCACATGGTCCATCGTGACAAGCTTTTAGGATGTCAAAGATTTCATCCTCTCTAACACATCGCCTGATATGCATGTCTGCTCCTGTGTGAAACAAATAACCTCCAATCCACGAAAATCGAGAACTTTTCTGAATAATCTGCTTACGCTCATTAGGAGTTAGATGTTTTGGTAATTTACCTACTGTAAGGTAATTGGCAACATCAGCATACCAGGGTGTTTGAACAGCAACAGCAAACAGATGTTCATCCGGAAATTGATCTTCCACTGCTGCTGCATCGCTTGATTTTGGTATCCTTGAAAGAAAATCGGCTACAGGGTTTTCTTTGCCAGGGCAGTCCTTGATTGTGATATCGAATTCCTGCAATAAGATTAACCATCGAGTTACTCTGGCATTTGTGACAGGCTTATTTGCTAAATATTTTATGGCAGAATGATCCGTATACAAGATAACAGGGTAGCCTGTGATATAATGTCTAAATTTATTGACAGCATGTATTACAGCTAGAAATTCTTTTTCAGTAACAGTGTAATTCAATTAAGCAGGGGATAAATTTTTGCTGATGTAATATATAGCATATGGTTTTTTATCCTCTTCCTGCCCAAGGACTGCACCAATGGCTGTATCTGAGGCATCAGATGATATCTGGAACGGTAGGTCCCAGTTTGGTCCTCGAAGGACTGGGGCTGTAGATACAAGCTTCTTTAGATCCTCGAACGCATGGTCACATTTGTCTGTCCAAAGAAAATCAACGTTACCAGTCAGTGCATATAAAGGAGCAGCAATGTGCGAATAATGCTCTATAAATCATCTATAATAACCTGAAAATCCAAGAAAAATGCGTACCTCTGTTTGAGTAGTAGGAGTGGGAATAAGCAAAAGTATTTGGATTTTGGCCGGGTCTACCTGAATGCCGGCTGCTGAGACATAGTGTCCTAGGATAAGTCCTTCAGTCATCATCAAAAAACATTTTTCATTGCTTAAGCAAAGCCGAGTAACAATGCAGCGTTGTAGGACTTTCTCTAGGGTGTCTAGAGCTGGATCGAAGTCATCTCCGTATGGTGTAAAGTCATCCATGTAAACTTCAAGTCCATCATTGATTAAATCTGCAAAAATACTAAGGATAGCCCTCTGAATTGTGGCAGGAGCATTACATAAGCCAAAAGGTAAAACTCGATAGGCAAATGTTCCCCAAGGACAAGTAAAGGTAGTTTTATCCTGGTCTTCAGGGGCAATCTGAATCTGATTGTATCCACCGAAGCCATCCAGGAAAGAAAAGAACTTCTTCCCTGCTAAAGTGTCCAATACTTGATCTATGAAAGGAAGAGGAAAATGATCTTTTTGTGTTGCCTTGTTAAGTTCTCTCTAATCCACACAAATTCTCCATTTCCCATTCTTTTTTGGTACCACCACAAGTGGAGAGACCCATTTACTATCAGAGATAGGGTAGATAAAATTCACATCTAAAAGTTTCTGAAGTTCAGTTTTTACAACATCTTTTAGATGGGGATTAAGTCTCCTTTGCGGCTGACGCACATGTCTGGCATCTTTTTCTATGTAAATGTGATGGGTACATAACTGGGGATCAATTCCTTTCATATCAGGGTAGTCCCATGCAAATGCTTCTTGATATTTTTTTAACAGATGGATGAGCTTTGTTTCTTGTTCCGGTGTGAGATTAGCATTGATGTTTAAAGTTTTCCCCGGTGCAATTTCCACAGTTTTACTATTTGCAACAGAAGTGACAGGTATTATTTGATCATGAATATCTTTCAGGGGATCTTCTTCTAACTCATTATCAAATGCTGCTTTTATCATGTGACATTGTGTACGAGGTTCAGTTTGAGTAATGAAATTGTTAATGGCATCGTCTTCTGTTTGATCTTTGAAATCAAGTGCCTCTTGTATAGTTAATGGAGATCTAATGTTATCAGTAAGATATGATACAGGGTGCTTATTCGTTTTAATCATTGTGACACTTGGCTGCGCTAGAGGATATAGAACTAAATTTTTGCTATTTGGTCCTCTGGTTATGGTCATATTTCCCTGCCGACAGCCAATGTAGGCATCGGCAGTAGCGAGCCAAGGTCTACCTAAAATTAGCGGGTGTCCATCAAGTCGGGTTTTTGGATTAATTATCAGAAAATCAGTTGGATACTCCCAGGATTCTACAGATACCATGACATCATGTAGAGTGCCCTCTGGTCTAACCACAAATCGGTCAGCCAATTCTAACAGAGTAGAGGTGGGTTCTACAGATGTAATGCCGAGCTTTTGGCAAGTTGTGGTTGTTAAAATATTAATTGCAGCCCCTAAATCAACTAAGGCATTAGGCAGGTTCTGGCCATAAATTTGAACAGTTATAATTGGATTCCCGGGGTCTTCATATTTAAGGGGTGTTTCTCTTCCCGACAATAGGTCAGATAAGGTGCCGACTACTCGGACTCTTGGATTGTTTGTTATATTCCTCCTTGGTTTCTTTATGCACAACTCTTTTATGGTTTTGGCGTATATGGGAATGTCTTGAATAGCTTGGAGGAATGGAATTTTTATGTACAAGTTTTGTAATTCTCCCAGAATGTCAAAGTCAGGGTATTGTATGGATCGAGGTATGGCTAATCGTTCTGGGAACGGAGGAGAGGATGTGGTTGATTGATTATGAGTTTGTTGCTTATTTACATCCTCTTGTTGTGACTGATGTTCTCTGGGTAACTGATCTTCAATATGAACTGTTTTATCTCCCTCAGTTTCAATTATACGCCCAGATCTTAGCTGAAGGTCATTGCACTCCCTTAAGTCGGGTCCTGCTTCTGGTGATTGTATGATTTGAATGGATTGGACCTGCCCGTTGTTTGGATTGGGATCGGGTTGGGCTGGGAGTTGCGGCCTCAAGTTAGACTGGGGATTTTGTTGTAGAGCTGGCAAAGTAGGTTGAGGGAGCGGAATAGTTCCAGCTGGGTGGTACATTGGTCTTTGCCAGCTTGTCTGCCAGGGTGAACTTTGTGAAGTAGAGGGGGTCCATTGTGAAGGATATGGGCCATTTTGCCAATATGGTGGAGTGTAAGGGAAATTTGGCCAACCAGTGTGGCTTGTTTGATTCAGCCATGGATTTGGAGAAGGAAATGATTGTGGTGACCAGTTTGTAAATGGGGTTTGAGATTGATTTTGCCACATACCATATTGTTGAGCATTATACTGTGGGTTTTGAAAGAAAGAGGTTGGGTCCGGAAACATACTAGGTTGTCTCGGCTGCCACGGGCGGCGCTGGTTGATCGAATTCACCGATTCTGGTTCTTCTTCTGCTTCCTTATATACCGCTTTCAATCCAGGAAGTGAGGGGCAGCTCTCCGTAAGGTGATCTTTTGTACATATGGCGCATGTTTGGACTTTATCTAATGGACACTCCTTGTGGCTGTGTTTTTTTCTGCATCGGGGGCAGAAGATTGCCATATTCTGTTCTGCCTCCAGCTGCTTCTGTTTAGCCTGCACAATATCAAGTCGTGTAGTTAGTGTCCCCATAATATCAGTTTTAAAATTTTCTAATAAATTTCCAATTTCTGCACGTGTTACTCCTTCTGCTGATACTTTGTTATCTCTTGCAGACCGATCGTATTCTGTCGGTTTTATTCTTGTGCTGCCTCTCGAACTCTTGATACATAAGTCAAGGATGTCAGTAAAATTCTCTTGATAAATATCCCCTTTGCCCATAATGTTTAATGTTTCAATCCATTGTTCCTTCATGCCCCTCATTAATGCAGTTTTCAACACATTATCAGGTAAAGGTAGCGATGCATAAGGAGATCTTTGTAAATTATACTGAAAACGTTCCACATACTCCTCTAATGTTTCATTCGGTCTGGCTGTCATTTGAAATATTTCGTCTTTTAATTCTCTAGACCTACAATAATCCCGGTATTTCTTTAAGAAGGATTCTTTCATTTGATCCCAATTGTTGATAACCCCGCCACCTAGCCCCATAAACCATCTTAAAGCAGCTCCTTTCAATGTAGAGGGAAATAATTTCAATTTTTGGGGATCGGTGGTGTAATCGTACCCCCGACATAACACATCGAATTCGAATAGGAATGCATCCAGATCCTCTGATGTGAGTCCATGAAATGTGGGGATATGTTGAAGAGGGATAGCTTTCATGGGTGCATTTGCTACAGAATCCACTATAGGATATTGTAATGTAGAGGTTTGAGTGTTTGGCTGGTTTTGAGCGTTTGGTTGGTTTTGAGCCATGGGATCGAATATATGCCAGTAACCTTCTGGGATATCTAGGAGGGTATTCCTAGGTTGGTTGGGAACGGTTTTGACAGGGATCTTTTTAATAGCACTTCCTTTATCCGGAATAATGGGAATACCGGGTGTTTGAGGAGATTGAATGACTTTCGCGGCACTCCCCTTATCTGTGCTATCTAATGGCTGATTTGTTTCAAGAGGAGATTTTGGTTCCTCGGTTTCCCCTGTTTCTCCTTCTCCTTCACAAAAGTTGCTAGAGTTCCCTTCCTGCAATAATTCTGGAGTGGAATTTTCAACTTCTTGAAAGTCCTGCTCCTCAGTTTGACTATGCACCTCAGCACAGGCTACAGATGGTGATCCTGTGGCCTGAAGGGAACTAGTAGGCGGTTTAGAAGTGCTTTTCTTGAAACCTACTGATGGCTGAGACTCTGTTTTCTTATAGATTTTGTCTATGAAGGTCGTTCGGCCAAGGGTCACCGGCCCCTTAGCTTTTTCAGGTTTGGATGGGGGTTTGATATTTTTTTCCGGTTTTTTCTGCTTAGTCATGCACTCAAAAATAAACTACGAACTTCTATTCAAACAAGCAAAAACAAATCTGTTAGGAAAGCGGATAATGAGCAGGTCTTTTACATGCTCTGCACGTAGGTTCTTACCTTCCGTTTTTAGGATCCAACTCCTCCCTAGCAGGCTTGTATACTACTCTGAAAAAGACAAATGGCTTCACTCTTTCCCCGGCAACGGCGCCAAAATGTAGAGCTATAAAAAGGGTCTCTTTCACCTCTATTCACCTCACATTAATATGTCAACCCGAGAGCGTTTTGTCATTACAAAGAGTGACTCAATCCGAGGCTCATTCGTCAGAGTAATGCTAGTAGTACAGTGCATTAAGAAATACAAGAGTAAATGGATGCTTAACTGAAATCAAATTGCTTTAAAGAAGTAAATCACACACTCAGGTAACTCAACGACTCATCAGTCAAGGGTTCGGTAATGATAAACCATCCCTTCAGAAACTGATAGAAAAAGAACTCAAGCATAGATCGCAAGCCTGGGAGCTAAACAGTGACTGATACTGCTCACTACAGTCTTAGATCATCTCTCACAGAAAACCATCAAATGCAGATAAATAGAACAGCAAAGGAAATAAAGGATTAAACCACAATTCTGAAATGGAACAGCAACTCTAAAATGGAACAGCAAGTGAATACTAAGTCCCGCGGGTTATAATCAAACTCAATCTATACACTCTTTGCAATCAAGGAACATTCTATCATTCTAAAGGCGAATTACACAAATCATATTAATAGAACAGCAATAACGATTAATGAATTATGGAACAATACGGATTCAGTAGAAACACACACAACACAAATGTTAATATAACAGCTCTGTAACATAACAGTAAGGATATGCGATTAACTCTTGAAAGGAATAATAACGCAATGCGGAGTTAACACACAAGTCTAGCTGTAGAAACTTCAATGAGTCAAACTTGAACAGAGCATGTAATATGAACTTGTAAAGCATATCAAATAATCAAATAGCAATAATAAACAAACCACACAGAAACGAAGCTGTAATGGTACAGAAGCAAGTGTCCTTCGGGGCCGGGCCCTTAGCCTCCAAGGATACACCGCTTTAGGTTAACGCAGATGCGAAGATGGAATAATCACCAGTCTTTCATTCATACATTGATCAAAAATACATCGAACCAGTTCTCAACAAAGCTGAATAACCAAATCGAATGTCTTACAAAAGATTACATCAAACGTATCTTATCTCGCCATTCTCTCTCTCTAAACTAACAGTACTTGTCTCTTTTTATAAAAACGATGGCGGAGATGTCCAAGCAATTAGATAAGTAAAGCAGCGATCCCTTAGGATCTTCGATCCTGAGGGATTCACCAAACAGTTAACTTTCATCCAGTCTTTGCTATTGCGCTGAGCTGGTGTCCTCTCTCTCTTGCCCGAGCCGATTCTCCTTGATCTTGTCTCCCTATGTTTACGTTTGGTTCTCATCCAGAGGAACAGCGGTTATCTCCACTTCGTTCTTATCTTTAGAGCAGCAACCCTTCGTTTTCCTTTTTCCCTGTATAGAAAATAACCATTATCAGTGGCTAAGTTATACACATCGATTTTCACATGTTTTGTGATAGTTCCCTATGACTTTCTAAATCCATGATACAAAAGGTTCACAAATTGTATTAAAAAGTCATTAAAGTAATCATCAAAATCATACCTTTTCAGTACTCCACAGTGGATTTGTTGCAGACCATTTAAATGATTTTAATACAGTTAACAATCAGTTAAGGTCTGTAGGGATAAACTTTGATGATGAAGTTAGAGCTCTGTTATTTCTGTGCTCATTGCCAAAAAGATGGAATGGTTTAGTTATGGCCATTAGTAACTCTGTCTCTGGATCTAGTACTTTAAAGTTTGATGATGTTGTCGGTGTTATCCTTAGCGAGGAAATGCGACGGAAAAGCTCCGATGAGACATCAGGTAATGCTTTCAGTGAAATGTCTAGGGGAAGAAGAATGGAAAGAGGAAAGAGCTTAGGATGTCGCAATAAATCAAGGAAAGGCAGATCCAAGTCCAAATCAGGGATAGTGTGGTGGAAATGCGGAAAGAAAGGACACCTAAAGAAAGACTGTAGATCTCGGAAGGGAAAAGAAGGAGACACACAACAAGAAAAAAATCATGAAGCAAATGTGATAGGTGATTTGTTACAAGATTCTTTGATTCTTTCTTTCGAAAATGTTACTGATTCTTGGGTTGTAGATTCAAGGGCTTCATTCCATGCCACACCTAATAAGAAATATTTTCATGACTATGTTCAAGGAGATTTTGGACAAGTTCGTTTGGGTTATGATAAACCCTGTAAAATTGTTGGAATGGGTAAAGTTCTTGTAAAACAACAGAATGGAAACCAATGGCTACTAAAGGAGGTAAGGCATGTTCCAGATTTGAAGAAAAATCTAATCTCAACAGGGCAGTTAGGCAGTGAAGGTTGTGTGACAACTTTCACAGATAAAACTTGGAAGGTCACCAAAGGAGCACTGGTAATAACAAAAGGTGAAAAGGTTGGTACATTGTATTTATGCAATGGTATTTCTAACTCTGTTAATGCTTTAACTTCCAAAGGAGCAGATGCAGCATTATGGCATCATAGGCTCGGACACATGAGTGAGAAGGGAATGAAGATTCTTCACTCAAGAAATTTGTTGCCAGGTTTGAAGAATGTTGATTTGGATTTTTGTGAGAATTGTATTTATGGAAAACAAAAGAGAGTCAGATTTCTCAGAGTTGGGAAAGAAAAGAAGAGCTAAAAATTGGAGCTTGTGCATACAGATGTATGGGGACCTGCTCAGGTATCATCTCTCGGTGGCTCTCATTATTATGTTACTTTTATTGATGATGCAACTAGAAAAACATGGATTTATTGTATTCAGAATAAATCTGATGTATTTGATATTTTCAAGAAATGGAAAGCTTTGGTTGAGATTGAGACAGGAAAGAAGTTGAAGTGTCTCAGATCAGACAACAGAGGTGAATATTGCAGCAAAGACTTTGATAGGTATTGTTCAGAGCATGGAATTCACAGAGAGAAGACAGTTCCAAGAACACCACAAGAAAATGGTGTGTCAGAAAGGATGAACAAAAAAATCATGGAGCGTGCAAGGTGCATGAGATTGCATGCAAGATTGCCTTTACAATTTTGGGCAGATGCTTTATCTAATAAACAGAGGGCCTTCAAGTTCCTTGGATGATGGTATTCCAGAGGAAGCATGGATAGGTAAAAAGGTAAACTACTCTTTTTTAAAGCCTTTTGGTTGCGAGGCCTTTTTCCATATTAATAAAGAAAATAGAAGAAACTTGAGGCAAAATCAAAGAAATGTACCTTTATTGGATATGGTGTTAATGATTTTGGTTATCGCTTATATGATTATGAAAATCACAAAATCATTAGGAGCAAAGATGTAATATTCAATGAAAAGGTCTTGTATAAGAATTAGTTGCAGGAAAAGAAACAGGAAAAAGAAAACAAAGAATACACAGTTCTTGATGAGATCATAGAAAAGGTAAAGGTGCCTGAAAATAATAATAATCAATAGTCACAAAAATAGCAACCACCACAACAAAAACAGGAACCTCAAACACCTGAAACTGGTGTTAGAAGATCTACCAGGATAAGTAGACCCCCTGAACGATCCGTCATTATATTATTTATTGTTGACTGATTCTGGTGAACCCGAATGTTATGAAGAAGCAATGCAGGTTGAAAGCAGGAAGAAGTGGGAGCTAGCCATGGAAGAAGAAATGGACTCCTTAATGCATAACCAAACTTGGGACTTAGTCAGGTTGCCTGCAGGTAAAAATACATTGCAAAATAAATGGGTTTACAGGCTGAAGGAAGAAGATGGAGGAAAAAAAGGTACAAAGCTAGACTCGTGGTGAAGGGGTTTGCACAAAAGAAAGGTATTGATTTTGATGAAATATTTTCTCCTGTTGTTAAGATGACTTCAATCAGAACTATTTTAAGTCTTGTAGCAGTGGAAGATTTACATCTTGAACAGTTAGAAGTAAATACATCATTTCTCCAAGGAGATTTGGAGGAAGAGATCTATATGGAGCAACCAGAAGGATATGAGGTCAAAGGGAAAGAAAAATTAGTGTGCAGGCTAAAGAAGAGCTTGTATGGATTAAAATAGGCTCCAAGACAGTGGTATCTAAAATTTGACAAGTTTATGTCTGAACAAGGTTATACTAGATGTCACTGTGATCATTGTGTTTATCTGAAAAGGAAAAATGATGGAAACTATATTATATTGTTATTGTATGTAGATGACATGCTTGTTGCAGGGTCTAACATGCAGGAAATAAATGTGCTCAAAAGAAAATTGGAAAATTCATTTGCAATGAAGGATTTGGGAGTTGTAAAACAAATCCTTGGTATGAGAATAACTAGAGACAGGAAAAATCGCAAATTAACACTGTCTCAGAATGAGTACATACAAAAGGTGTTGAAAAGATTTAATATGTAGAATGAAAAACCAGTTAGTACACCTTTTGCTAGCCATTTCAAAATTAGTAAGGAGATGTGCCCCAAGACCCAAGAAGAAATGGAATATATGTCTAAAGTTCCATATGCATCAGCAGTTGGAAGCTTAATGTATGCAATGGTCTGCATAAGGCCTGATCTTGCACATGCAGTGGGAGTTGTAAGCAGGTACATGAACAATCCAGGAAAAGAACATTGGATGGCAATAAAATGGATTCTCGGATATTTGAGAGGTACCACAAATCAAGCATTATGCTTTGGTGGTTCAAACATTGCTCTACAGGGATATGTTGATGCAGATATGGTAGGTGATAGAGATAACAGGAGGAGCACTACAGGGTATGTATTTACTGTAGGTGGAACAACTGTCAGTTGGGTTTCAAAAATCCAAAGTGTTGTTGCACTTTCAACAACAGAAGCAGAGTATGTTGCTGCTACAGAGGCAAGTAAAGAAATGATTTGGTTACAAAGGTTTATGGATGAATTGGGTAAGAAGCATGATATGGGCACATTATACAGTGATAGACAAAGTTCCATTCATCTTGCAAATAACTCAGCATTTCATTCCAGGAATAAACACATACAACTCAAGTACCATTTCATACGGTCAGTATTGGAAGATGGATAGTTGAAGCTGGAAAAGATACACACTAGCTAGAATCTTGCAGATATGCTAACAAAAGTTGTAACCAGGGAGAAATTGAGATTATGCTCAGTTTCAATTGGTCTTCAAGGATGATAATGAAGATGAGAAACAACCAAGTCCAAAGAGGAGTCAATGTCCAGTAAATGAAGTAGCAGTGCAGTTGCTACAATCAGTCTCCAAGTGGGAGATTTTTGGGTGTGGAGCTTTATTATCTTGTTTATTTTGTATCACAGCGTTGGACCCCTGTACCTTAATGGGGCAGCAATGCCGCTCATAATTAAATGCTGCCTAGGGGGTCTTGGGGGGGGGGTAGCTGCGACTTTATGGAGTCCCCCCCTGGCGGGGGGTTTCGGGGGTAGCGCCCCCGAAGCTAAGAACAGATGTAAAATTGCCTTGTAAAAGTATAGTAATTTCTAGTAAATCTGGGTCGTTCAGTAGGTAGATGATTTGACGGTAGAAGTTATGTTTAGATTAGGGTTTTTTGCCCTAGAAGGCAACCCCTCGCTTTTATGAGGGTATTGTATTGTGGATGTGTATTGTATGTGTATTCTTGGAGTGAGAAACAGAGAGGGAGACTGTGAGAGAGAACAGAGGATATTACAGCGGATCTGCTATAGGTTGTGTCTCTTCATTTTTTTGGATAATAGAAAGGAAGGACTGGCTGTTCGGGGTGGACGTAGCCCAAACTGGGTGAACCATGTATATCTGTGTCTCTCTGGTTTTATGTGTTTTGTGTGCTTGTGTTTTCCGCATATTTTATGTGTTTCATTGCTCTATAATATTTATTTTTCTAACATTTCTATTATTTCTTCTTCTTCAAATGATGACAGTGAGGATGAAAATTCACTTTCACATGCTTTCCTTCCTCCAAATCAATCCATTTAAATTGAATCTACATAAGAACAACACATTCATAGATGGAATTGTGCTACAGAAGAAAATATTTGTGATATTGTTGGTGATATTACAAATCAATTTCATACACAATCACAATTCTATTAAGCCTCATTTTGTTTAGCTCAAGTTTTAAAGACTCGTGATTCAAAAATTTTTGAAAATGATTCACAAAGAAAGGAAGGAATTTCTCTTTCTCAACCTAATTATGCATGTGACCTTCTTCACCACTTTCAGATAGAATATTTTAAACCAACCCCTTCTCCCTTCTAATTTGGAGTCAAAATTTCTACTACCTACACTACACTTGAAGTTGATTCCACTTTAAACTATGAATTAGTTGGTAGCCTCTTATATTTGGCTCATATTCATCTTGGTATTTCCTTTATTTTGGGTGTTATTTCATGGTATATTTAAACATCCCATGAAAGTCATTGAAAATCATAAAAAAAGATACTTCAGTATATCCAAGGTATAGCTCAGTTTGGGATACATTACAATTCAAGGGAAACTCCTTTGTTCATTGGGTTCATTGATTCTATTTTCTTTTGTGACCTTGATGATGAAAAGTATATTGTAGGTTATGTCTCAGTTCAATCCATGTCACCTAGGCTTGTAGGAAGCAACAAGTGATTTCTCATTCTTCAATAGAAGAAAAGTATTGGGACGTAGTCTATGCAAGTCAAGAAGCCTTGTGGATTCGATAAATCCTTTCATATTTTGGTTTCAATCAAAAAAATTTAACCACCCTCTAGTGCAACAATAAGAGTGTCATTAATCTCGCTATAGATCCACTTCAACATTAGCAAACACATTAAGTTACAAATGCACTTCATCTGAAACCTCATTCATGATCGTGTTCCTAAAGCTATCATTTTTCCTATAGAAAGATCAAGTTGTAGACATTTTCATGAAGTCTCTTATAGAAGCTAATCTTTCCAAACTTCGATCTATGTTAGGATTTAATGAAGTTGCTATTAAGGAGGGATAGGATCTAATGCCTCCTTCTTTATCTTATTGTGTCACATTTGTAAATCCTTCAATCCTATCCCAATTTTTTCTTAGGTGGGGTTGTTAGGGTCTTTATACACTTAGGATCTAGTTAAGATCAACTTGGTATAATGTGCCTTTAGGTAAAATTTTGTTTCATTAGTACGCATTAGTTGCATTATAATCCAACAATCATAATATGTTCTAGACAAAAAGTGATGTGATGGCTTATACTATCCTTAATATTAACAACTATTGTTCTATGGAACAACACTTGATTGGTCTATAATCTACATTTAAATTGCATGGAGAGTCATCTTTAGAGGATCAATTGTGAGAAAATCTCTTTGTACAAATTTACTTTTGTGTTAATAAAATTTTATCAAGTGCCCGCGTTGACTCGGGCTATGGAATATATCCTTCTCAAAGGTTTTAATGACATAAAAATACTAGTTCTATGATCTTTGATCTGGTTGTGTGACTTGAGGTGTTCATCCCATACGAAATACCCTGTTTTCTTGAACGTGAGTTTGTTCATCACGTTGCATGAATGAAATTTTAGAGTGGTGTTGGAGTTATAGTAAGTATAAATGGTAGTGATGTGACTCAACGTGGGATACAAATACATTCACTTATCCCCCATATAAATAGTATTTGTATTTCCTTTTTTATTCCTTCATGCAAAACAAATTTCCATGTAAGGAGAGGTCTATATTTCTCTATTATTATTTTTTTATGTTTATTCCCTTATGTATTAAAAAAAAAAAAAAATTGTCATAAATGGGGATATTTCTTTATATGCAATTTAAAAACACTTGGAAAACTTCCCTATTTAATTACATTTTTTTACCATGTATGTGGAACTTCACTTTACTTATGCCTAACCATGCAATCTTTGATTGAATTTTATTTATTTTCACTTTAAAGATACATAGAAACTTCCATTTTAAGTGGTAAATAATTTGACTTATTACCAGCTATAGAATATTTCTTTGTCTTATGCTTTTTCACCTGAACTTTTAAAAATGGCTGAAACCTTAATTTTTAAATACATCACAGATTTTGACCACAAAACTAAAATTGTTTGTCAAAACTTTTTTTTCTTTTTTTCTTTCTTGGTCTCTTTAAATGGATTTTTATTTGTTTATTTCTAAGAATGGTTATTTTCCTTGTTTTTCTAGAAAGATGGATCATTGGTTTGGTATTATGCTAGAAAAATAACTTTGGACCACAAGGCAACAAAACAATTACTCTATACCAATTGAAGTTAACATAGTGGTTCATTTCATGAGAACATTAAGAATGCATAAAGTAATCCTAGATACTTATATATATATATATATATATATATATATATATATATATATATATATATATATATATATATATATATATATATATATATATATATATATATATATATATATATATATATATATATATATATATATATATATATATATATCTATATATATATATATATATATATATACATTGAATATAATATATGTGTATAAATATATGTAAGGGTGATAAATTATATTTCTAAAAAAATATATAATAATAATTTATATTACGAATTAGTACAAAAATATTTATAAATATTACATAAGGATAATTTTATTTTTTATCTTTTTATTTCTTCCAGAATCGAAGTATTGACCAGTTGGAAAATTTGTGTATGGAGTAAATCAACAAGCATAAATAGTCGCTTCAAGGAAGGGATCGCATGACTTGTAGGAACTTAACCCTACATGCAGTTAGTGGACCACAATTGTTGAACTTATTACATATGGATACTATACTTTAGGTATATTGCACTATTCCTTTGTAAAGGTCTTGAAAAAAGACTCATATCTCTCTCCCTTGCTTATAATGGGAAGGAAATCAAATTGAAAAAGATGAGAGAATGATGTGGAATGAAAAATTATGTTGTGAATTTAATAATATTTTGATGCTATCTTGAACAGTGAAGAGAAAATTTTCCACAAAACATAATCATGTATTGTTTTTGCATATTATTACATGGACAATTTGTTCAAATTTACCCATATTTGGAATTTTTGAGTCATGATAGGAAGCAAATTTGGAATGTTTTGTATGAGATTTGTAATAAAATTTACCATGCAGTTACAAAGAGATATTTAGCGATTAGCTTTGAAAAATATTTAAGAAGCTCCATGTTTACTAATTTAGCATTAGCTACAAACCTTATATTACTAACTTTTAATCTTTGGTGAAAAAAAATAAAAAAGACACATATGACATGTATAATACACAATATTAATGCATAAGAAATGCTAAAAGGGTGTTCGCAAGGAAACCTTGACACCAAGGTGACATTATATTAATGAAAATTCATTTTTGTGGCACTATAAATAATGCTTATAACATATTTTTTATGTTAATCCCACACAACTTCAACGCCAAGCAGTGCACCTTTGATGCCAATATGATGTGACATTGACACCAACTATTGCAATGTTAACACACACAACTTGGATGACAATATGATGCAATGTTAATGCAATATAACATGGAATTTACAACAATAGATAAAAATGGGATGTTGTTGGCTTGAGGGGTCCTGGCCCAAGTTCGAAGTTGAGGTTAATCAGCAAAACCCTCTTACTACTGGCCCTTTCGGTAGTGACCTGCTTGCGCAAGTCAAAGTCTCACCTGAAGCAGTATGGTGGGGTGCTGGAACTAGGTTTCCGCACCCCGCGAGAGAATTAAGTGATGTGGATGCCCTTAGATCTGAAACAATCATAAACATAGCTATGCAACAAAAGCCCTAACTAGGAACCCTTAACAAACATAATTAGGTCAATTTAAGCAGAATCTCTTGTGTGCAGGCTAAACAGAGCTCTTAATCCATGTACTAACCCTTAATGCATCATATTAAATCCCATTTGTAATAGATCCATCCAATACTTATTCATATAAAGTCAGAGATAGTTTCACATGTCAGTAATAAAAAATAACATGGAAAAACGATCATAACATAATAATAGATGCAATCTAGATTCAAATAACATCAATAATAGTCCTTTATTCATAACAGTTCAGATCATTCATACAAAACCATTTAGTCACCAGCACACACAACTAACGGGGTCTGCACACAACAAGACTAAGGTCTCCATGCACACAGCCAACAGGAGCCTTTTACCTAGACAAAGTCTCCAAAAAGGATCACAATATAGCCATATCTATCATCAATATCTATTCTTCACCAAAAACTGACTTCTTCAACTCAATCTAGACTTCTATTTATACTTTTAGCCTACGTTATTCTAGGGTCCGCAAACTATGGTTTGTGGCCCCTTGTTCTACCCTTTTTACCCATTACAACTCATGAGGGGCTTTGACCCGCCCCAAAGCCCCTTGACTTGTGCTACGCAAAACTAAAATTACAAAATTTATTACAAAAATATATTAATATAATCTTCAAAGCTCAGACTTAAGGGACCCTACTCCAACAAATTCCATTACGACACAACAATGATCCTACTTAACACAACATTGATACTGATATTCACAATCTTGATTCCTATATGATGTAAAAGAATTAATAATGTCCAAATTTTGATGTAATGATGAAATAACACCAATATATTTCCCTTATGGACAAGAGTGTCATAGGTTTAATGCCAATTTAATTCAAATGTTCCAATCGTGAAGTTGAAATGGTGCAATAAACATACCTTTGACATAAAGTCAATGTTAACTAGAGTTTTTAGTAGCATGTATAAAGTAAATATGGTGTTGATTGTGATGCAACAACACCGATAGCAGCATGACACAACATTGACAAGAGTTTGTGTAAAAATAATGATGTTAAGCACAATTCTTGCGAGACAAACACAATCCAAATTAAAAATGCCCAAAAGTATCAAATGTTGCATCATGAAAATTAGACATTTTTCATCAAAAAATACACTATAGAATGACGCTATAGACCATCCTAGAGTAAATGTGTTATAGTAATGCATAACATATGCTAATCAAACTATTTGTAGGTATAGAAACAAAACAATTTCATAGCTATATCAACTTATCAACATCATTATAGTATACCACCACTATAAATATATCATCACAATAACCAAACCCGTCACATTAATTGCATTAATAAATAATAAGCTTCAATGGAGATCATCATAACCACATGAGTATGATAGATAATGTTTCTATGATAAAGCCAACAACATGCTTATTTCTCAAGTGCACTCTAGTTGGTGGAGCCATTGGTAGCTTATCGAGAGAAAATAATTGACAAGGTCAACAACTAAGGTGATGTTCTAACAAAAAGATTAAACACATAACTAATTGCAATACTTTATAATCATATTAGTGTCAAACATTTAAAAATGTTAGCCAACAGAAAGACTTTATAAAACAAGGCATCAATAAGATCAACAATATTAATATTAAATTGAAAAAAAAAAATTCTCTCATAAATAACTAGTAACTCTAAAATTGAATCACTTATATAGTAATCTTCTCTAAGATTGAAATAAACCTTACCTTACTATTTGTATGATTACTAAGGCTCACATAAGGATGAATAGAATACTACTTAATCTTAAATAAATGTAAGCATGGAATATTACTTAATCTTAAATAAATATAAGCATTTAAGGTTGTTAAATAACATTTGATCTTATATGATATAATTAACAAATCTCTTTAACAAAGTGGCTCAAAACTATTTATCAAACTTTCTTTTATATAAAATAAATCCTTATAATTACTTTCGATATTAACACTTTGATTTCTCTCTTTGAGTTGAGGCGCTCTTCTAATGAGAGGCTTTGAGTAACATTTATATCATTGTAAATATAAGATAAATATATATCTAATTGAAGGAAGAGTATATTGCTAAGAGGGCTTATCCGTACATCATACCTTTTTCTATTATTGGATTTTAATAAAATCCTAAAAATTGCTTGCAAGCTCTTAAGCTAATGGTATCTAGTAATTCGTTGGTTAATACATTGTCTTTTTATTAATAATTATTTAGCTGAGATGCTCTCATGAACAAAATGCTTTTTTTTATAAGTTGAGATGATTGATATGATCCATTTTTATTATATACTTGAAGATAATGAATTTGTTTTAACTTTAATAGTATCGTCAAATAAAGTAAAAATTATTAAATAACAATGGTGTTGTTTATCGAGTTAGCAAATTTGTTCAGATTATAGAAAATTACTAGAATTTGATTAATTTGTTCTTAAAAACATGATACTAGGAGTGCTTGAATCATTTTTTTTATGGTGAAAATGAACTCAATACCATCAATAACCCTTCAAACACTCAAAATTTTGAAACTTGATAGTTGTAACCAAAATTCTTAAAATCCCGACGAAATTTTATCAAAATCTTATCAAAATTTTCATTATTTTCCAAACAAATTTAAGACCTCATTAAACTACACAAATAACAATACAATAAAAAAACACAATAACCATAATTGTTAGTTGTAATGTAATTGTCTATAACCATAATTGTTAGTTGTAATGTAATTGTCTATAACCATATGTCGATGTAATTATAATACAAATGGTAAAACATCAATTTACAATAATGAATTTTTAAATTATAGACAGAGCCTAGGAGGATTTTAATTTGGTCAATATTCCATACTTTCTGGTATAGGCTAGTACTAGAACAGTCGAGCACTTACATGATCATTTTCATCATTAGGAATTTTCCCCTAGTTGCTTTCATAAGGTAAAGTCTCATTAGAAGCACACATAACTCATAACAACCAAATTCACCCACCATAGCCCTCCACTCCACTTTTTATGGTAGAAGGGGTGGGGTACCACTTTCTAATGTAGATTATGGTACCCAATTTATTTCGTATCCGCACACCGACATAAACTTATGAAAAATAAATGCAGATAGATTCAATGCACAACCATGGGTGTGTCAGAAAAGAAAGCGAAATATGGACGAGGATGGCCACCAAAGACAAAATGTCCTTCATGGTCCTTCGAAGTGGTCGTTTCATTTCCATCCGTTCGTGCTGATGGACTCATACTCAACATACTCCATCGTAAATATAAAATTAAAAATTAAGTAATTATTAAACTTAGTCTATCAATTTTATTTTTATACCTATTATTTTATAAATTATATTTTTAAAATTTATTTCATTTAATAATATATTTTATAGTTTTTAATCAATATTTGTATGAGTAATAATTTATATTTGTAAATTACATTTTATATCACAAACAATATATATTTTACAACTTATTGTTTAACATTTTAGGTATTAAGATATATATTTTGAGTGAATTTAATGGTTAAGAATATGTGTTCTTTTGTAAAAATTTACAGGTTTAAATCTAGAGGGGGTAGAGTATGTACATCTATGTAGACTTTAGTAGTCAAATCGTTGTGCAGAGGCAAGTCCCTTGTCTCACAAGTAAGGGGATATCATACACCAGTTTGGTGTCTGACTGGGTCATTGTTGATATGTGTAACTAGGTTTGGTCTTCACAATGTCTGATGTAATCATGATTTCAAGTAAAGAAGAGAAATTTTATTATTATTATTTTAGCATTGGTCTCATGCTCAATATTATTTTATTTAGGTCAAGCACCCATTGAGTGCTTCTAGGTTTTGTCATTGAGTCAAAGAAGTCAAAAGAGTCATTGTAACATGTTGAAGACCCTTTTGGGCATATTGTATCTGGTCAAGAGAATTTATTTAAGTCAAAATTGAGTCAAAGTCTCCCTCCAAGACAAGTCAGCCTACAGTTAAACAAGTCTCCATACAAGCAGTGACAAGTCGACCTACAATTAAACAAGTCTCCATACAAGCAGTGACAAGTCGACCTACAGTTAAACAAGTCTCCATACAAGCAGTGACAAGTCGACCTACTAGTAGTGATATGAAGCCTATATATATAAGGTGTTCGACCTTTTTTGGGAAGCGGTCATTAAGCTCATTGAAGCACAAGAAACACAAGTATAAATAGCGAAGGAGAGAGAATAAAAGGAGGCAGAAAGCCGAAATTTTAGGGACTGCTTTGGGGCTAATTCCTTACACATGTGTGAAAGGTTAGAGCATCAATCTAATACAGCTAGACTGAATTGCAATCATATTCAAGGAACCGAGTTAAGGGTCAAAAAGCTTCAAGTTCACAAGTTGAGTAGTCAAAGAACTTGTTATCCTTGATAATAACTAGGTTTGTCTAGGTTGTTCTTAGTTAAGTTAGGTTAGGTCATTAGGATGAAATAAGGTCATGAAATTCATTAAGTTTCAAATATTGTACATATTTTAAGGGTCTGAATGGTCATTAGTCATTCAATAGATGTCTTATCAAGGAAAATTTCAAAAAAATATGATTGCATGGGTAATAAAGGTCATGTTGTGACACTTGGCAACTTTTTCTAGATTCCGTAGCGTAGTCAGTGTAAAATAGTTCGATTTCCCTACAGAAGTGTTTGATAGTTCCATAGCGAATTTTCCCTCCCAAGAACTGAAAACACTACGAACTTTATTTTTTCTACTAACAGTGGGTTAAGCGGTATCTTGTCATAATTTCAATGGTCAGTTCACACTTGGTCATCATGGTACTATTAAGTTATGTGTCATCATATGTCATGTGCATGCGTGGTAATCATTATGCCTTACATCATTTCATTTTTCCTACTCATTTCCTCTTTCCTAATGTAGCCCGATCCCTAATTCGAAAAGCACCTTGCCTTCATCCTTGTAAGTTGTTTGAAAATTTTGCCAACAGTCTTGAGTCTTGATTTTTGTCCAGTATCTATCTTAGGCTAGGTGTTACATGTGTCAACGAAGGTGCTTGTTGTCTCAAACAATTCTGCAGGTGGCAAAGTAGAATCTGATCAGTGTTGTGTTTGAAGGTATGGCTTCACATAAAAATTCAAACAAGGGTGGCAATGTGCTTAGATATGAGCCCATGGTTTTGAGGCTAATTGCAGAAGACCCTAGTTTCTCACAAGATTTTTGAAATGTAGGTTGAATGCGGTTCTGCCAGAAACTACAAAGGTATCATGCACAGGTGTCTAAAGATTTTCTTGTAAACTTCATTGGTACAGGTTCAAAGGTGGGCATCCTCAATTTTACTGTGTCTCTTGAGACAATTGCACAGGCAACCAAGATTCCAAGGTTTGCAGAGGAGTGGTTTAAAGAAACAAAGTTTAAGCTTCAAAATGGTGTTGAGTTTATAAAGGAGGAGCACATAAGCATAGATATGAGTTCAGGCATCTCCAGGAATTGCCTCAAGGACAACTATTCAAAACTGTTGAAGGTGATTCAGAAATATTTTACTTGTGAAGGTGGATTTCAAATGATCTATCAATACCACTTCAGATTTTTGCTTCATTTCACATGCAAACAACCTCTGGATTTACCATTTTTTCTGTTTAGGGGTTTATGAAAAATGGTTGATAAAGTGCAAGCTAGACCTGAAAGAAATGATACTTCCGTTTTTCACCATGGTTTGATAAAATTATTAGTTATGGAGTTAAAAAAGTTAAACAGGGATTGGTCCACTTTTTTGTTCTTGAGTGGGTATGAGGTGGATGTCCTCACTTCTAGAAAGACACCTAGATCAAAGACAAATACTCCAAGGAAAGATAAATAATTTAGGGTTGAAATAGAGGTGGAAGTGCATACAGAGATGCAGCCCATGGTGGAACCTATGGAGGTAGAAATTGGTCAATTGTAGGAGACAGTGGTGCGTAAACAAACCCCTACCAACAGTAAAGTTAAAAATGATATAAAAACCCATAGAAGTATCACTAGAATTCAGATAGAGGGGAAAGATAAGTTAGAATATATCTTGCAGGAAATTGACATTGAGGAATCTTCTGTTGTGAAACCTGTAGAGGTTAAAGGAGAAAAAACCAAGAAAAAGGGTCTTAAAGCTAAGAAACTAGAATTCTCCGAAGAAGACTTGGGTTTTGTTTTTAAACTTAGGAAGCCACTCACTAGGTCACATTTATTAAAGGGAGACAAATCTAAGAAGATGCATAAGGAACCAGAAAAGGAGAAACAACCAGCAAGAGAAGAAATAATAGAGTTATCTCCAACGAAGGCAAAGATGACCAAGGCAAGGAAAGGAAAGGAAAAAGTTCAAGAAAAATTTGAACTGGAGATTTTAAAAGAAAAACTTAACGAAGCTAGAGAATAGATTTTAGAAGCTAGGAAGGAGTTAGAAGACTTTAAACAAGAGAGGCAAGAGCTCTTAGACTTCAAAAAATAAGTGAGCAAACATATAGATTTTTATGATGAGGTTGCAGAGGGGTCAAGGAAGCTGTTGAAGAGGACATTGCCTTTGCACAGAATGATGAAAGGTATCTTAAGGAGGAATATGTGGTTGAAGTCAGAAAGAAGGAAGTTACAAAGCCAAGTCAGAGAATTAGAAGTACAAATGGAGATGGTGCAAGAAAAGTTGAAGAAAAAAGGTTTGAAGATGATTGTGATGGAAGATGACCCTGCTGCCCCTTGAAAGATGGTAAGATACACCTTTTTTGTCCACCTTTTGTCTTAGGATACCATATCATGTCATTTATAGAGTTATAAGCATGTTTTAGGAGTTAAGGAGAAAATTTTCAAAATCTAGAGAAATTAGGCAAGTTCGTAGCGAGCTTTAGCCTTGAAGCTGAGTTTTCACAACGAACTCGCTGTAGAAATTTTTGAAGAAAAAATTCCAAAAAATATCATGTCAGGGGTAAATAAAGGCATGTGTTTACCTTATTATACCCAATGAAGACCCTCTCACAGGAAAAAAGTCAAAAATTTGCAAAAGGTGGTGTAATGAAAATGCTACAAAAACTACGCTACGAACTTGCCCAAATACTTTGTTTTTCTAGCGTGCTAGTTTTGGTCTTTTTGAGGCATTTAATGCATTTCAGGAAGATTATGAGTCATCAAAAGAGATTGTGGAGTGTCATTGGGACATCTGTTGATGAAGACAACAATACACTTCATAAGGTTGACATGGTTGATAGCACATCAGTTTTTCCACCTCACCAATAGACATCTCATCATCAAATTCGATATATCATGACGTGAAATCAAGTATGACAGTTTGCCACATGAATATGGTTGTTTTCCACCTAAAAAAGGTTGTTTGGTTCGATAGCCATCATTCTCATGGGTTATTAAAAGTTCTTTTTAATGTAGTTAATAGAGCTAGAGTCATTTTAGACTACAAACTCTTTTTAAAAAAATTATCTCTATTTTTTCTCAATGTAATGGAATCCTTTTTGGATTAGATCTCTAGATCAGGTTTCAGAGTCTAGCCCAGGTGGAAGACATATGTAAAAGGGATTTCACTCTACAAATAGAGGAGTCTTAGAGTTAGAGAGGTTTGATGGATGTAATGACTACAACACCTATGTAAGCTGTTTGCACTTAGAACATTGTTACTGACGAAATGGGTAATTGCAATGGCACCTACTTTTTGACGTAGCAAGAAAAACACCCAATTTTGAAAAGTGGTGATGAAAAATCAAATTTTTTTTTTTTTTTGAGCATGTTTTTGGCACTTTTTTTTTTTTGTGATGCTTTTTATGTCGATTTTGAATAGTGGTGGCATATCATCACCAACGTTTTTTTAGAGGATTGATTTTGACACTATACATTTTCTAATGTCTTCTTCTTTCGTGAGATGTTTATTTTTAAGTGCATTTATGTACTTGTGTTTTAAAAAGAAAAAAATATTTTTTTTTTAAAATAAAAATTTGTTATGATATCTCCACTTTTTCACATAGATAAAAAATGAAAAAAGGGTCAATATTATAAAGTTTATATTTTCTACAAGTTTATGTATTGCTAACTAATTTTTCAATGCACATCAAATAAATTTCGCTAAAAACCCAATACTTTGAACGATAAAGGCAAAAAAATACAAATTTTCAATACAAATAGAATGCAAAAAATACACTTTTAGAGACTTTTTGTTAAAAAAACATGTTAAATAAACTAATTTTTGGGAAAATCTTAACAAAAAAACTTAAGAAAATAGCATTTTTATTGAATTTTATGTCAAAAAATAGTAGTAATCACATGTTTTTTGCAAAAAATAAGGATTCTTCTCATAAAATATCAAAGTCTAAACATTACAAGTAAAAATGATTAATAGATCTAAAAAATGAGCTTTGTTTGCAAGCATAACTTAAATATCCTCAACAATATCAACTAATACATGTTCAACATCATCTAGAACATCATTGATGGCTTCTTCCGCAACATTTTCTACTTCATTTTGGTCATTGTCATCTTCTAATGGATCTTTCATGTCTGCAAATCTTCCAAAGTGTCCCTTTCCAATCTTCCATATAATGGTGGTTGAGGTTCCTTTGCTTTTTTTGCCACACGTGATTCATTAAAATCCCCTTTCCTCAAACCAACTTCTTACTTCGCATCTGGAGGGAGTTCAAGAGCGTTAATTCTTTATTGAATAAATTTGCATTGTACTAGGTCTTTCTTAATGGCAATGCAATTTCTTCCTTTTGGTAGGCAACATGCTAGTGTTGTACCTAATCATCAAGTACAAAAGAAATAAGTAAGAAAATTATTATAAAGTCATAAAAAGTAAAAAATAAAATATTTAAATTTAAATTTGTATAATAAAACTTACTTTAACCTGAAAATAGATCCAAAACCTAATCTCCTTCATTTGACGGTGTCGTCCAGCCTGCCTCCGGCCCCCAGCTGGGCGGAGGGAAATTCCGAGAATCACCCTCCGCCCAGCCGGAGGCCGGAGGCAGGCTGGGCAACCCTCGACGATGCCACCCTGCCAGCCTCCACCCAGCCGGAGGCGATTCTCATAATCGCCCTCCGCCCAGCCGGGAGCGATTATCAAAATCGCCCTCCGCCCAACCGAGAGTGATTCTAGGAATCACCTTCTGCCCAGCCGGGGGCTAAATTCAGGCTAGGCGACACTGTCAAGGGCTGCCTAGCCTGCCTCCGACCCACGACTGGGTAGAGGCAGGGTGGGGAGCCCTCGATGGCGCCACCTAGTTGCCTCCGGTCCCCGGCTAGGCGGAGGGAGATTCTCGGAATCACCCTTCACCCCGCCGAGGGTCGGAGGCTGGCTGGGCGGCACCGTTGAGGGCTACCCAGCCTGCCTCCATCCCCCGGCTAGACAGCCCTCGATGGCGCCACCCGGCTGGCCTTCGATCCCTGGCTAGGCAGAGGGAGATTCTCGGAATCACCCTTCGCCTGGCTGAGGGCTGGAGGCCAGCCCAGCGGCACCGTCGAGGGCTACCCAGCCTGCCTCCGGCCCCCGGCTGGGCGGAGGATGATTCCGAGAATCGCCCTCTACCCAGCCGCAGGTTGGAGGCAGGCTGGGCATCCCTCGACAGCACCGCCCGGCCTGCCTCCGGCCCCAGGCAGGGCGGAGGGCGATTCTGAGAATCACCCTCGGCTGGGCGGAGGGCGATTCCGAGAATCACCCCCGACTGCATGGAGGGCAATTCCGAGAATCACCCCCAACTAGGCTAAGGGCGATTCCAAGAATCACCCCCGGCTGGGCAGAGGGTGATTCTCAGTTGGGCGGAGGGCGATTCCGAGAATCACCCTCTACCGGGGTGATTCTCGGAATCACCCTCCACTCAGCTGGGGGTGATTCTCGGAATCACCCTCTGCCTAGCCGAGGGTGATTCTTGGAATCGCCTTCTGCCCAGCCGGGGGTGATTCTCAGAATCGCCCTTCGCCCGGACGGGGGTGATTCTGAGAATCGCCCTCTGCCCAGCCAGGGGCCTGAGGCAGGCCGGACAGCTCTCGACGGTGCCGCCCGACCGGCTTCCGGCCGAGCGGAGGGTGATTCCGAGAATCTCCCTCTGCCCAGCCTACCTCTGCCCAACCGGGGGCCGGAGGCAGGCTGGGCAACCCTTAACGGCGCCACCTGGTTTGCCTCCTACCCCCGGCTGGGCGAAGGGTGATTCCGAGAATCACCCGCGGCTAGACGGAGGGCGATTCCGAGAATCACCCTCTGCGAATCACCCTCCGCCCAACCAGGGGTGATTCTTGGAACTGCCCTCCGCCCAGCCGAGGGCCAAAGGCTGGCCAGGCGATGCCGTCGAAGGCTGCCCAGCCTGCCTCAGGCCCCCGGCGGGCGACAAATTAATTTTTTATTTATTTTATTTTTTTCAAACACAAACTATTTAAAAAATTTAATTTTTTTTTAACAAAAACTATTATAATTAAAAAAAAAGTGTATTGTTTAATAATAATAATAATAATAACTATTCAATTAAAATTTTAAAAAAAAATAAAAAAACAATAAAAAAAAAAATAAAAAATATGTTTTAAAAAATAAACAAACAAATATAAAAATAATAATAATAATAATAATAATAATTTTTTTTTAAAATTAAAACAATTATTATTTAAAATATAAAAAAGCAAAAAAAAAAATTTAAAATATGTTTTAAAATATAAACAAACATATATAAGAAGATTTTAATTTTTAATTTTTATTTTCTTAAAACTAAAACAATTATAATTTAAAATATAGAAAAACAATAAAAAAAAATTAAAAAATATGTTTTTATATATAAACAAACAAATATATGAATAATAAATTTTTCATTTACTTGTTCATTTTTAAAAATTGTTTAAGTCATATAATTTCTCCATAATTTCATGGTTCAAGTATCTTGAAAACTTAAGATTTAAAAACTTGAGATTTACAACTTGTCATTAAGGTTTTTATGCGCCACAAAATTTTATCTTTAATGTTATGGTTGAAAATAATTACAATTTTAGGGTTGTTTAGAGTCAAGATATTTTATGTTTAACAACATGGATAAAAATTGTTCGAAATGATAAGCCCTTCAGACATGATTTTGTTTATATTTAACATCATCTATTAAAAAATTTAGAATTTTACGATTTTTCAATGTGCTAATATGTTGTCTTTAATTCCATTATTACAATGTGTCAAAAGTGTGACACAATGTTTTTTTTTGTTATTCCAGCATCAACTCGTTTTGTTTTGAGGGTGTTTTTTCAATAAATTTTTCAAGAAACAATTTCGTTTTTAGCATAATTTTATAAGAAGGTGAAATCTGACCTTGAGAAAAAAACAAATGCGTTCTGGAATACACACTTTTTGTTTTTGAGGCCTTTTTTCATGTTTTTTTAGTCATTTTGGACTAGAGTTCCCGTTTTGAGGTAATAGTTCCCATTTCATCGGTAACA